>RCWM02000159.1:1800000-2336716 GCA_003667255.2 Euschistus heros | reverse complement strand
TATAATTATAATTAGATGTATTTAAACCTTGGACCATTGGTAAGGGGAGAATATAGAAACACACAATTATCTGCAAGAAGTATTTCACGTGATAATGATGAGGACATGCAATCCATATATCTCGTTGACCATCTCGCACAGGTCAGGAACCTTTTCATAGGGTGATGGACTGAGGTCTCGTCAAGAGGTGAGTAACTCTCTCGGAAACGAAAATCCCAGAAAGTGGTAGAATATCCCCGAACTGACCGACGATAGACCAGTCTTCGAACTAGTACCAATAAAAAAATTAATTCACTAAAATACAGACAGTAATAGGTATTCCTTCCATAGCGGGAGGATTGCAAAAAACAGCCAATATGTAAGGAGGCCAATGATAAAAGAAAAGAAATGCACAAATAGTATCTGGTTGCAAGGTTATTGTTTGGTCTCCTTGCAGGCTGCGCTATCGAGTTCATAAGAAAGAGATACCCTATGCCGTTTTGGACCCACCAAAAGCTAGAGTAATGAGTTGCCACCAAGAGCTGATATTACATACAAAAGAGATCTTAGCGCTACTCCAATGAAGGGTTTGCTTATCCAAATCCTGTCCCAATATTCATTAGGGTATATAACAGCTACAACCGGTGCCCCACACTGAAATGAACCTCGCCAAAAAGCAATCAGACCGCCAACAACTTCTTGGACATCCTGAAAATGCCTGTCGAAAGGTACGGTGCCTATTATTCCCCGGGTGTATAAGATTTCCTGGATCACCCCTTCGTAGTCCATCCCTTGTCAGCAGACCGAGTCCAGGTTAGAGGTCACGTATGTTTATGAGTGTAGCAAAATGTTGTTCCTAGAACAGTGTTCGCCTGTATGAAAGGGGATTTCTAAATTGTTTTGTTTTCCGTCTGTTAGTGTGTTGAAAATTGTTATGGCTTAGTTTCCCTTTACATAACAAGAAATAACTAATGCCGCTCATACCAATCATTTTCTTTTATCAACTTCTTTCATCAGAATACGCATTGGTGTCCTTAAATTAGGCTTGTAGCAGAGCAAGGTTGATACCTCGAAACTAACAAATGCCGTCCATAACCTCTTTGCTTAGAGTGTTTACAACCAGTTCCACATCAGAGAACAGAGCACATGCTGAGAGGACTGTGTATGGTTGCGGTACGTTGTTCTTAATGCTGTTGCCTCGTGGAGGTGCTCGGATGGCTCTAGGGTGTGCGACACCAAGAAGCCGCGCAGTCAGTGAACTATAATAAAGTCTGAAGTAAGCATTGTTTGTATATTTCATTAATAGTAATTGTACCTATGTTTAAATAGTTCCCTTCTATGTTCTGTTTATTATTATTTGTAGTTCCCTCTAAATAGAAACGTGTAAACAATTGTTTTATTTGCTGTTCAATTGTAATATAAAACAAAATGTTTCCTTTATTTTGTAATTAATTGTAAAAAATAATGGTTAATTATACTAAACCTGTAAGATCGCGGGTTCGCAAGCCCGGCGAATGACCTTAGGATTTTTTAAAGGTAGGTAAAAACTCCTTAGCTTATGCCGTCCTTCCTTCGGAAGGGACGTAAAATGGGGGTCCCTCCCCCCGAGCCTGTAACGATGTCAGGTACTCGTTAACAGATCCCTATCCTAATTATAACCTGGATAGGCAAAAGTTTAGGACCACTCCCCGCACCGTAGCATCGTCCGATTAGCCATAGCAGCATAAGTGACGTTTTGTTGAACGAAATAAACAAACAAACAAAATAATGGTTAATTACACCACGTGTTCTTAATTAACCCTCACATCAATCGATTACCTTCCAAAGAGGGTAATAAATGCTGACCAACGCGACGTGTTTTTTTAATAAAGTTAATTAGATTAATTCATATGACGTATTTTATATTAACCGTAAATATTTCGTTGTAGTGACGGTTGCTTAGTAACACATACATACCATTTTTTGTTTTTATATTGATATAAGATCTCTATTAAATCACAATGCCCGATTCTAACGAAAATATTACCTGCAAACAAAACCACGGAAAATTTATTCTTCCTTTACGGCTGCAGATAAAAGATTCCACCTTTTATCAAGAGGGTTCCGGAACTGTGGTTTTGCCAGGTTGAGGCAGTTTTTTTTTGCGCGTCCTAAACATCACGAACAATGTCCACAAAGTTCCCAACTGTTATTCCTAAGATAAACGCTGATGTATTACTACAAGCAGAAAGACATTGTGATAGAGGCCCGGCGAAACCCTGTATGAAAATCTCAAGGACAGATTGGTCAGTGCCTACATGAATTCGGAGACGAAAACGGATCCATGAACTATTAGAAGGCAGACGACTGGGAGAAAAAAAAAACAAAAAAAAAAGCCTACCATATTTTTAGACAGATGAAAACAATTAAGCAGGAGATGTATTCCTTAAGTGTGATTTAAGACACTATGTTATGCGCTCCTTACCAAACAGAGTATGCAAGCTATCCTGGATATAAGTACGGGGCAGACTGGATGTGGACAATTAGCCGAAGTAGCTGATAAAATACAGGAGTTGTTCAACCAGTAGATATCGCAACAAGCGCAGGCAATAACGCGGAAGAATCTTATAAAGCACAATCCTCCATAGCCAACTTAGAAGCAAAAGTTGAATTACTTACGAAGCAGATCGCTGAAACTCTCCTCCAGAGACAGACCAAGTCAGAGAGAAAGAAGCAGAACTCCACGACAATTTTGGGCGAGGATCCCGCAGTAAGTCCAAGAAATCCCAATGACCCAGATTGGATTTGTTTTTATCATTTTCAGATTTAAAGAAAAAAGCAAGAAAAAATTTGAACATCTTATGCGCTTGGAATAAGAAGCAGCAGGGGAAACTCCTCAGCGGATCGGAAGTAGCGGCTACCGACTCCGCAGATGTCCAAAGCCGCCATTTCATAACCAGATCGGCGGAAGGGGGGCTCAATCTTTCCTAATCGATACCGTGCTGCTATCTCAGTCCTACCTCCAGTCTGAAAATCAATGACCGCCACAGAATTTAATTTGTTTGCTGCGAACGGTAGTCAAATAAGAACATTTGGAGAACTCCAACTTAAAACTTGATTTAGGACTTAGACGCGAGTTTTGTTTAAATGGACGTTCGTTTTGGCCGAAAGTTCCTAAGCCTATAATTGGTGCAGATTTTATGTACCACTACAATCTTTTAGTAGGACTTGAAAGGTAGACAGCTGATAGATCGATCTACTGGATCAACTTCAAGAGGAAAAAATAGTCAGAGAAATCCCAGCTATAATATCAGCTGTTCCGGAAGGTCGCCCTTATGCTGACCTTCTGAAAGAATTTCCAGGACTTACGCGACCATCATCTACCAAAGGACCTGTGAAGCATAACACTTGAACACATTATCGAGACAACAGGTCGTGTCCTGTGTATGCCAAGGCTAGAAGACATCCAGCGGAAAAGTACCGGCGAGTAAAAAGGCGAGTTTCGACTTATGGTAGAGCAAGGTATTTGCAGGCCTTCCAACAGCCAATTGGCCAGTGCACTTCATATTGTAGACAAACATGACGGTGGAGTGCGACCTTGCGGAGATTACAGACAACTTAACGCCCAAACTGTGCCTGACAGATACGGTGTTCCGCATATAATGGATTTTAGGAACAATTTGTTTGGTAAGTGCGTTTTCCCTCAAGGTTAGACCTAGTGCGTGCCTACTATCATATACCCATACGCGAGGAAGATATTCCGAAGACCGCAGTCAACAAACCTTCGGGTTATTTTGAATTCTTAAAAAAATGTGTTTTCGGTCTGCGTAATGCAGCGCAAACCTTTCAACGGTTCATGGACAATGTCTTTAGAGACTTAGACTACGTTTGGATACTTATCGATGACATACTGATCGCTTCTTCGACCCATGAAGAGCATCTAGAACATCTTCGTGAAGTGTTTAAACGCCTAGAAAAGAATGGACCTAACGCTGAATCCCGGGAAAATGCGAATTTGGTGTAGAGCACCTAAAGCTCTTAGGTTACTACGTAAAGTAAAGATGGAATTAAGCCTCAAGAAGAAAAGGTACGAGCCATCAAGGAGTACCCCAAGCCAAAAGACGTAAGTTCTCTTCGTCGCTTCCTCGGAATGATAAACTTTTACAGGCAAGCGATTCCTCATGCTGCAGCGGTTATGAAACCTTTAAATAAATATCTCCATGGTGCCAGGAAAAAAAAACGATAGGACAATCATTCAATGGAACGAAGAAAGTGATAAAGCATTCGAGCTTTGCAAGTCGAGTCTTGAAAAAGCAGCACTTCTGGCGCATCCCAAACTATCAGCAGAACTTTCCCTTGCTTGTGATGCCTCAAATCAATGCATGGGAGCAGTTCTCCAACGAAAAGTGTAAGATAATTGGTTACGACTAGGTTTCTTCTCGAAAGCTCTTTCGGAAGCTCAACAGAACTACTTCACCTATGATCGAAAACTATTAGCAATTTTTTCTTCTATTAGACATTTCCGTCCTGTTATCGAGGGTAGAGAATTTCATATTCTTACAGACCACAAACCTATCGTAATTTTCAATGCATCAGCGTCTCCTATTAGGATACGGTGGCTGAACTTTATTAGCCAGTTTACTACCGATATTCGGCACATAGATGGAACTGACAATGCAGTAGCTGATGCACTCTCAAGAATGGAGGAACTTTCATTAGGAGCGGACTTTGACTCCATTGCAAATCTACAATACAAACGATGCAGAGTTGGAAGCCATCAAAGGTAACCAAAAACTTACACAAAAGCTTCTTAATATTCCTGGAACCAGCCAACCCATATGGGGCGAGACTTCTACAAGACAAATGCGAATTTATCTCCCGGTACCAATGAGAAAATTTATATTTGATTCAGTGCACGGCCTAAGCCACCCTGGAATCAGAGCGTCGCCGGAAACTAATGGCACAGAAATACTTCTGGCCGAACATGAATCAAGATGTGACCGCGTGGCTAGAAGTTTGTATAGCCTGTCAGAGATCGAAAGTAACACTGCATACGGTCACGCCTATCGGAAAGTTCCCCGAAGCTAGTCGTTTCGATCATGTGCATCTGGACATTATAGGTCCTCTCCCTACATCAAATAATAAACGATACTGCGTAACAATGATAGACCGTTATACGCGATGGCCAGAGGCTATACCAGTAGAAGAGATTACGGCTGAAGTTGTTGCTTTAGTATTTTATGAGGGATGGATTTGCAGATTCCGGCGTTCCAAGCAAAGTGACAACAGACAAAGGACGCCAATTTGAGAGCGATCTTTTTGTGAAGCTTACCAACTTTTGGGGACAACTGAAGATCCGGACATCACCATACGAAATCCGCAAGCTAATGGTATTGTAGAACGATGGCACCGCGCTCTTAAATCAACCCTTATGTCACATTTGAATTGCGAACGATGGACAAAGGTTCTTCCCACAGCAATGCTAGGACTTCGGTCCACAATTCGCGAGGACACAGACTACAGCGTAGCAGAAGCAGTTTACGGACAGGCGATCAGACAACCCGGAGATTTCTTTGTTCCGTCAACAATTCGTGCAAATTCCACTAGTCTTATTCAAGAGCTCCGAGAGGTTTCAAACACCTGAAATCGGCTACTTTTAGAACAAGCTCAAGAACTCTATTTGTTCCGCAGTCACTGTCTACATGCAGCCACGTCTTTCTACGAGATGACAGATTGAGGAAACCACTTAATCCGCCATACACTGGACCTCATCCTGTCATTCGTCGAACCGACAAAATGTGCACCCTTAAGCTTCCCACACAGAGAAGTAACTGTCTCCTTGGATCGAATAAAACCAGCCTATTTACTCGAATCTTCGTGAAGAAGAAAAACTCCGACGTCCGAGCTGGTAAGAAGCAAATTTGGAAGGATTAAAACAAATGTCAGGTTCATGGACACCATTGTTGAAGGGAGCACTGTAGCAGAGCAAGTTGATACCTCGATAACAATGCCAACCATAACCTCTTTGCTTAGAGTGTTACAACAAGTACCACACAGAGAACAGAGCACATGCTGAGAGGACTGTGATATGGTTGCGGGGACGTTGTTCTTATGATGTTGCTGGTGGAGTGTCGGATGGCTATAGGGTGTGCACACCAATAAGCGCGCAAGTAGTGACTATAATAAGTATAAGTAAGCATTGTTTGTATTTTCATTAATAGTATTGTACATAGTTTAAATATTCATTTATTTCTTTTTTTATTAGTTGTAGTTCCCTCTAAAATAGAAAAACGGTGTAATTGTTTATTCTGTTCAATTGTAAATATAAAAAAAATGTTTCCCTTATTTTGTAATAATTGTAAAAAATAATGGTTAATTACACCACGTGTTCTAAGTAACCCTCACATCAATCGATTACCTTCCAAAGAGGTAATAAATGCTGGACCACCGACGTGTTATAAGTTAATTAGATTAATTCATAGACGTAATTTATATTACCGTAAATTCGTTGTAGTGACGGTTGCTTAGTAACACATACCTACAATTTGTGTTTTATATTGATATAAGATCTCTATTAATCACAATGCCCGATTCTAACGAAAATATTATTGCACAAAACACGAAAATTTTATTCTTCCTTTAAGGCTGCCGATAAGATTCCACCTTTTATCAAGAGGGTTCCGGAACTGTGGTTTTGCCAGGGTTGAGGCAGTTTTTGCGCGTGCTAACATCACGAACGTGTCACAAAGTTCCAAACTGTTATTCCTAAGATAAACGCGGATGTATTACTACAAGCAGAAGACATTGTGAAGAGGCCCGGCGAAACCCCATATGAAAATCTCAAGGACAGATTGGTCAGTGCCTACATGGATTCGGAGACGAAACGGATCCATGAACTATTAGAAGGCAGACAACTGGGCGTGAGAAAAAAAGCCTACCAGATTTTTAAGACAGATGAAACAATTAGCAGGAGATGTAGTTCCTTTAAGTGTGATTAAGACACTATTTATGCGCTCCTTACCACAGAGTATGCAAGCTATCCTGATAAGTACGGGGCAGACTGATGTGGACAAGTTAGCCGAAGTAGCTGATAAAATACAGGAGGTTGTTCAACCAGTAGATATCGCAACAAGCGCAGGCAATAACGCGGAAGAATCTTATAAAGCACAATCCTCCATAGCCAACTTAGAAGCAAAAGTTGAATTACTTACGAAGCAGATCGCTGAAACTCTCCTCCAGAGACAGACCAAGTCAGAGAGAAAGAAGCAGAACTCCACGACAATTTTGGCGAGGATCCCGCAGTAAGTCAAGAAATCCCAATGACCCAGATTGGATTTGTTTTTATCATTTCAGATTTAAAGAAAAAAAACAAGAAAATTTGAACATCTATGCGCTTGGAATAAGAAGCAGCAGGGAAAACTCCTCAGCGGATCGGAAGTAGCGGCTACCGACTCCGCAGATGTCCAAAGCCGCCATTTCATAACAGATCGGCGGAAGGGTCAATCTTTCCTAATCAATACACGTGCTGCTATCTCAGTCCTACCTCCAGTCTGAAAATCAATGACCGCCACAGAATTTAATTTGTTTGCTGCGAACGGTAGTCAAATAAGAACATTTGGAGAACTCCAAACTTAAACTTGATTTAGGACTTAGACGCGAGTTTAAATGGACGTTCGTTTTGGCTGAAGTTCCTAAGCCTATAATTGGTGCAGATTTTATGTACCATTACAATCTTTTAGTAGACATGAAAGGTAGACAGCTGATAGATCGATCTACTGGATCAACTTCAAAGAGGAAAAATAGTCAGAGAAATCCCAGCTATAATATCAGCTGTTCCGGAAGGTCGCCCTTATGCTGACCTTCTGAAAGAATTTCCAGGACTTACGCGACCATCATCTACCAAAGGACCTGTGAAGCATAACACTGAACACATTAACACTTCATCCCCTTGAATATAATTTCCTGTTTTTATTCAATAAATTTTTTTAAATGTTTTAGTGGGATCTGATGTCATTTACCCAGTAAAACAAATCAGTGACGGTAGGTTGCTAAAATATCTAAATTTTTTTTTTTTTTTTTAATATTTGTAATTAACCTAAACAAAAATAATTGAAATGGCTTTATTTGCCTTAAATCTGCTCTCAAAAATAGATCATTTCTTACAAAATGCTTATCGATATTATCTTTTGACGTGGATGCGTCTTTAAATTTGCTACCGCTTGGGGGCAATCCTATTAATAACAAAATCGGTGGATACAATTTGGCGTTGTAGTTTCAAATCTATCTTCTACATCAATAATAAATACATACATAATTAAATTATACCACTGGATAGCTAAAGGATCATAGAATTTGCAATTTTGAGGTTATTTTGCAGCGTATCGAGATTTGCAATTAGTATAACTTTTGACTCGGAGAAGCTACGATGTTCGCTTTAGTTTTAATCTTCAGCTGTCAACGAAGTCTATCGATTGTACATAAAACATAAGTTTAAAGTAGTAACGGTAAAAAAATAAGGTCTTACAAATTTATAACGTTATAAAAAATTTATAAAGACGGACTATACATGTCGAAAAGCCTAAAGCTAATACAATAGAATGGTAATAATAAAACACCATATGCCGATGACAAGCAGTGCCGGGAATGTAGAGTTCCTGATCAGCATTGTTTCTAATTTATTACCACCATTAATTCACGAAGCTAGGCCGCACTTTTAGAAGGCATCTCTAAATATACAATCATCAACCGATCTGATTATTTGGCATCAGCAAAACGTAGATGGAAAATAAGAAGAGTTGGCAGACCGAAATTAAATGGGTAGTCGGAGTGAAAGTTAACTCAAGAGACTTGCTAGAGGCGAGGCTTTAGAAAGCCGCCGCCAAAAAAGACAGGCAGAAGGGGGGGGCCTTATTGAGGGGACTAAGAATTATTAAGGATGAAATTATATTACACTATAAAAACTGTCTATTTTGGCGGCGGCTTTCTAAAGCCTCGCCTCTAGCAAGTCTCTTGAGTTAACTTTCACTCCGACTACCCATTTTAAATTCGGTCTGCCAACTCTTCTTATTTCCATCTACGTTTGCTGATTGCCAAATAATCAGATCGGTTGATGATTGTATATTTAGAGATGCCTTCTAAAAGTGCGGCCTAGCTTCGTGAATTAATGGTGGTAATAAATTAGAAACAATGCTGATCAGGAACTCTTACATTCCCGGCTCTGCTTGTCATCGGCATATGGTGTTTTATTATTACCATTCTATTGTATTAGCTTTAGGCTTTTGACATGTATAGTCCGTCTTTATAAATTTTTATAAGTTATAAATTTGTAAGACCTTATTTTTTTTACCGTTACTACTTTAAACTTATGTTTTATGTACAATCGATAGACTTCGTTGACAGCTGAAGATTAAAACTAAAGCGAACATCGTAGCTTCTCCGAGTCAAAAGTTATACTAATTGCAAATCTCGATACGCTGCAAAATAACCTCAAAATTGCAAATTCTATGATCCTTTAGCTATCCAGTGGTATAAGTTAATAAGTATGTATGTATTTATTATTGATGTAGAAGATAGATTTGAAACTACAACGCCAAATTGTATCCACCGATTTTGTTATAATAGGATTGCCCCCAAGCTGTAGCAAATTTAAAGACGCATCCATGTCAAAAGATAATATCGATAAGCATTTTGTAAGAAATGATCTATTTTTGAGAGCAGATTTAAGGCAAATAAAGCCATTTCAATTATTTTTGTTTAGGTTAATTACAAATATTAAAAAAAAAAAAAAAAAAAAATTAGATATTTTAGCAACCTACCGTCACTGATTTGTTTTACTGGGTAAATGACATCAGATCCCACTAAAACATTTAAAAAAATTTATTGAATAAAAACAGGAAATTATATTCAAGGGGATGAAGTGTTAATGTGTTCAGTGTTATGCTTCACAGGTCCTTTGGTAGATGATGGTCGCGTAAGTCCTGGAAATTCTTTCAGAAGGTCAGCATAAGGGCGACCTTCCGGAACAGCTGATATTATAGCTGGGATTTCTCTGACTATTTTTCCTCTTGGAGTTGATCCAGTAGATCGATCTATCAGCTGTCTACCTTTCAAGTCAACTCTTCATTCCAAATACCATTACAGGTTGATTCTGCTTCTAGTATCCTACAAAGGGTCCAGTCTCTAACCAGCGTTCCTACTCAGGCATATAATCCATACCAAGCCCCACATGCATTTCCTCTTCCCCATCCTTATACAAATGTTATGAACGCCATCCTTTCTTCATTTCTATCTGAAATAAAATATACTATCAAGCCCCTCATCAACCTTCTGCCAGAAGAGCTCTTACTTAAATTCCGTTTAATGTCACTAAATGAGCGCTACGCCTTGGCAATCATTTCATGGAATACCAACGGACTACAAAATCACAAAGACGAACTTGAAATTTTTCTCCATGACAATCAAATAGACATTGCCCTTTGGACTGAAACTCACTTTACTAAACGATCATATTTTTACATACGTGACTACATCACTCACAGATCTGATCACCCAGAAAACACCCCCATGCCGGATCCTGCATCCTTATCCATAAATCAATCCCTAATTCTCTTATCCCTTCTACTTCAGTTAATGTCATTCAATCCACCCCAGTATCCATTACAACCCGTCTTTTCCATCTAAAATTTTCAGCTTTTTACTGCCCTCATGGAAATTCCCGTTCTTTTAACATCATTGAATCCAAATTCCGATCCCTTGGACCGCGCTTCATTGCAGGACGAGACTACAACATCCTACTCCTGTGGCAGTACCTTATACCGTATTTCCAACCTCCACCCCTCTCACCCTCTCACCTCTCACCCTTTAACCCTACTTGTTGGCCTATATCTCCCAAAAACGTCCCGATATCCTCGATATATTCATTTCTTCACAAATTACCACCTCTCATACCTTTGTAAAATCCTTGGATGGTCTTTCATCAGACCATAGCCCTGTTCTGCTTCACTTGCATTCAAATCCTGTAACTAAACCCTATCCTCCTAGACTGATTACAGGACGAGTAGACTGGGTCAAATTTTGTTACGATTTAGAAAACAAAATAGACTTGAAAATTCCTCTCAAATCAAAAACATGTTGTCGACACTGCTATTGACAAACTTACCACATCAACATTCATCAGCATTAACGATAACACTTCAAACAGACAAAAATTAAATTCTTTTTAGACTAACTTGCCTCACCATATTCGTGACTTAATAATAGAAAAGCGTAGAGCAATATCGAAGTGGCAAAGGAATAGATATCCATCAGATAAAAATAATTACTGCAAATTAACAAACAAACTTAAGACAGAAATAAAAAATAGAAAATTCAAAAATTACATAACAATATAGAAAAACTTAATGCCACCAACAAATCTTTGTGGAACACCACTAAAAAACTACTGAACTAGAGAAACTGTAATCATCCTCTACTAATCGAAGCCAAAATCTGGTCAAAATCTGAAAATCACTCATTTTTTGCTAGCATCTTTTCCAAACTTTTTAACCACACCCAGATATCCTTAATCCTGCTCACCTTGAAGAAATTGAATCATAGCTTGATATACCACTCCAAATGTCTCCTCCCCCCCTAAAGCATTCATCCTTCAGAAATATTAAACATAATTCACCAGATTAGCCTTAACCAAAGCCCCTGGACACGACCTAATTACATCCCACATCCTTAAACTTCTTCCTCGGAAAGCCATCCTATTCCTAACATACATATATATAATGCTTTACTCTGCACCGCATACTACCCCGACTCCTGGATATTGTCAATAGTTAAAATGGTACCTAAACCCAAAAAGCCACCTGAGCTCCTGGGACTGCTGTATAAGCTCCGTCAATTCCTACCTTCTTCATATTTCCTTATTATTCGATCCTATCTCAGTGACAGAACCTTCAAACTAAACGACAAATTTTTCTATTCTTCCTTCTTTACCCAATCTGCCGGAGTTCCTCAAGATAATATCCTAGGTCCCATCCTCTACACAGTGTATATAGCTGGCATCCCGACTCATCATACCACTGTCCTCACCACTTATGCCGATGACACATGTGTATAATCATTAAATAATAATCCTTTCATTGCATCCCACTCACTACAATCTCATATTACTAACATTCAAGAATGGTGTCGAAATCGGAGAATAAAAATCAATCCCAACAAATAACCTTTACCCTTCGTCGTAATCTTCCTGCCCTACAGCATGCTTTAATGCTATTCCACTAATCCTAGTTGAACACATCCGATACTAGGACTCCATTTGGACAAAACGTCTTACTTGGAATCCATATACAAGACTAAAATGACAGGAAACTGCTCGTCGTCACAGACTACTTCAACATTTACAAGACAAACGATCAAAGCTCCCAATTAATTATAAAGGACTCATTTACATGGACTGTGATTAAACCTATTTGGACGTACGGAGTTGAGCTTTGGGGATCCACTAAACCATCCAATTCAACTCGTATCCAATCCTTGCAATCCAAAATCCTTCGAAAAATCCTTAATCCTCCTTACTATGAGACCAATAAACTTATCCATAAAGACCTTAATGTTCCTTATGTTACTGATTTAGCCCAGACCAGATACCTATCCTTCCATAGTAAGCTCCATAACCACTCCAATCTACTAGTCTCCCAACATGCTTCCCACTCCATTCCCGATAATCCTCCGAGGCGTCTGAAAAGAAGATGGTCTAGAACCCTTATAGTGTAGATTTTATTGAAGTGCTACTAGTGAGTAGTTCTTCGCAAGTTATTTACATGTCATTGTATTCACTATCAACACATGAACTTAATGTATATGTCCTTGTAAAGTTGTAAACATCAAGAAATGAATAAAAAACAAAAAAAAACTACCTGTTAAAATGTTACATTTTCGTCATGGTTAAAAAAAAGTTACAACTTGACTTTATTATTCGATCAATATAGCTTCTAAATAGTAGGTTCTAGCGACTAATGTTATACAGGGCGTCCCGAATTTAAATGGCAAAACTTCGGGAACCTATAGGGGACCGAAAAACTAAGGCAAAAAGTCCTTTAGAGAAAATCGCAAAAAAAGAAATAAAATAAAAATGTTTACAGGTAGCGATTATCACCTTTCAAAGTTTGTCAGGCTATGGAGTGAGATATGTAAACACTTAATGTTATCCTTTACATTCTTTAATTTGTTTACATTTTGGCTTTCTTCTAGGATTATAATTCCTAAATCCGTCTTCAGTCAGTTACTCAGATATTTTTGTGTTAATAGCATCAGCCACAATGCCGCATACATATTCTAATGTTGAACACGCTGATATGATTTTTGTGTATGGTTTCTGTAACGGTAATGCTTTAGAAGCGGTGCAAGAGTATGCGCGCCGATTTCCAAATAGAATAGTGCCTAATCGACGAGTCTTTTCTTTAACTTTTAATAGACTACGAGAGATTGGCTCATTCTTAATACGTAATAAAGGCGACCAATTCCTGGCAGCAATAAGAGCAGATTATCGGATAAGAAATAGTGTCCAACGCCACTTCGATAACAATCCTAAGACTAGCATCCGAAGAGCATCGTATTAGCAATATCGTGGCAAGCAATATGGCGAACTTTGAAAGGTGATTATCGCTAACCATACCATCTTCAAAAAGTTCAGAATCTATTACTTCAAGATTATGTCAAAAGATTGAATTTTAGTAACTGGTTTTTTGACAAAATTCGCGATGATAATTTATTTCCATTGAAAATTATATGGACCGATGAAGCTACCTTTACAAAAGGAGGAATTGTTTAATCAAAGAAATTATCATGTATGGGCTCTTGAAAATCCCAGAGAATAGGTTTCAGCAGACGTGGAGGAATAGTACCTTGGCCACTCAGATCACCTGATATGACACCCATGGATTTCTTCATATTGGGAACCTTGAAGCAGAAAGTTTAATCGTTGTCAATCAACTCAAGAGAGCAATTAAAGGACCAAATCATAGATGCAGTTCACCAAATATCATCAGCACAATGTTTAGCTGCAATTTATCAAGTGAGTGCTAAATTTAATGCTTGCATTGGTACAAGAGGACAACATATTGAGCAATATTTACATTAAAAAGAACATGACATAAATATAAATGTAAATAAATAAGTATAAAAATGAAAACTGGTTTTAGGATTGATGAATTAAAAGCCACTTCTATTGAGATTATTTTATTTGAAAACTAGTTTCGAATGCTAAACATTCATCTTCAGTTCTAAAACATACAATAAAATTTTCAACACATCAGTACTATGTTACATAGATTAAATATACTAAGGTTTTTAAAAAGATAAGACAAGAAATCAAGCATAGGCACTCACCTTCGAGGTAACTAAAACACTGAATTTGTGAGAAGTAAAAGGGGGGGCAGGTAGGTTAAGTTTTTTAGATTTACAACGGGGTTTCCCTTATGACTCATTGGATTTTTTTCGTTCCTATGGGAAATAAATTTAAAATGGGGCTATTGGATATGTTAATCTGATCATTTAAACAAAAATCTGGATCGGTTTTAAACGATTTTATTATTTCTAGTGATTCAAAAGTATTTAATTTTAGGCTATTTTCTACTTGATGTAATATTTTTACTCCCGAGTCTTTATTAAATTTGTGGTTATTTTCATTTAGATGGATAGCGAAATTGGAATTTTGGGTCTTATTAGTGTATGCTCTTATATGTTCATTTACTCTTTGATTTACTGATCGTCCGGTTTTTTTCCCGTGTATTTTGCTTCACAGTCATTACATTTTAATTCGTACACGCCGCTTTTTTGGAAAGGGTCTATTTTGTCTTTCGGTGAAGGGAAGTATGATGACAATGGCTTATCTATTTTAAATGCAGGGTTTAAACCTAATTTTTTTTTAATTCTTTCCCGACTTTAACGGATATTGGGCCGTAGTATGGTATCAAAATATATTTTTTAGGGGTAGCTTTATCCTCTGGGGGTGTTTTGTATATATTATTCATAGTTTTTTTATGTATTTGTTTTTCTTAAAATATTATCGATTGTGGTTTTACTGTATCCGTTGTTGTTAGCTATAGTGTGAATCGTTTGTATTTCTTTGTTAAAATTTCGTTCATTTAGCGGTATATTTAAAAGCCGGTATATCATGCTATGAAATGCTGCGAGTTTGTGTGTTAGTGGTCTCCTGGCATTGTTGTCTATAACTACATCTGTGTGTGTGGGTTTCCTGTATATATTAAATTCGTGTTGTTTATTGTTTATGGAGATTTCTATGTCTAAAAAATTTAAAGTTTTATTGTTCTCTAACTCCAGTGTGAATTTAATTGAAGGGTGGATTTCGTTTATTTCGTTTAAGAAACTATTGATTTGTCTGGTCGTCCCAGACCATAGGCAAATTATGTCATCAACATACCGATACCAGTATATGATGTGTTGAGCTAATTTTGAATGAAGGATTTTCTGTTCTAATTTATCCATAAAAAGATCTGCCAGAAGGGGTGAAAGAGGGGATCCCATTGGTAATCCTTCTTCCTGTTTATAGAATGTATTGTTAAATTGAAAATAATTATGTTTTATGCAGACTGACATTAAATTGTAAAAGTCTAATTTTTCTAGTGGTTGAAGATTAGACCGGAAGATTAGTTTTTCTAAAATTTCTATTGTTTCTGAAGGTGGGATACTGGTAAACAGATTTGTGATATCGAATGATATTAACTTTGCATTGTCTGGAACATTTACGTTTTTAATTTTGTTGACTAATTCTATTGAGTTTTTTATTGTATTTCGTGGGGAAAAAGGAAATTTTCGTTTTGAACATGTTGTTTAAATAATGAGCAAGTTTGTATATGGAGCTATTAATGTAGGTAACTACTGGTCTTATTGGAATGTCTGCTTTATGCATTTTGGGTAGGCCATTCAACACATTATCAGAAAAAGTTGTTGCAGAACTGAAGACTGCAAGCCGGAAGGATGCAGCTTATTGGTTTTCCAAACTTAGACTTAAATACGCCATCGCTAACAAAAATATTTGGTTTAACCAGACGTGCTCAAGAGAAGACCTCATACCCAGATACGTTGCAACTAAGAAGCGGAGCACAAACAAGAGCAGCGTCGAAAGCCACTCACCATGCTAGACGTCAATGGGTAAGATTTGAAATTAACCATTGGTACTCAGTGAGAGATAATTTAAAATTATATATTTATATCCTCCACAATAAACTCACTTCTGTACTCCACCCCACTTGAGTTTGACTCATTAGACAATCAAATCCGGACACGAGTTGAATATCTCGTAACCAAAAAACAAAAAAAACATTGGAAAAGAAAATTAATAACTTGCTGTCTAGCAAGAATAACCCCGTTAATCGCCCATCTAACAGTGCAAAAAACCCCATATCCGATAACCAATTTTCCCCACGTATCCTCAACCTCAGCAACATAACATTAACTAAAAATGAAAATAATTTGCTCAACAAAGGTTTAAAACATTTTATAAATTCACCGGTGACTATACAAACATTCGAAAACCTTGCTGTCCACATTGAATCCGGTTTAGAAAAATACGACAAAAACCCACTTTCGAAATCAATATGCGCAAACATGCTAAAAACAGAAATAGAAAAAAGCCCAGAACTATAAGATAAAGACATCATCCGAATACAAGATAGCACGCGCTTTATCAACTAAAATATTAAAAAAACGACCTTACAATCATAAAAGCGGACAAAGGGAACACCGCAGTAATTATAGAAAAAGAGTTATACAAAAATAAAATCTATGACTTCATCCAAAAAAACAGCTTCCCCACCATAAAAAACCCCGCTAAAAAAAAAAAATTTAACAGTCAAGTTCGGGAGTTAATAAATAATAGTATTTTAATACCTGATAATATAAAATACAACTTGATTGAAATGAATCTCTTGCCGCCCCGTCTCTACGGCCTACCCAAAATACATAAAGCAGACATTCCAATAAGACCAGTAGTTACCTACATTAATAGCTCCATATACAAACTTGCTCATTATTTAAACATGTTCAAAACGAAAATTTCCTTTTTCCCCACGAAATACAATAAAAAACTCAATAGAATTAGTCAACAAAATTAAAAAACGTAAATGTTCCAGACAATGCAAAGTTAATATCATTCGATGTCACAAATCTGTTTACCAGTATCCCACCTTCAGAAACAATAGAAATTTTAGAAAAACTAATCTTCCGGTCTAATCTTCAACCACTAGAAAAATTAGACTTTTACAATTTAATGTCAGTCTGCATAAAACATAATTATTTTCAATTTAACAATACATTCTATAAACAGGAAGAAGGATTACCAATGGGATCCCCTCTTTCACCACCCCTTCTGGCAGATCTTTTTATGGATAAATTAGAACAGAAAATCCTTCATTCAAAATTAGCTCAACACATCATATACTGGTATCGGTATGTTGATGACATAATTTGCCTATGGTCTGGGACGACCAGACAAATCAATAGTTTCTTAAACGAAATAAACGAAATCCACCCTTCAATTAAATTCACACTGGAGTTAGAGAACAATAAAACTTTAAATTTTTTAGACATAGAAATCTCCATAAACAATAAACAACACGAATTTAATATATACAGGAAACCCACACACACAGATGTAGTTATAGACAACAATGCCAGGAGACCACTAACACACAAACTCGCAGCATTTCATAGCATGATATACCGGCTTTTAAATATACCGCTAAATGAACGAAATTTTAACAAAGAAATACAAACGATTCACACTATAGCTAACAACAACGGATACAGTAAAACCACAATCGATAATATTTTAAGAAAACAAATACATAAAAAAACTATGAATAATATATACAAAACACCCCCAGAGGATAAAGCTACCCCTAAAAAATATATTTTGATACCATACTACGGCCCAATATCCGTTAAAGTCGGGAAAGAATTAAAAAATTAGGTTTAAACCCTGCATTTAAAATAGATAAGCCATTGTCATCATACTTCCCTTCACCGAAAGACAAAATAGACCCTTTCCAAAAAAGCGGCGTGTACGAATTAAAATGTAATGACTGTGAAGCAAAATACACGGGAAAAAAACCGGACGATCAGTAAATCAAAGAGTAAATGAACATATAAGAGCATACACTAATAAGACCCAAAATTCCAATTTCGCTATCCATCTAAATGAAAATAACCACAAATTTAATAAAGACTCGGGAGTAAAAATATTACATCAAGTAGAAAATAGCCTAAAATTAAATACTTTTGAATCACTAGAAATAATAAAATCGTTTAAAACCGATCCAGATTTTTGTTTAAATGATCAGATTAACATATCCAATAGCCCCATTTTAAATTTATTTCCCATAGGAACGAAAAAATCCAATGAGTCATAAGGGAAACCCCGTTGTAAATCTAAAACTTAACCTACCTGCCCCCCCTTTTACTTCTCACAAATTCAGTGTTTTAGTTACCTCGAAGGTGAGTGCCTATGCTTGATTTCTTGTCTTATCTTTTTAAAAACCTTAGTATATTTAATCTATGTAACATAGTACTGATGTGTTGAAAATTTTATTGTATGTTTTAGAACTGAAGATGAATGTTTAGCATTCGAAACTAGTTTTCAAATAAAATAATCTCAATAGAAGTGGCTTTTAATTCATCAATCCTAAACCAGTTTTCATTTTTATACTTATTTATTTACATTTATATTTATGTCATGTTCTTTTTAATGTAAATATTGCTCAATATGTTGTCCTCTTGTACCAATGCAAGCATTAAATTTAGCACTCACTTGATAAATTGCAGCTAAACATTGTGCTGATGATATTTGGTGAACTGCATCTATGATTTGGTCCTTTAATTGCTCTCTTGAGTTGATTGACAACGATTAAACTTTCTGCTTCAAGGTTCCCAATATGAAGAAATCCATGGGTGTCATATCAGGTGATCTGAGTGGCCAAGGTACTATTCCTCCACGTCTGCTGAAACCTATTCTCTGGGATTTTCAAGAGCCCATACATGATAATTTCTTTGATTAACAATTCCTCCTTTTGTAAAGGTAGCTTCATCGGTCCATATAATTTTCAATGGAAATAAATTATCATCGCGAATTTTGTCAAAAAACCAGTTACTAAAATTCAATCTTTTGACATAATCTTGAAGTAATAGATTCTGAACTTTTTGAAGATGGTATGGTTAGCGATAATCACCTTTCAAAGTTCGCCATATTGCTTGCCACGATATTGCTAATACGATGCTCTTCGGATGCTAGTCTTAGGATTGTTATCGAAGTGGCGTTGGACACTATTTCTTATCCGATAATCTGCTCTTATTGCTGCTTGTAAATCTAAAACTTAACCTACCTGCCCCCCCCCCCCCTTTTACTTCTCACAAATTCAGTGTTTTAGTTACCTCGAAGGTGAGTGCCTATGCTTGATTTCTTGTCTTATCTTTTTAAAAACCTTAGTATATTTAATCTATGTAACATAGTACTGATGTGTTGAAAATTTTATTGTATGTTTTAGAACTGAAGATGAATGTTTAGCATTCGAAACTAGTTTTCAAATAAAATAATCTCAATAGAAGTGGCATTTAATTCATCAATCCTAATTGTATTGATCCTTCTATATCATCATGCGTACCTCAAGTAAAACTGGTTTTGTTTCTTTTTTTACGATTTTAACTAAAATAAACTAAGCAAAAACGAGCAAATCTCTAAAGGACATTTTGTCTTAGTTTTGAGGTCCTCTATAAATTCTTGAAGTTTTACCATTTAAATTCAGGACACCCTGTAGACTACTCTAACATTTACTTGACAAACGATCAAAGTTTCCAATAAATTAGAAGAGACATATTTATTAGAAGAGACATGACAGTTATTAGACCTACATGGACATACGAAGTTGAGCTTTGAGGCTCCACTAAACCATCCAATTCTTCTCGAATCCAATCCTTACAATCCAAAATCCTTCCAAAAATCCTTAATGCACCTTACTTTGTCACGAATAAACTTATCCATAAAGACATCAATGTTCCATATGTTGCTGATTTAGACCAAACTAGATACCAATCCTTTCATAGTAAACTGCACTCCCACACGAACCTATTAGTCTCCCAACTTGCTTCTCATTCGAAACCTGATAACCCACTCTGGCGTCTGAAAAGAAGATGGCTGAGAGACCTTCTAGTTTAGAACTTTTTTAGGCTGCTACTAGTGAGTAGTTCTTCACAAGTGATTTACATGTCATTATAATCATTTCCTCAAATTTAATTGATGTATATTGATGTACAGTTGTAAATATCAATAAATAGTTTGTTTTTTTTTTAAGTAAATAAAAAAAATAAATAAATTTGTTATGATTTATTTTGTTAGATTTTTAATGTAAGGTTTAAAACCTAATTATAATGATAATGAAGAATACCACTTTTTGAGGTGAATTTTGTAGACAGATGAGTCTGATTTAAGAGGGGAAGGTATTTCTACTTACCCATGTGGTATTGTTGGTTTCTTCATTTTTGTACTGTATTTCAATAATGTGGAGTGGCGCCATGGTGCTAGAAAATCATATTTTTTCCGAACTACAGGTGGAAGGGATATGCTGTAGAATATTTTGTATGAAACCCTTGTAATTCTCACCATCCAATCTGTTTGACAAACTTCTTCAATTTCAAGTTTCAAATTTTTCAGGATCATCCGTATTCTGAAGCCAACGCAAAAATTGAGGTACATAATCATTTCCATTGGGTTTTAAACCTTACATTGAAATCTAACAAAATAGATGCTAAATAATAATAATAAATAAATAAATGTAATAAAATCAAATCCTTTGATCTGGTGTCACTTTATTGACAGTTTTCCAATATTTCCAATTAAACAATAATTTTTTTCTTTTCTTTTTATTCCAATGAAGAGTTTATTATGTTTAAAATGCATAATTTTATTAAGCAATAATGATAATGTCTTATTTACACAAGTAACTGCTTTGTGTGTTAAATTAATGTTTTTGTAAGATTTGCAGTATTGTGAATAGATTTTTTTCGAAAAATGGTGAGCGGTGAAGTACTACATGATATTGTAACTTCCTTTAAAAAAGATGGAGTTCATGTTCGTAAAATTCTAGGTTGCATGCATTCTTTTCTTATAGGAAATTTAATGTTAAATACAAAAATGTGGTTAAAAATTGAAAATTTTTTAAACAAACTAGAGATATTACAGTTTAATTTGGGCAAACAAAACGTGGTTTCCTCAAAAAAATAAACTCTGTATAATAAACTGTTTATGATTATTAGATGACTCTTTTTAATAGATCTCAGAACTCATGTAAAATTTAATACCCATGCTGGCACGCTAAATGTGTATGTTTTTGCTATGTATGTAAATGTGTTTCACGGAATTTAATAAAAATTTAGTATATAAGATCTAATAGTAAATTTAACCCACTTTAAGGTTTAAAAAAGAAACTGTACATTGAACAAATTATTTAGGAGTAGGAGCGTCTGGCATCGGAGTAACGTGGAATTTATTAAAATTTCATATATGGGATCTAATTGTAAATTTAACCAGCTTTATGATGAATCACAAGGAATTCGGGATCGGACAAATATTTTTGGAGTAATAACGAGAAATATACCGAAAAAATTCACAATAGTACGGGGTTCTCATCGCGTATGTATCTGGCATTTATGTTATACGGGAATTGATCAAAACTTTATATATAGAGTCTGAGAATAAATTTAACTAGCCAGCTCTCAAATGAAAAAAAAGATACTTCATATCAAACAAAAAGTTTTGAATTTAAAGACAAAAGAGTACCAAAAAAACTTTTTTCGCGGAAAAGTGCGACTTACCAAAAGTTAGTGTCGCTATTTTAGAGCTCTACTCAAAAAAAAAACGATTGATCTTACAGAAAAATGCACCAGATTTTTTTTTTTTTTTTTTTTTTTTTGTAGATCATTGCACGATGAACAATTTTTGTTTGTTTGTTTCTTTATTTCGTTTAACGTCACTTAATGCTGCTATGGCTAATCGGACGGACCAATTTTCGTTATGACCTCAATTGACCTACTAGCAATAGGTCACGAGATATTCACGAAGAAATCTTTTTCGCGACATTTTGGCCTTTATAACTTTTTTAGCTAGGAGATATTACAGCTTTTACGGCCAAAAAAATGTGATTTCCTCAAAAAGTCATTGAATTATCGTATATCCGCAACGATATAATATACGATTGGAATAGAAAGGTAAGGTTTGGGGAGTTTTTCTTCATGTTTTTTACCTATTTACATCTTCTTACATCTACATTTTTTTTTTTTTTGTGTTAAAACGTACTAACCCTGCGCATATATATATATATATATATATGTGTGTGTGTGTGTGTGTGTGTGTGTGTGTGTGTATTTTTATTGAGGATTTGAACTATAAGTACACTTCATATATTTATTATTTTTTATTAAATAAGTGAATCTGTGCTGATAAAATATCATAATTACACACATAAAGTTCTTATACATTGTTTATATAATATATCAACTTCTTTAAGGATCTCATAATAAGACTTATTCATACAACGCTCCATAGATATATTATATTATATGTAACTATATAGTATCATATATATATATATATATATTATATATATATATATATATATATATATATATATATATATATATATATATGGCTTGGTGGATGATGGGTTATGTCACATTATTTTTTTAAATACAACCTAGTTCATTGAATGAATAATTTCGGTGCAAAAGCGTTAGGTAGCAAAATCTGAATATTTTAAGACAGCTAGTGTAAGAGATATGAAGTCGATAAGGGGCTATGTAACATATTTAAAAAAATAAAAATAAAAAACTTTAAACCTTAATTACTCGAAATTTTATTTTGTTGCATAACGCCTTTATATCTCCCTATATTCTGTCAATCTATGATTTGATCATTTAAGATGTACTATTGCTGTAAGGAGTAGAGCTAGTTATACTTGTATGTTGATTGTCAGAGCCGTATTGCAAAACAATGACGAGGTAAGTTGTTGCAGCAGAGATCATCTACAAAAATATATTATTAATGTTAGTGATATAATTAAAAATAGGTCGTAAAATGAAAACATAACAATTTTCATCTGATACTTAATGTAGCAAGTAAACTGAAATGTGACAAACAGTTGGAAATAGCTACTTTCATTCACAATTTTCTGGAGTCTATGTTTAACCACATCAGTTTAGGTTACATATGTTTCTTTTGTGTATTTATTTATTTTAGAAAAAATAAAACAATGAAAAAATAAATAATTCAAAAACCAAATGCTGATTGTTTTATTTTTATTTTTATGAGAAACATACTGGATTGTGATTATTTTTAGTTGTACTACATATCTGCGATGCACCAAAATAATTTGCATATGGGAAGATAAGTATACATTTCCTGCTTAGGGTTTTATGCAGAATGTTTTTTAAAGAAGTTAGAACGTCAGCGTTTTAGGTTTTTTTTTTTTTTTTTGTTTCGTGATATCAAGACCTTTTTCAATTTTTTATACAAATATCGAAACAAGAAAGTGTTAATACCTGTGAAATTAAACAACTGTTGCTGTTTATCTCACTAAAGAAAATTCAGACTTTTGTAGGAAATAAATCTGTTAGCCATTTGGATCATAAAAGCAGACGGTATGGTACATCCGAACTTGTAAGTATATAGGTATGCATATAAGAAATCATATTGAATATCAATGTTATGAGCGAACTGTTATTAATTTTTACTTTTTCCCTGTCGCCACAGTACAGGAACTATCTTCTTTCCTGAATGTGAAACTTCGCCCAGTTAAATTTCTAATTTGTCTTCATGATCTTTCTTTACTAGATAAAATGTTATTAGCGTAATTCTTTCAAATTGATTTTATTTTTTCTATTATTAAGTCTGTTGATAGTTTGTTTATTTCAGGGAAGTCTGTCGGTCTATAACTGTGACAGAAAGACAATGTAACAAACACATCAATCAGTCATAATGATTTAGAAAAAAAAATAAATACAGATTTATATCTTTACATAAAAACTAATTGTAAGTACAAAATATTTATCAAACACATACTGAACATATCAAGGACATATCGACATTAAAGAAGCCACAAGCTGTGAAAACTGTCTCTTGTCCAACAATAAAGTGAAAATTTAGCTTCTCCTGGAAAAAGCAACAAAGATTAAAACAATAATTAAATTGAGTTAATATACGTCAAGGAATATTCAATTCATAGCATTAACGTATATGAAATAGAAAATTAAAAAATTAAACATAATAAGAGAATAAAATTAAGCAACAGAGGATTAAATTGTTGGATACTGTAAATAAAGGAATGGTGACGGGTAATGATATCTTGGAAGAGGATGTACTAAGGAAGTATTCTTAATGGAAGGAGGGGGAAAGCCATGTTCATACGAACAAATATTACATTTTTCAACAGCACTCTGGACTTTTCTTCAATCATTCTTTTTCTTAAATCCTCGTTAAAGCTTCTTTCCTAAAAACCATTACGGAATTAGAGTTTTGTTTTATTATATTCAACCATAAAGTGCTAAGTTTTAATTACATTAAATATATTTATAACTTTGTTATTAATGTACCTGATTTATGTAGTAGTTACACGCTAATATTATCGAACCAATTTGAAAGATGCGATTGATTGTTCCAATCATTATAATTATATTAGAAGTATTGAAACCTGGGAACATGGGTAAGAGAAGAATATAGAAGCACACGATGATCTGCAAAAAGTATTCAGTGATAGTCAAGAGGATCTGTAATCCGTATATCTCGTTGACCATCTCGCACAGGGTCAGGAACCTCTCATAGAGTATGACTGAGGTCTCGTCATAGAGTTGAGTACTCTCTCGGAACAAAAATCCCAGAAGGTGGAGAATATCCCAGAACTGACCGACGAAACACATCGTCGAACTAGTGCAAAGAAAATAACTTAAGTCACTAAATGCATGTAGTACAGTAAATTCCTTATAGCCGCAGATGTAAAAATACAAGATGTAAGGAGCCGATGATACAAGAAGAAGATAATGCACAAATCGTATCGGCTGCCTTTTCAAGGTTGTTTTTCGTCTCCTATGCAAGTCGCTTATCGATTCCATAAGAAACGATACCCTATGCCGTTTATGAACCCACCAAATCAAAGCAAAGAAGTTTTCACCTAGAGCTGTCTCCGCTGCCGCAGATCTTAGTGCTACTCCAATGAAGGGTTTGCTATCAAAGATGGCCCAATATTCTGTAGAGTATATAACATCTAAAAACGTCCCAACCGCTGAAATGAACCGCACCAAAAAGCAATAGACCAACAACTTCTTGGACAGCCTGTATTCCCTGTCGAAAGGGAAGGTGCCCAGTACCCTCGGGATGTAGAAGATGTCCAGGAGCATTTCTTCGTAGCCCATACTGGAAGCAGACAGAGGCCAGGGTTTGGGTAATGTAGTGTTATGAGTTAGCAAATATTTTCCAACATCAGTGTCGGCCATTATGAAAGGTGATTAACTAATTGTTTTTTTTCCTCTGTTAGTTTTATATTTGTTGTAGTGTTGTTCACTTTACTCAACAAGAAATAACTAATGAGCTCATACAATCCTTTTTTTTAATCCTCTTTATTTCATCAGAATACGGAGTTGTGTACTTATATATACATTCATTAGGCTAATAGCTATTATTCTATCAGTTAAATATTCTTCTCGAATTCTTATGCACAGTTTACATATAAAAAATAAAAGGTTTTAAATTGAGTTGAATTCGCGCTGGGTGTATAAAAGTAGTTGCTATTTAATGAAATGTTGGCGATAATCGGTTTAAAAATTTCATCCCCCTTGAAGATTTTTTTAGGTTTTTATTGATTAGTCAGTATGAATTTTACCACTGGATAGCCAAAGGATCAAACATTTTATTATGATAAGCGAGAACAGTGACGCATCGTGTGCGGTAGAGATGGAAATACCACAATTGTAAGCGTTCGAGATTAGAAAATAGATTTTTGACATGAAACATGTAGTTTAAAGTCAGTGCCCACAAAATCAATCGATAGTAAAACATAGAATAAGTAGTGTGAATAAAGTGTTAGATTAAAAAATGTTATCAAAAGTTTATATAGTCGGCCTATACGTGTCGGAAAGCCTAAACCAAATACAGAAATCGTATACGGTTCGAAAGTTCTTCTCAAAACAATTGAATGGTAATAATAAAGCACCATATGGCCGATGACAAGCAGTGCCGGTAACGTAAAAGTTTTGTGTGAATCAAATGTCATATCTGAGATGTCAAGTGAACTTCAAGAAGGAAACTACAAAAGAGGATCGATACTAGTTTAGCCTCGTTTAACACCCTAGAGGCTCAGCGATTAATAGACAAACCGATATCCAACACTTTAAAACGCTTATCCGTCCAGTTCATACTTACATCGGTCAAAAAATTATTTGCTCGTGTTTGAATGATAAATCCTACGAAGAATCTTAAGACCTTTGAGAGAGGTACTGGTCTGGAGAACTCGAAAGTTTAAACAGCCTAATGTTGTTATAATAATAAAATTAGAAAGAATAATTGGGGTAAAACACTTGGCCCATAATCTGAGATCCTGATAAGAGTACTTGAATAGCCATTGGACCTTACATGAAGAGTTGGCAGACCAAAATTAAAATAGGTAGTCGGTGTGGCAGCTGAGTCAAGAAACTTGCTAGTGGCCAGGCATTAGAAAGCCGCGGCACAGAATAGACAGACGGGAGCTTATTGAGGGGGCCAAGACCCAATTAAGGTTGAAGTATATTACACTAAAATTATCTTATAGTATATTAACACAAAATGTGGATATTGGATGAGAGATTAGTTAAGGCAAAACATTCCTTATTTTCATCCAAACCTAAAAATTAGGCACTAGCGACAACTGTTATATAACCAAAACTATTTTCCATTAAATATAGCATTTAAAATTTAATTCAGCTACCTCGTAGAGCCTGTTAAAATGTTACATTTTTTGCTATGGTTAAAAGAACGTTACAACTTGAATTTGTTTATTCGATCAACATAGCTTCTAAAAGGTAGGTTCTAGCAACTAATGTTATATAACAACAAATTTTCTCGATTAAATTTCTGACTAGGAATCTGAAGCGCCTAAACCTAAAAATATAAGTTTCAAACGTAACTTTTTTATTCAATGCAATAGCTCCTTAACAGTAGTAGGTCGAAGCGTCAAATGTTATACAAAAAAAAAAAAAATATCATAGTTATTTACTCTAACATCTACTGCATAAGAGTTCTAAACTACTAAATAATTGCAAAAGATTTTATTACGTGACAGTAATCAGACCCCTTTGGACTCTGAGTTGAGATTTTGGGCTCCACTAAATCTTCTAATTCTTCTTACACACAATCGTTAAAGTAGCCTTCTTTTAAATTTCTCATTGCTTGGTCCCTTTTTTTAATAGGAATTTTTTTCTATTTTTAAAATATGTGTTACACGAAATATATAGTTAAATTATTACTTATTTTTCTGTTCCAACATGACAAAGGGAAAAAAATAATTCCTTTAATAAAAAAAAAAAAAATCGTTTTCCATTAAATCTTCTTCTTGTAAATCTAACCCAATATGTAGGTAGGCATTGAATAAATAAAGAAATAGATTTCGTCCTAAAATTTATAAACGTAAAATAATAAAGAATCTGGTATAAAATAATGTATGTATAAATAAAATAATGTAAAATTAAAATGGTAGATAATCAATAGTAATTGGATATCTTGGTTGATCTTATTCTATTTAAAACATATTTTAATATTTCTATTTAATATCGAAATTTAAAAATATTTATTTTAAATGGTAAACAATTGTGAGATAGATTATCTACAGATAATATTATCTGTTATGTTGGTATATAAAATTTTTAAGGGATATTTTCAAACCATTACAAATATCGATGATAAATTAAAAAGTAACTGCTAGAAGCAATGTAAAAAAATAAAAATCTAAAAAAAATAAAAATAATCTTTTTGGTACAAATGAAATCGAATCTGTAAGACAAGGCGATGGCCTATCTGGATATAAGCCATCGCCTTTTCACATATACAGTTGAACGAAATTGGAATTTCGTTCTACTGTATTCTTGAAAAGGTTTTACGAACATAGAAAAATGAAGTTTCAATCATTAAAAATTATATCATAATTGGTAGAGAAAGAGAGAAGATTGATGTGGAAATATTGCCTAGCGGATGATTTAGCAATAGTCAAAGAAAATGAAGAGATCGTCAAAATTTACCGAAACAGGTTAACAGATTTCTTTCGAAAATACAGTATACATGTCAACTCAGGTAAATATAAGCAAAGAACTAAAAACTAAATTTGGTAACATTAGGAGGGTAGATAAGTTTAAATATTTAGGTGATGTAATTCAATATAATGGTTTAGATAAAGCAGCAAATCTCGCAAGGGTCAACAAAATGGAATTTGCCTTCTTAAAAACTAAGGATATATATAATAAAAAAAATCTTTCTATTGAGGCTGAATTGCGTCATTATAAAGTAGTTGAAAGTTTATATGCCTCTGAATGATTTTTTCTTAACAAAAAGGGAGAAATTGAAAATGAAAAAGAAGGAGAGGAAAATATTAAGACCAAGAAAGACTGAACTAAGGTTTTGAAGTAAAAAGTAATATGGAAATATACTGAAACATTGAAAGATTGAGTGATGCAATAAGGAAACGGAAATTGACGTTTTGTGGGCATTTGATGAGAATGGATGTAGCGTTGTTACTTTGATATTTAGCAGGTGATTCTTACCTCTTTGGTTCACCTGGGAAATAAAAGCATGGATTTTTTACATAGTTTTAGGTTACAGCGCATGTGATAAAAAAACTATTATTAGTGAAGCGGACTTTTACCACGTTATACGCCAAGAGGACTAGACGAGAAGAAACCACTTCACAAGAAGGTTCTATTAATCATAATACATTATTTTATATTCAGTGATTGAAGCTTGCTGGCAATAAAGTTGTTTATCTTACAATATACATTGTTTCTATTTTTTCTCCACTACATTTGGTGGCAGCGGTGGGATGTCCCAAGATAGTTTGGAAGACACGTTTAGTATGGAGGAATTGATGAAGCAAGTAGAACAACTTAGGGCAAAGCAAGCTTCAATGGAAGCCTTAGTAAATAGGCCCAGCATATACGCTGATAACACCGCCATGTCTCGATATTTTGTAGACTTTTGTCGGGAAATAGGCGAGTGGAGAGGAGACGCGACTGACGAGATGTCCGCAAACAATTATATAGAACGCCTGGAATTGGTCGCGAGTCAGGCTGGCTGGGACGATCGGTTTAAAATTAACTTACTGAGGTTAAGGCTAAGGGGTGAGGCTGAAAGGTTTGCTAATAACAATCCAAACTTTTTCTCATCATTAAACTGGGAAGACACTAAATCGGCATTTCTGTCCCGCTTTTCCAAAGAGGCTAACATTGTTTGCCAACTTCAAGAGCTTTTAGCATTAAATAAAGGTCCCGGGGAATCATATCGCTCGTTCGCTGATAAATGCATAACAATAGGACGTGCAGCCACTATCCGGTGCCCGACCAGAGAGCAGCAAAAGGGTGCGGACGCAGCGATGGAGCGTGTCACCCTCGGGGTCTTCATTAACAGTCTGGAGCCGAACGTGAGAGGTATTGTAGCTGCGCTTGAGGAGAGCTCCATTGACAAAGTTCTCGCTATTGTTGATAGAGTGGAGCAATTGAAACCTTCGGTGAAATTCGGAAATGTAGATGCAGTGGCTACCCGGCCCTCTTATGGGAAAATGAATGTGGAGAGGGAGACATTAAACGAAAATGCGAGTAGTGATTTTGCTGTAGATGCCGAGGGAAACTATAGACACAGGGAAGGTTTTAAATCAAGGAAGCCCATTCATGGCTCGAAATCAAGATCAGTCACGTGTCGCTCGTGTGGTGGTGTAGGACATATTCTCGCGGAGTGCCCCTCCGTAAGGTGTTACAGGTGTGGTCGTCGCGGACATGTGCAGAGCAAATGCCTATGGAACCGGCCCCAAGATGAACGTGAGGAGGAAATCGATCGTACCCGACTCAAGTCAGACCCAAAAGCTCAGGGCCTCAACTAACCCCCGATCTGAGTGCCCGAGAAAAAGGGGGGATGGTAGGAATAGCCATGGGAAGAGCTAGAGAAAATAAGAGGGTATATTTAGAGGTTATGTTTAACGGCATCAGGAAAACAATGCTAGTAGATACAGGGGCGGACGTGACGCTATTAAAAGAGCCAATTAATGGTGTTGAGTTGGACAGAAGTTCACCCGCAACGATTACTGGTGTAACTGGGGAAAGGCATAGCATTAAGGGCGTTCAGAATCTTTCATTGGTCATTGATAAAGTTCAGGTGGTTCATTGTGTCTGGGTTGCTGATGTGAATTTGACTGATATAGATGGCATCTTAGGCATGGATGTATTGAAGAAAATGAGTGCACTCGTGGACACAAGAACTGGCCAAGTGACGGTGGGTCTTGTGGTGGGAGATAATGATAACCTAGCTGAAGGGATTGGTGACTATGTGTGCCTGACTGAAACCTCAATAGGTGGAATTCCCTTTCGAGCAGGAGATCGGGTGACTTTCACTTCGGGAGAAGACTCATGTGGGACTGTATTCGGGGTTTCCGCGGGAAGGAGCACAGAATTGAGGGCCTGTGCTCGGAATGTCGGGGAGGTGAAGGTTTGTAAGGGAGTCTCCATTCCAGCTTGGAGCGAATCGCTGATACCCTGTCGGATAAATGTAGTTGGAAGAGAAGAACTTCTCGTTGAGCCAGTCGAGGTCCGTAGCGATGGGGTTAGGATAGCCAGGACGGTAACTACGAACCGTAATAGAAACGTATGGGTTAAAGCAGTTAATATGAGTAGCTCTACTGCCTTCTTAAGCAAACGAACGGTAGTCGGTCAGGCCTACCCTGTGCATTATGAATCGGATCATACGAATTCCCAGAGCTTTGTGAACAAAGACGTAAGTAAAGAAAAACTAATCGGAAATATCGAGGCTAAGCTCAGTCATTTACCCGTGGACGTAAAGAGCAAGGTCGCGGACCTGTACGATAGGCTGATGAGAGACACGGAGGACGGGGGGCTTCATTGTGCGGGGGAAGTCGAACATGCCATCCCCACAGGAACCGCAAATCCAATTGCAAAACGCCCTTATCGGATACCATACCATCTACGAGGGGAAGTAAAGAAACAGATCGACGAGATGCTGAAGAAAGGAGTGATAGTCCCGTCATCCTCTCCATGGGCAGCTCCGGTGGTACTGGTCAAGAAGAAATCGTCTCCAGGTGACCCTCCCAAGTACAGGTTCTGTACCGATTTCAGAGCCCTCAACTCTATCACGATAGCCGACAGTTACCCCTTGCCAAATATAACTGAGACATTAGACAGGCTTGGACAGTCTAAGTGGTTCACGACTCTAGACCTGGAGAGCGGATACCATCAGATACCTATAAAGAAAGATGATCGCGAAAAAAAAAAAAAAAAAAAAAACGGCTTTCACTACACCTGATGGACACTATGAGTATGTCAGAATGGCGTTCGGGTTATGCGGAGCCCCAGCAACGTTCCAAAGGTTTATGGACAGGGTACTGGCGGGAATTATCGGCATCCTTTGCTTCGTATACTTGGATGATGTGGTAATATTTGGGGAAAGCCTCGAACAACATTTAGCTCGACTGGAGGAGGTACTTCGGAGATTAGTAGAAGCAGGGATGAAAATAAATCTTGCGAAATGCACTTTCCTGAGGGAAGAAGTAATTTATCTGGGACACCTTGTTACGCGTTCTGGAGTAAAACCAGATCCTCAAAAGATTTTAGCGATAAGAGATTATCCCATGCCAAAGAACGTGAAAGAAATCCGTGCGTTTTTGGGGTTAGCCGGTTACTATCGTAGATTTATCAGAAATTTCGCAGGTGTCGCAAAACCCCTAACAGAACTTACAAAGAGTGAAGTGCATTTTGAATGGACCCCTGCTCGACGAGAAGCATTCCAGAAGCTTAAGATGGCACTATAGAATGAGCCAGTGTTAGTATATCCTAACTTCCATGAGCCATTTATTCTTACGACGGATGCTTCGGGTGTTGCTTTGGGGGCCGTACTCTCCCAAGTACTTAATGGCCAAGAGCATCCTGTAGCCTTCGCCTCCAGACAGCTCACGGAGGCTGAAACTAGGTACTCGACTGTAGAAAGGGAGCTTCTAGCCGTCGTTTGGGCAACAGGGTACTTTCGATGTTACCTATACGGTAGGCCCTTCAGAGTAATAACTGATCATGCGCCATTAAAATGGTCACTTGATGTAAGGGACCCGTCTTCAAGACTCGCGCGTTGGCAGATGAAACTGGCTGAGTTTTCCTATACCATCGAGTACAAACCGGGTAAGTCAAACTTGAACGCTGATGCCCTCAGTCGTGCCGTACGATGTGTTGATCAGAACCGAGGATGCGTAGATCTCACAAGGGAAATTGTAAGGAGGGTACAAGACGAAGACGATAATCTCATGAAGTTGAAAATTACTAACCCTGATGAGTATAAGGAAGATGCGGATGGATTGATGTATAAAGTGGATGGTAAAAAGTGGCGTTTGGTTGTGCCTAAAGAACTTGTAGCACGGGTGCTGAGGAGAGTACACGACCATCCATTTGCTGGTCACTGCGGAATAAACCGTAGTATTTGTACGGCAGAGGAGCAATTTTACTGGAAAACGTTACGAGAAGATGTCACGAAACATGTGCGAAATTGTCTGAAGTGTGCGACATTGAAAAACCCAGCAAAAGCACCAATTGAGGAGCCATATTTATCCTCAAGACCTGGTGAGATTGTAGCCATGGATGTGGTCGGTCCCTTGCCTTAACTCGTAGTGGAAAAAGATATATTCTTAGTTTTGTGGACCATTCTACTCGGTACGCGGAAGCTGAGGCTATAAGCGAAATTTCGAGCCAGACTATAGCCAAGATTTTAACAGAGCGCTACATAACTCGTCATGGTGCCCCAGAAATACTCCTGACGGATAGAGGAACGAATTTTGTATCTTCTATGTTTTTACATGTCTGCAAACGTTTGGGTATCCACAAAATACAAACCACCGCATACAGACCACAAGCCAACGGGAGGATTGAGAGACTGCACAAAACATTAATTACGAATATGACTCAATACGTCAATAGATCTGGCTCTAATTGGGATGAGATGTTACCTTTTGCTTTGGCAGCTTACAGATCGGCAGAGCACACAGCAACGGGATTCTCTCCGAATTTCATGACGTTCGGACGAAACGTAGAGATCCCATTTGATTTTATCTCCAATCCACGTCACGAGGAATCGAACACGGGGGGTACCTATCTGGAGAGCTTATTATGTAAGCTGAAGGAAGTACACGGTATGGCATTCGAAAATTCCTGGGCAGCCGAATCGCGTAACAGGACAAAGAAAAATAAATACAGAAAGCGTCGGGAGCTAGCAGCAGGAGACAGCGTGTTTCTGCGAAACGAAGTACCCCCCGTAGGTAATAGGAAATTTTGGAAACCGTGGAATGGTCCTTACAAGATATTATCTAGGCAAGGCCCTGTTAATTATGTAGTGGAGATTCGGCCAGGTCTCACGGACACCTTTCATATTGACCGGCTGAAGAAAGTGTCAGCAGTAGACCTGGAGATCTCGGGGACTTTAGAGAGGATAGACACACCTGATGAAGACTCGCAGACTGATAGGGGCAGAGACGATATAGCGAACAACTACGTCTTCGAGCCAGGGGGACTCAGTTTATGCGGTGTTCCGATCCAATTCCACCCGGAATTTCAGCTTCCGCAGGAGGATGAGGAAGAAGACGACGAGGACGTTGGAGCGGAAGATTCAGAAGACTACAAGGACGCAGAAGAGGAAGGTGCACTCGAGGTTAGAGAAGATGGGACGCCGGAAGAACCCGAAGCGCACGCTGATGCTCGTCGCTATCCTGAGCGGGTGAGAAGGCCGCCAGACAGGTATATCCCGGGATGACAAGTCAGGAGTCTTGTCTTCTGTAAGGGGGGAGGAATTGTAGCGTTGCTACTTTGATATTTAGCAGGTGATTCTTACCTCTTTGGATCACCTGGGAAATAAAAGCATGGATTTTTTACATAGTTTTAGGTTACAGCGCATGTGATAAAAACTATTATTAGTGAAGCGGACTTTTACCACGTTATACGCCAAGAGGACTAGACGAGAAGAAACCACTTCACAAGAAGGTTCTATTAATCATAATACATTATTTTATATTCAGTGATTGAAGCTTGCTGGCAATAAAGTTGTTTATCTTACAATATACATTGTTTCTATTTTTTCTCCACTACAATGGAAGAGAGAAGACTAACGAAGAAAATTTTCTAACACAGCCTCCAAAAACAGAAAAAGAATACTTGGATAAGGATGGTAAAGGAGGATATAAGGAGGGTGGCAAATGTGCATTGGAATTCAATGGGGGATAAAGACCAATATCAGACAGTAGTCAATAGGATCAAATGTCAGGAAATGGTTAAGACACAAGTTAACAGACGGTGACAGATGAAAGAGAAAGCATCAGGCTGATGTAATGAAGAGATATTGGAGGGAGCGGAAGAGGAAGAAATGAATTGTTAAGCGTGGTCCACAGATGGCCGAACTCATAAGAAGAAGAAGAAGAAATCGAATTATTAAAAAGATAATTTACATAAGCACAATTCAATATATTATAACATTTAAATAATTTCACTCAAATTTATACTGATTTAATGATTAAAAGTTTGTTTAACCCAAATAATTATTTTCTCTAAAATTATTATTTTATGAACTAAAGAAGTACATAATTGGTACAAACTTCTTTTTTATATTCTTGAACAATCCACAATGCTCCGCTCGGCCATGATTTTATGTCTGTAATTAATTTTCTGTTGTTTCCTTCTTCTTGCTGCCCTGGGCCCAAGATACTTGATCCTAAATCGCAAGTAGGCAACTACACATTTTATTTTACTGAAGCCCCATCTCATAGTGACTAATTAAAAATATTGTCTCTGGAATACCGCCCCCGAGTGCCTATCCTCAAGCAAAAGCTTCTATTCCTCCTTCACTGCCTTCTTAATCTACACTTTCTTTGGTGTTTAATAACTTCTTAATTTTAATCAACTATGTAATCTTCCGATATATATATCTTTACATTATACATTAACTCCTTATATAATTTAATTGTATTTAAAATGTTAATAATTAGATTATGTGAACAGTATTTGTAATTAGATCAGTTTATCAAAATCGTTGGACTATTTTTACTATAATAGTTTTTTACTATTATTATTCAAATGATATTTAAAATATAAGATCATTTATTACTTTAAAAATTAAAAATTAAATTTTCATTTTTTCAACAAAACAAACCGCTATTAAACTTTTCACTTAAAAAAAAAAAAAAATTGATTCATGAAATAATAAAATATTGAGTGTAAGAATTATCTATTTTGAATTTTGTTTTCTTTTTATTTATTTTTTAAAATCCTGTACACTTTGGTTAGCCCATATCGTTACAATATTTAAATTAATTTTCCTAAAATATCCAAACTAAGAGCAATGAATAAAAATAGACAGTGAAGTAAGAGCTCAAATACTAATTTGTGAAATTAAAACGAGGTTACGAATGGAGCCCCACCACTTGTCGTGTTCCCGAAAACATTTTGAAGTACTTCTTTATAAAGTTTAATTTGATTGGAAACTTGGCATCGATCGTTGAACCCATTAGGTTGAAGTTCAATTTATAAAACTAATACTTAATAATGCTGCTTCGATAAATCGATTATTGGTTATTCTAAAAGTGCTCTTTTCGATGTTTATTTTGTCGTACAATTGGTACTTTTTTGTTTCATCAACATCTCACTATGTTTTAAGGATTTCTGATGGCCTAATAAAAATTGTTAATTAACTTGATTATACCTACGAACTAAATATGTGTTTATTCATAATTATTTAATCACAATTATTAGAAGTAATGTCTTTTTTTATGTTTTAAGGTAAGAGATGAACTTCAAAATTTGTTTCTTCGTGCTAAACGTTCCTAATTTACTCCAACTACGGCAGAAATAACGGGTTAACCTACAGGTTACCAACTTAGCTAGAGAGGGAAGGTCAAGATTCATTACATGCATTAATCAGAACGAAGGTCGGATATAGTGAATGATATTGTTTTATTGAATGTATATGGGATTAAATTTATAATATTTTTTATGGAGTAAAGTTTGATTATTATAGATGCAGACTACTTGCTGACGTCAGAACTATACTACAGACAAAAGTAATATTCTTTTTTTTAAATTTATTTCCCTTCCTTGCCTCTTGGCTACACATGTTTTGCAGGGATGACAAGGTAGCCATCACTGCTGGTTTTAATAGTTTAACATTATTCTTATAACATAACATTTCAATATTACATTTAACATTTAACATTTCAAGATCACACTACCTATTTAACATAAAATTTAATATTTAAAAAACATTAAACGTTTCACATAACAACATACTTATGTTGAATACAACATACCTATATTTAATACAACAATTTCATGCCTATATTTAATACAACCTACCTATATTAAAATTTTATAGTTATCAGTTGTAGGGACTCTAAAGTACAAACTTTCTTCAACAAACCTTAAAAAAACAAATAAAAAAAAATTGTTAAAACTAATTGCTTATTAAAAATTATAAGTATACGGTAATACAATACAATATATACACATAAAGGGAGAGATATAATATGAACATTTTTTTTTTTTAATTATTATTATTATAAAACTGTTTAAATGAATGATCAAATAGTAAAATAATGTAACTAGGGTTCAATTATTTATTGGAGTATCTTATACAAAGTCTGGACCGATGTTTTTGCAGTAAGACCAGAACGACGCACACAGGGCAAAATCACCAATTTAGGTGGACAAAAGTCAAGTTAAAAGTTTAGAATTTCTGAGTGCTTGACCTTTTTAATATTATTTTGTAAGACGCTTAATACTAATATTTCCCGCCATACCGCGTTTACAAATAAATAGTAAATAAGTGAATCATTCCTGTTTACACAAGTTCCCAATAAGCAGCAGTGGGATTATCTTTATTCGATGGCCATTTAATACGTTCAAGGTGTGTGTAGCGCAAAGTCTTTTTGCTTTTATTTAACAATGGACATTGCTGAGGGAGGTAAGACATTATATTTCCACACTCGCTATTGAATATACATTGGAATCTCCAAATTTATTTGTAGATAATTGCACGACGAACAATTTTCGTTATGACCTTAATTGACCTCCGAGCACACTGCTGGCTGTCGTTTAAATATTTCTCCTATTTATACAAGAGTTGGTGACTTGAAACATGATAGTTGGATGGTCACTGTGAGTATAGTGGTCACTCACATGCCAGTTGGTGTTACCATGCGCAAGGTTTGCACTTGCGTAAGTGAGATCAATGATTGAGGTATTGCCATTTCTTGAGAATGTTGGACTTGAGCCTGTGTAGAGGAGAACAACGTAGAGTGTGGCAAATGTGTCTAGAAGACATTCGCCCCTCTTATTGGGATCCCTACTTTCCCATTCAATGGCCCATGCGTCAGTCTCCAGCGATGACAAAAGGAGGACGACCTCGCAGTTCTTGAGTAATTTTATCAAGGATAACTTCAAATCCTTCTTGAGAGGAACTCGGTGGTGCGTAAACACTGCATATGTAGATATTATCCACTTTTACCCAAACGAAATTTTTTGTTTCTCTCTACATGCTTTTGAATAGCTTTTTTAAAAGAGATTACCCGCGGCACACTTTTTTTTTTTCCACATTTTCCCCTAAGTCCTTAAGATCAGGGTCACTTTTGATTGTGCGCAATATTTCTGCGTAGGACGAGCCTTCTTTTTCCGTGACCATCAACGCGTCGGTACGAAGAGGTCTTAGACGTCTCTCCAATGGGCTACTTTTGTATCCTTGTTATTTTTTCTCCCTGCCATTGGTCATCAGGTTAGTTATTTGGTTCTTTTATCCTTCATTGTCCCTTTATTATTGGGCATTAGTTTATTTTTCTTTTTTCTTTTGTCCCTCTTACTGTTGTTTCGAGGACCTAGAGTTTTTTCCGTCAAGGTCTGGGTTACCGACAGTATGACTAACAGCTGACTTTACGTGTCTTTCGTTGAGTCTAGACATACCGTCTTAAAGCGCATGTATCTATCTCACGGACGCTTTAATCGTCAGCAGTAGTCTTCTTCTTTTTTTTTTTTTTTGACAGCTTTGTGAAGACTACAAATTATTTCACTCAACAAAGTCCACTATTCTGATCGCTTATCTTCAATTGAAATATTAAATGCAACAGTAGCCATGTGAGCCACTACTTAAGCACTGCGGTTCCTTGAGAACGACGTCTCAGAGCCCCTTTCTTCCCCTAGTTTGTTTGGTCCGCGACAGGTATTTTATTTCCCTCCTGCCCTCTATATCTAGCGGGCATTCCCCTATCCGCCAGCTGGGGACGCGCTACGGATGGGTTACAGACTCCCAACGTAGGTTTGTGTGTGTGTGTGTGTGTGTGTGGGTGGGTGTGTGTTTGTGTGTGTGTGGGTGTGTGTGTGTGTGGGTGGGTGAGTGGTTAGTTGTGGGTGTTTGTACGTGTTTAATATTTTACTACATTTGATATATATATATCTATATATATATATATATATATATATATATATATATATATATATATATATATATATATATATTTTTTTTTTTTTTTTATAAAATAAGTGAATCTGTGCTGATAATAAGATCATTTAATCAGATCGGTAATCATAATAACATATTTTTCAACCAACTTTTCATAGATATAAATATTATATATATATATATGGTTTGGTGGATGAAGGGGTTATGTCACATTATTTTTTTAATACTATCTAGTTCATTGGATGAATAATTTCTGTCCAGGAGTGTTAGGTAGCAAAATCTGAATATTTCAAAACAGCTAGTGTAATAGATATGAAGACGATAAAGACGCTATGTAACATTTTCCTGTTAAAGGAAATTGTAAAAAAAAAAAAACTTTAAACCTAAATTAATCGAAATTTTCTTTTGTTACATAAGGCCTTCATATCTCCTCTATATTCTGTCAATCTATGATTTGACCATTTAAGATGTACTATTGCTGTAAGGAGTAAAGCTAGTTATACTTGTATGTTGATTGTCAGAGCTGTATTGCAAAACAATGACGAGGTAAGTTGTTGCAGCAGAGATCATCTACAAAAATATATAATTATTCTTAATGTTATAATTAAAACAGGTTGTAAAAAAAAAATAATACTTTATATTTCATACCTAATGTAGCAAGTGAACTGATATGTGACAAACACTTAGTTAGTAATAGCTACTTTCATTCACAACGTTCTTGAGACTATGTTTAATCACATCAGCTTGGGTTACATGTAGTTCTTTTGTTTATTTTTTTTATTTTTTTTTTTACTTTAGAAAAAATAAAACCATGAAACAATAAATATTAAAACAACCGATTACAGATCGTTTTCAATTTTTCGTCAAAGAAAAAAAATGGAGTATGATCATTTCTGTTGTACCACATATACCACTGCGATGCGCCAAAATTATTTTCATAGGGTTAGATAGATTTACATTTCTTTCTTTCTTATTTATTCAAATATTTTAAAAGATGTTAAAAGTCAGCGTTTGGTTTAGGTTTTTTTTTTTTTTTCTTGATATCTCGACCTTATTCGATTTTCTGTTAAATTATCGAACCAAGACGGTGCTTAGTACCTGTGTAATTAAATAACTGAAACCTGAACACCCCTATTGATTTTTATCTCACAGACGAAAATTCAGAATTTTAAAATAAATATATCAGTTAGCATTCTGTGAATATCTATTTTTTTTTTTTCGGTAAATCGAATTGAATCCTGAAAGACGACGGTTTAGTTCATCCAAATTTTTAAGCATATAGATATGCATATAAGTTATCATATTGAATATCAATGTTATGAGCGAACTGTTATTTAGTTTTTCTTTTTCCCTTTTGCTACGGCACAGGAACTATCTTCTTTTCTAAATGTGAAACTTCGCCCAGTTATATTTCTAATTTGTCTTCATATCTCTTTACTAGATAAAACATTACTAGCGTATTTCTTTCAAATTCATTTTATTTCGTCGTTTATGTCTGTTGAAATAATTGTGGCGAGTACAGGAACAAAACACACCCATCAGTAATAATTATTTAGAAAAAAAAATAAATACAGATTTATATTTTTACATAAAAACTAAATAAAAAATATTTATCAAACACATAGATAGATAAATAGATAGAAAATAAATTGTATTATGGGACAAAGTCCCTTAAGAATAACAACAAATAAATTTACACCTGGAACATGAAATCACATCTGGCCAAGATATTTTAAATAAAATAAGAAATTAAAAATAAATACTAGTTTATAATAAAATAATTTAAAGAATAATAATCCATAAACATATATATAAACAAACACACTTTTACAGAAGAAAAACCATAGATACATTCGGTAAAGGAAAAAAATATTATATACAAAGAGATTTGAGAGACGGGAGCTTGTATGTAGTGATTGGATTGAGGACTTGAAATGTAGGATGTTACGGATAAAAGGAGTAAAATGTGTGTTAATAGCTTAGAAGTGGAATATACAAAGGAAGTAATCTCTACGGAAGGAAGGCGGAAGCCAATTTAACACGGTGTAGAGATGGGACGGGATACATGAGAGCGTCTTGAGGTTCCGAGGATAAACCTTATAAAGCAATTCATGATACGCTTTAATCTTTTCTCAAGAGTCGTCGAAAGCCCACCATAAATCACACATTCATAGTCAAATTGGGGTTAGAAGAGGGAGGTTATTAGGAGCTTACGAGTGGATAGAGGAAGTAAATGCTGGGAACAGTGAAATAATTTTAGGATGCCAATTGATCATCGGGGAATTTGGGCAACATGGGATTTCCAGGAGAGGGTTTGATCGATGGTAAAAACTATGTTTTTAACAGAGGAGTGGAAAGATATAGGATGACAATTTTGGTATAAAGTAGGGAAGTTGGTGCTCAATGGAAGGAGGGAATGTAATCCTATTGCAATAGCTTGAGTTTTATCTGCGTTTAACATTAATTTATTCAGGCTTGCCCAGGCACAAATTTTATCTAGATCTTCCTGAATTTTAGAAAATACAGTTGGTAACTCGGATGGAGGAAAGGAAAAGTAAATTTGTGAATCATAGGCGTAGAAATAGTAACAATTGCGAATGGAGTTCGAAAGATCATTAATACAGTAATAAAAAAGGAGAAAAGAAATACTCGATCCCTGTGTTAAACCTGCTCGCAAAGTAAGGAAAGGGGATGAACCTTGGTTGGGAATGAAAACTGATTGAGTACGGTGGGAAAGGAATGAATCTTTTGGGGATGTAGGATTCGGGTTTTTTGAGTATTAGATAAATCAGGGCCTTTTTCCAGGAGGTGGGAAATGCAGAATTCTGTATTTCAAATTATATATGAAGAGGAGATCCGGAAGGATTTCAGGAAGGCAACATTTTATCAGTTTTACAGGAATACCATCTAATCCAGTTGAATTAGTGTGTAATTTCATTATGGAGGAAATGAGCTCGGTTGGAGAGATGTAAGAAAAATGAAAAAAAAAATATTATTAAATACAGGTGAAAAGTGAGGCAACTGCGGGGATAGAGGAGTGGATGTAGAGGAGGAGACAAACTAAGAATTTAACTCATCAGTTGTGACAGTACAGACTCCTGAGGGAGAGAGACTAGGTCTATTTTGAACTAGGGAAAGTTTGCGGTGGAGCTGTCATTTGGATTTGGGATCGGGTGCGGATGAAATGGCTTTGTGGTAGTAATTAGATTTCGTTCACCGGTTGGTAGCTTGGGTTAAATTGCATAAAACCTTAAAAGCCTGGTAATCAACTGGTTGCGTCTGAAGCGTCTTCGGGCAGCCTCACTTCATCTTTGCAAGTCTTATATTTCTAGATTCATCGACGGAGCAGGGCGACGGCGAAGAAAGGTACAGGTTTTAAGAGGGGCATGGATCTCGAGGATAGAGAGGAGATTGGTAGTAAGCAATTCAACCATTGTGTCGATTGAGGAACAGGAGTAAATTGGATTCCAATCTATGATTTCAAGGTCGGGTAAAATATTATCACGGGTGAGGGATTCTATGTTACGGAAAGTAATTGTTTTAGGGAGAAACATCGGGGTTGGGATATCGTTTGATATTTGCATCAGGTCGAGAGAGGAGAGGAACGTAACAGGCAGCTGACATGAGGAAATGATGTTTTTTAGTGAGTCTATGTTAGAAAGGTCTAACCAAAGAGGAAGGACCTATGGGAATGATGGGTAGGATTGAATGGAGAGGTGGAGGGAAAAAAAGAGGTTTCCTCGATACATTTTGTCATAGGAGTCAGAAAGGAGTAGGTATTCAGGTCACCAGAAAATATTATATTGGAATAGAGAGCAACATAATTGTAAATGATTAATTCCAAGGATTGGTCAAAAGGGACATGAGGGAGAATGGAAATTAAAGGATATTACAACCAAAAGATACTCAATATTTACATACTGAACATATCAAGGACATATCGACATTGAAGAAGCCACAAGCTGTGAAGACTGTCTCTTGTCCAACCCTAAAGTGAAAATTTAGCTTATCCTGGAAAAAGCAACAAAGATTAAAACAATAACTGAATTGAGTAAATATTCGTCAAGGTATATTTAATTCATAGCATTAGCTTATATGAAATAGAAAAGAAAGAAATTAAACTTAATAAGAGAATAAAATTATGGCAAAGAAGATTAAATTGTTGGATACTGTAAATAAAGAAATGGTGACAGGTGATGATATCTTGGAAGAGGACGTACTAAGGAAGTATTCTCAACGGAAGAAGGGGGAAAGCCATGTTAATACGAACAAATATTACATTTTTCAACAGCACTCTGGACTTTTCTTCAATCATTCTCTTTCTTAAATTATCGTTAAAGCTTCTTTCCTAAAAAAACAATACGGAATAAGCTTTTCTTGCATTATATTCAACCATAAAGTGCTAGGTCTTAAAATTACATTAAATATATTAATAACTTTCTTATTAATGTACCTGCTTTATGTAGTAGTTACACGCTAATATTATCGAACCAATTGGCACGATGCAGTTGATTGCTATAACCATTATAATTATATAGGCAGTATTGAAACCTGGGAACATTGGTGAGAGGAGAATATAGACCCACACAATGATCTGCAAGAAGTATTCCGTGATAATGATGAGGACCTGCAATCCATATATCTCGTTGACCATCTCGCACAGGGTCAGGAACCTCTCGTAGTTGATGACTGAGGTCTCGTCATAGAGTTGAGTACTCTCTCGGAAAAGAAATCCCAGAAGGTGGAGAATATCCCAGAACTGACCGACGAAGCACATCTTCGAACTAGTACCAATAAAAAAACTTAATTCACTAAATACATGCAGTATAGGTAATTCCTTATAGCGGGAGATGCAAAAACGCAAGATGTGAGGAGCCGATGATAAAAGAAGAAGATAATGCACATATCGTATCGGCTGCCTTTTCAAGGTTATTTTTTGTCTCCTTTGCATGTCGCTTATCGATTCCATAAAAAACGATACCCTATGCCGTTTCTGGACCCACCAAAGTAGAGTAAAGAAGTTGTCACCAAGAGCTGATATCACTCCCACATATCTTAGCGCTACTCCAATAAAGGGTTTGCTAACAAAGTTATCACAATAATCTGTAGGGTATATCAGAGCTAAAAACGTCCCTACCACTGAAATGAACCGCACCAAAAAGCAATAGACCAACAACTTCTTGGAAAGCCTGAATTGACTGTCGAAAGGGAAGGTGCCCAGTACTTTCGGGGTGTAGAAGATGTCCTGGAGCGCCTCTTTGTAGTCCATCCTGGAAGCAGACAGAGGCCAGGGTATGGGTCACGTAGTGTTATGAGTTAGCAAATGTTTTCTCACAACAGTGTCGGCCTTTATGAAAGGTGATTAACTAATTGTTTTGTTTCCTCTGTTAGTTTTAGAATTGTTGTGGCGTATATACAATATATATATATATAATATACGCATATATATACAATATACAATTTATATACTATAAAAATGTCTTATGTAATTTTATCTTATAGTATAATAACACAAAATGTGAGTATTGGATGTGAAATTAGTTACGGTAAAACATCATTTTTTTTTAATCCAAACCAATATAGTTCCTAAAAATTAGGTGCTAGCGACAAAGGTTATATAACAAAAACTATAATCCATTAAATGTAGCATTTAGCATTTAATTTAACTACCTTGTAGTCTCAGACAAGATGGCCGCTTCAACACATCACATTTAGAATCGCTCTTTGTTTGTGATATTGTCTACTGTGTATATAACTTATGTTACAGTTTCGTATTTATCAAATAGTGACAGTATGAACTATAGATCATTTTGAAAATAACTATGAGTGAGGTGAGTTAAAACATTAATAACAGTGAACTGATTTAATATATATAGGTAAGGAAGTTTAACTGGCTAGTCTAGCCCGTAATCCTCCCGCCTGTTTGAATACAGCAGCACTATCAGACAAGGCCAAGGACATGTTATTGTTTTCTGTTACCTCTAGTTCGTAGCCAAATATTTAATTTACTTTTTATTTTCTACATAGGAACTTTTTTGGTTTATTTTTTCTTTCTTGTTTTATAATCATGTATTTTTTAGTTTTCATATTGTGGATAATAATGCCATTACTTTAGTTTTTAATTATTTACTTTATAGCTATCATTATTCTTGTTATTGTTATTGTTATTATTATTTTTTTATTTTTTTTTGGTAACATGTGATGACTCAGAGACTGAAACCCTTTCTTATTTAGAATTCAGTGAAACTGAATACCAGTCCAGAAGAACTCTTCAGAAGCGAAGTAGAAATGCCACCCCAGGTTCAGCGGGCAATTCCCAAATAGAAATAAAAATAAAACTACAAAATCAAAAAAAAACCAAATAACAATAATAATAATTTATCAATCACTAATAAACTTCAAACTCGCAGTAAAATTGCAGCCAAACAATCTCAGCCAAATGCATCTAAACAGTCTTCTTCATCTGCCAACAATAATATTTCAAATCCGGAACATACTTCTGATCCAGAACCACCTCCAATCTTCGTAACCAAAATTGCAAATTTCATTTCATTTTGCCGTGAAATATTAGCTCTGATTGGAAAGACTTACTTCAATTGCTTCTCTCGAGTCAAAGATATAAAAATTAAAACTTCATCAAAAGATCACTATAAAAAATTGGTCCATCACCTAACCATCAACAATTACGACTTTCATTTCTTTCAATTAAAATAATAAGAAGCGTATAGAGTGGTATTACGTGGTCTTCATTCTACTACCCCAGCGAGCGCCATAAAGCATGATCTGGAAGCAATTGGTCATAGCGTGAGGCAAGTTTCTAATGTGCTTCATCCCAAAGAAAAAGTATTTACTCCCTTTATTCTTCGTTGATTTGGAGCCGACTAGAAACAACGATAAGTTATTCGATGTAACCAGGCTGGTATACTTAGTCGTAAGATTGAAGAGCCAAGAAGAAGGGCAAAATAGTCCAGATCACTTGATGCTAAAGTTTAGGGCATACCAAGACTTAAAAATTAAATAACATTTTGTAGAATAATAATTAAAAGATTCGTCCACAATTATTGGAAGCCCGCAAAAACAAATTTGAACAAAAAGATTACCTGCAATGTATTCCACAATGTCTATAAATTATATTTGAAAAAAATACATCTACTGGAATAGGATCGCCATCGTCAATTTCCTGAAATGAAAAAAATAAATAAATAAATAACTAATGATGTTAATACATAATTTATTTTTAATTGTTTTTGAGATGTACCTTCTAAGTTGGAAGAACATAGTTCAATCATGCAGGTTTTCGGTATTGAAAAATTAATTTTATCCAAACCGTTAATTTTAGGCCCCATTTATAATCCAAGAAGATTCATTTTATCTAGTAGTATAGCATTGCCACTACCGGCATGGGATTCGTATAATTCTTCGTCTAATGCACATTTATTTTTCGAAACAAATAGAAAAACTTTATTGCACTTGGGTTTTCATTTATACCACCTCCTCCTATCACATAGCTAAACAATCTCTCCAGGTAATCTTGGCTTGCTTTGTACATTAGTAAGTAGAATAGTAGTTTTTTAACTATTAGTTGGTACATGTTTTTCATACTTTTTTGTACATAATATAAATCCAAAAAATCCAGTTATTTTAGAGCTGTATAAAATCAGAATCAACAAAATAATGACTGCAAATAATAATAAAATATTGACAAAATAAACAAATAAAATATTGACTGCTATGCTTAGATGGTTTCCAATTGTCTTTTCTAAATTGCCTGGATACATTTCTCTCTTAAGTATGAATTCTTCGGAAAACTATGAAAACATGTATTACAGTTGGTAAATAGAAAAATGGGTGCTTTGTATTGCCGAGATAGTATCTGTAATCGCATGCAAAACTTACAATAAATAGATACGAATGAAATTTTAGTTTCTCTATTTCACGATCAAAGTTTTTCTTTTTTTTTTTTTTTTTTTTTTTTTTTTTTTGCTATTGCTGCTGCAACCGAAGGCTACGCACATACTTATTTTATAAATTTGTAAAGATCAAAATAACAAAATAAATTAATAATCCACGATATGAAATGACAGCTGAGAAGAAAAGGCGCGCTAACCCAGTGCTAGATGGTAGGAAAGGGCCGATAGGGGTGGGGGACGCTATGTATGGCAGCTCTATTATATTCTATTCTCACTGCATAGGACGTTTTATCTATTATTTAAGACTTTAGGATTTGTGATGAAACAAATAAAAATCTGTTTCATGAATATTTTAATTAGTATTTATAAGTATTGTATAATATTTAATTATTATTATGTAAAATTATGACTGCATTCGTTTTAAATTAATTTGTACTTATATTTATACAGAACATTTTAAACAAAACAAACAAAAAACAAATAGGTAAACTGAAAAGACATTTTAAACTAACTTGTACATAAATTCACATGAAATTTTTTGAAACATGGGGGACACAAAGGCCCACATCACAGCTCTCACATTGAATTGTACTTTTTTTTTTGTTTCTCTTTAGAGCTACAAACAGCACACTTCTTTTGCTTACACATATCATGATAATGCCATTTTGGTATATCCACTTTCTTGGATCATATATCATGTTGTTTTTTTTTTGTTTTTTGTAACAATTATTTTTTTCAAACGTTTCAATCTACTGCGTAAAATTTCATATTAAAAGATCGGCAAGTTGACTTCAGGAAAGTAGGTGTGATGTGGGCTTCCGTTTGTTTTTTTTTTGTTTTTTTCATCTCTTTCTTATATAAAATGTAACTATTTACAATAGTAGCGTCTGAAATGTGGTAAAATCCTTTCACCCACCACCGTATGGATTTCCATTGATTAGAGTAATAAGACATGTACTGGTTACCTACATGACCCTAGAGTCTATTATCATTACGGTACGATATTTTGTTAACCGAATGGAATTTTTTAATGTTTTATTATTTTAATAGAAGAAACATTATCTATGAAGATGATACATACATTTTCAATTATGAATAATAATATCCAATTAATAGAAAAATTTAATTAAATCGAGAAAGGCAGAACAGACAGTAGAACTCGTTAATAAAATAATTTACTAAAACAGCTGAAATGTACGAAATTTAACTAAATCTCATATATTATACTAAAGAAAGGTTGATGTTTCACTTAACGTTAGGAGATGTTGAAAAAAAAAATCAATTTAGAACACTTTTTCGCGAAAAAAAACTGCAGAAAATCGGGCAATTCCGTGAGCCAGTCGGCTTCCCTGGGTGTATAGTGTCCTACAGAGTAGTTACACGTTTGGCTAAAAACTATCTGGCACGATGGGGTTCTAAACTTGCTATTATTATTATAAACCAAAACATTGATTTAATGAACATCGAAACAAAACATAACCTACCGAAGCTCGGGTTTTTTAGAAAAAAGAAAACGAGGAAAGTCACTATCCACCTAGCGCGATGCCTAATAGAACAAAGTTGTGCATAGAGATCACTTTGAACGTATCCTACTAGTAAGAACACGACGCGTTTAAGGGTTAAACTTGCAAGTTTTGTGATATTTTCAGTTTTGTGAGTCCAATTTTTCAAGAGGGGCTCACCATATAAATTATAGCATTAGTATAGATGTTTCATATCAAAAAATAAATTTGTTGAAAATTCTTTAAATTTTCTTGTTAGGGATTATGTAATAAAACTATGAAAAGCTATTAGGTTTAGTAATAGTAAAGCAACAGGCTTCAATAATGGGTCTTATTGTTTGGAGTAGCAGATTCACTTACAAACTTTCCGCATATTTCTTATGTCTACAAGAGTTTTATTAACTAAGTTTGCAATTATCAAGAATACATCGACGAAATAAATATCGAACGAAGCCTATTGGCTAACGGATGATATTCAGCCTTGACCCAACCTCAGGGCGTCAATAGTCACTGATTTCTAGATCCAATTAGACAGGCCCGTCATATAGGCGCTAACGAGGGGTTTTTCATGATTTGAGCCGCCTATTCAAGACCCCTTCCCCCAAAATTTCGAAATTTCACAGAGCGATCGTATAGGACCGATTGCATGGGACCCAGCAACTCAGCTATCTCAATGAGACAATTCGCTTCGGGTGAAAAGCCGTTTCGTCGAGAATTACTTCTGACGTTGGGACGTTTTCAATCAACTTTATTTCAGAATACAAACTCTACAATTCACATCAAGAAATGTTATTTGAAGGTATACAATTTACTTTTAGGTCTTACTTTCAAATATTCTCTTCTTTGCGCCTGAGTTAATATACATCCAGTACGATATATATCGTATAAATATATCTAAATAAATATTTTTTTTTTTTCGCTTAACATATATGAATATAATCATAAATAATGCATGTCAGATTGTTATTAACATGAAAAAGTAAAAAATATAATGTTTTTAATGGAACGTCTATGATGTGACGCATTAAATATAGCTTTGGCATTCATTCGGAATGCTTCTAAAACTTTTCCACCAATAAAGGTTCAAGACAAGTGTATGCCTTAGAATGTTTCCCGTTTGATTTGGCACTAGAAAAGATGGTGAGGAACTCTGGCATTTAGACTAGGGACACGATATTTACAATTCTTGTCCGGAAGTCAGACTTCGCTGATGACATAGATATTGTTGCAAGGTCCTTTAGAGCTCTCGAGGGCAACATAGAGAGCAACAACAAAGATAGGATTATATATAAATAAAGCCGAACCAACCAAAAGAGACCAAAATTATTTACTTGTGTTTAAAAGAAAAAAACCCTACTAAGAATGTTTTGACCTTTGAGAGAAGGACTGGTCTGGAGAAGTCGATAGTTTAAATAAATTGGTTAGTTTATAGTTTATTGCAAATTATAACATGTATTGATCAAGACATAAACTTCAAATTTTGTTTCTTGGTGATCCACTACGGTAGGAATGACGGGTCATCCTATAGGTTACCAACCTATTTTAGCCAGAGAGGGAAGGTCGAGATTCATTACATGGATAAATCAGAGAGCAGGTCGGATATAGTGATTGATCTTTTTATATTAAATGTATTTGGGATTAAATTTATTATATTTTTTATTATAACCTTGAAATCTTCTAATCTATTGGCGATATTTTTCTTTAATGAGTATTTAGGTGTGGCAAAGATGGCCAAAAAAAAAAGGAGTTTGAGGATCGGTAAAATCCTGACCCAGGAACAGTGTAATTTGTAAGTTTTAACAAAAATGCCAGGTTTCATTTTTGTAAAACAATATTGTTCCGCCACAAAGCTTCGAAAATTATGCATAAATGTTTTGCTTATTTGGATCATTGTCCTGAGGTAGCGTGTCATCAATATTGTGAAATTACTTACTTGCGTCATATCGTGGAAGCTGCTACCTGGAGTTTATTCCAGTTGTATGAAATCGTTCCACCGCTAGGCTTATTCGATTTACAGGAATTGGGGTCTTCAAATTCTGACTAAGTTTGTGTCTATTAAAATTATTGGAAATGAGCTTTCTATAAATTGAATAATCTAAAGTGAAGAATTGCTAACGTATTTTTTTTTTTCGGCCAAAAAAAAACCTAAAACAGTTTGTGCGACCTCAAGATGACATAATATCAAATTGAAAATTTCACAGTTTTATTTTACCTGATTTCGCCATTTTTCCCGTATCAGATTCTCAATCATTTTTTTTTTTGCTCCAATCTAATGTACATACATCCAGACAACAGTATTAGACCAGTCTTTCTTGATGGAAAATGGGCAATCAGAGAAACTAAAAATACTAGTTCCAATTTTTTCAGGAATGTTTAGGGGATGGTCCTCTGACCAAGAACAAGATCCCTCCAAATCCCGGTGCCGCTGGGGGAAAGGGAGGCTTTAAATGTTCCAATTTAAAGTTTTTTTTTCTTATAACTCGAAACCGAACCGTCGCATTAGAAAAGTTTTACATTACAAAATTAAAGCTTATTACATTTGCTACAAGTTTGGTTGCATACATTTTTACGAAAAAGTCAGGACCATTGGCCCCGAAAAAGTTGTGACTTTCGAAAAAATTGTTTTTAATTTACGTTTTTTTGTATATTTTTGTCTTCTAGATCATTACACATTCATATTAGAGGACAGCATTAAATTAAATCAGCATTAAACAGGTCGCAACTTATAGCAAGATGTAAATTAAATTAAAGATTTCTACGAAAAATCATGATTTCCCAATTAAACTTTGAAGCTCCATTCAAAGCAAACATAAACAGCTGAAATTTATACAACTGCTAAATTACACTACGGAGGTGATAAGACAGCGGAAGATGGCGTAATCGGGTGTGTTTTTAAAACTGACGCGCTCAAAGGCTTTATCAAGCATTTCTCTCCAAAAACACGTATAACACCGAAACTACTAGTTCGATCAATAACTAATTTCCCTATCTAAAAGCTGGATAAATTTACTGTTAGATCTACATAGGAAATTTTCATCAAGTCCCGTAAAATATATTTGGAATGCGTAGGTATTTTTGTAAAGTTATGTTGTTTACGTACCGTGGGGTTTTTGTGATTGTCCTGAATGTTTTTGCCTGAAAGATTTGGAGTTTGTTAATATTTGTCTTTTTAGCTATCCCGTATATCTGAGAAACGTATGTCCAAATAGGTTTCAGTAAGTAAGTATAAGTGTTAATTTTTTGTTTAAGTTGTAGAGTTGAACGTTTGGAGAGGAGTAAATATAAAAATCTTAGTCTTTGGTTGAGCGTTTTACTTTTTTTTCTTTATATGTGGAACCCATGTCATTCTTTGGTCAAACGTTAGACCAAGGTAGTGTACAGTGTCTGTTTGAGGAATGGGTGTGATGTCAAGAAAAACTGGTCTTGTTAAAATTGCTGTGTTGTCTGCATATGTCGCTGTAAGAATATCAGAGCTAATTGGGATGTGTGTGTGTATATGATGTAGATTAGTAGACCAAGCACTGAGCTTAATAGAAGAAAGCTCTGAGCCTTGACGGAAGGAGAAAGATCTATTAAAAACATAGGATTGTTAGATAAGATAGTGCATCGATGGGAGTATCGTCTTTAGTTTGAAGAAAGGTCATTGGTGCCAGACTCTGTCAAAAGCTTGAGCAACGTCCAGAAATACTCCAGTTGCATACAATTTGTGCTCGAGTGCCGTGCATATGTAGTCAGTAACTCTGTGTAATTGGTGTATAGTCAAAAGGTTTTCAGTTCCGTAAAAAACCCACTCCAGCACGCTGAATGTGTATGTTTTGGTAAAAAATGAGTTTACATGTTCAGTGGGCTGTGGTGAGTACTTTACAGAATGTAATAAAAATTAGATGAATGGGGTTGGATAGTAAATTAACCCAGCTTTGAGAAGAAGAAGAGAAATTATGGGTCGAATAAATAGTTACGGAGTTAAGGCACAAAACATGTGCCAACACAACTTGGGTATCACATCGGTATGCGTTTTTATATCTTTATTTTATCGAGTTATAAGCGAAAAACTTAAAAATGGAACATTTAAAGCCCCTCCTCTCTCCCCTACAGTGGTACCGGGATTCGGAGCGACTTTATTTGACCATCCGCTACACATTTTTTACTCTTTTAGTTCTTATTTCTTTTTCTTTTTAGTATTTTAGTTCTGATTTTCCTATTTTGACTGGACCATATAGATACCACGCAACACCTCAAAAGCCTCATTCTTAAGTCGATAGTCAGGTTTCTGCTGCGGAAGACAAAATCTCCCTACATTTCACAAGGCATCAATATGAAAATCCCCCCCCCCCCCCATCACAAAAACAAAACCCGTATAAAACTGTTGTGTAAAAATAATTCTACAATTATTTCCCTGAAAAAATACCATTTGATTTGCCTACAGGTTCTCTCTTGGTACTTTTTCTACTTACAATGTCATTGTTTTGTTTGATGATAGTTTCAGTCCTTTAGCTGATTGTCATTAAATGAATAGTGACATTTCTCTATTTACTAGAAAAACATTTTTAGCCTTCTGAAATTGTTTTGCTATTATATTAATATGGGATAATTTATTTAGTCTATTATATAATAGATGATAGTCTGCGAAGAAATTGTTTTGTTTTTTCTTCTCTAAATAAGTACTCTATATTTCAAGTTCGATCGTTCCTCAAACGAATACAAAGACTTAGATAAAAATAAACTATGATAATTCATTTGATACCTGTCGTTCAGAATACCCTCCCGGAATTATATTTGCAGCCCTCGATTAGAGGACGTAGAGTCCATCACCCGCTATGAAAGGACCCCCTGACAGGGCCCGTTCGTCACGAAGGAAGGGCTGGGCTACGTTGAAGAAAGGTGGCGGAGGAAGGAAATAGAAGAGGAAGAAGATGATTCGGTTTGCTTTATTTTCCGAAGACAGACTCTTTCAATTCGTGAGCGTGGAGATCTTTGGGTGATCCTTCACCCGCTGTCAACCTCCCCAGAATTATTGCTTCAGATTTCCCATCTCGGCTATTGTGCACCGCTCGGAGAAAAATGTTCAGGGACAGAATTAGGTTGACTGCCTATAATTCTTTACCTCGAGGAGGGAGGTGGAGGAGGGCAAACATTTATTTATATTCTGTTAGTGTTTAAAATTTTACCGAGTGATGAACCTCTCACTAGTCCTAATCGCAATGTTTTTTTCTTTTTTTCGCGTATTTTTATTTATAACTAATTGAAAAAATATATTCAGCAAATAGGTGGGGTAACGTCAATGAATTTTAAAGCCACTAACCATACGTTCTTTTTCAATTTATGTATCCTAATTTATTTTTAAATACAGTATATTTTATCCGTGGCCTAGTAGGTAAAAGAGGAAACGTTTTTTTTTTTTTTGGGAATGTAAGGGCGTTACGCGTAATTTGACAAGTTATACATCTATAAGTATTCCTCAGATCAAAAATTTTATAACGTTAAATATAAAGGTGTAATATATAAAAATATAAAAACAACTATTCTCCCATCATTTACTTAACATCACAATATATATGATAGTTTATAAAAATTTTTTCTTCAAGCGACGTTTCGTGGCATTGCCACATTATCAAGCCCTGAAAATATGCAAAAAACATACATGTATGACATAACGCGAATATGGTACATCAACATTCAACTACCGTACATTATATAAAAACTTATGAATTACCTTACAATCCTCATACTCATATGATCCTTATCCAATATAATATCAATCGACTTAAAAAAGTCTCGTCTTGTGTCATGTCTAATCTACACACATATAATTTTAATGTAAAAAACAAATAAATTCAATAAATAAATTATGAAAAGATTACAACGTACAACTGCACTATTTATTATTATGCAAAATTTACTATTATAGTATATCTATAGTTAATAAATGTAATTACCTTGAAAATAATGAAAGTATTTTTTCTATATGAGCTGAAAACTTTTTGGTTATATTTCTCCATAATTGCTCTGTCTGTTACTACTGATGGGTCTAAAGGTTAATGTCTATATATCTAGTTTGTTTATTAGTAGTGCATTAACCTTTAGACCCATCAGTAGTAACAGACAGAGCAATTATGGAGAAATATAACCAAAAAGTTTTCAGCTCATATAGAAAAAATACTTTCATTATTTTCAAGGTAATTACATTTATTAACTATAGATATACTATAATAGTAAATTTTGCATAATAATAAATAGTGCAGTTGTACGTTGTAATCTTTTCATAATTTATTTATTGAATTTATTTGTTTTTTACATTAAAATTATATGTGTGTAGATTAGACATGACACTAAGACGAGACTTTTTTAAGTCGATTGATATTATATTGGATAAGGATCATATGAGTATGAGGATTGTAAGGTAATTCATAAGTTTTTATATAATGTACGGTAGTTGAATGTTGATGTACCATATTCGCGTTATGTCATACATGTATGTTTTTTGCATATTTTCAGGGCTTGATAATGTGGCAATGCCACGAAACGTCGCTTGAAGAAAAAATTTTTATAAACTATCATATATATTGTGATGTTAAGTAAATGATGGGAGAATAGTTGTTTTTATATTTTTATATATTACACCTTTATATTATAATAATATCTCCTTAGTAATTATATATTGTATAATTTATAACGTTGTTTTATCATAAATTAAAAGGGGAAATATTTTTTTGTTATATATCATTTGTCGCTAGGACCTACCGTTTATGAGCTGTATTGGTTTAAATGATAAAAGCCACTGTTGAAATTCCTATTTTAAAGTTTAGAGGTTTCTTTGACACACTCAATCTCTGTTAGTGTTAGTCAAATCGAAAATTGGACAACAGTTTACTAATCGGAGTAGGAGCGGGGTAGCTCAGGGGGTAAGGCATTAAACTCCTATCTCCGGAACCTAAGTTCGAGTCCGGCTGAAGGAAGAAAATTTAATTTCTGTTTCTTTGGTCGTGGATCGACTTAAGGGTCTAGAGACTCCCTGGGGCACACCCTACCCCTGCAATGTGGGTAACCATAATAAGGATAAAACCTAGCGGTTGAACCATGATTGCTGACCACATCATTAATTAATTCACATCATCAATTCCTTGTACAACTGTTGTTCATGAAACAATATTTTCCGAGTACTGGACCCAACAAGAATCTTTATAGGTTTTAGTGGAATGGTTTTATTTGTTTTTTAATTTATTTTTTTCTTAAATATTTATTCTATATCTCATATTGTTAAAGTATTTACTTATTTACAACCGACTTCAAAAAGATTAGGTTCTCAACTCATTTGTATTTTTTTTAATCTTCATTACTTATTGATTGTGATTGAGACGGACTGTAATCTTTATTCAGTAAAAGCGGTTATAGACCAAACAATTAATTTTCAGCAAAAGAAGTTACGTTGTTTCGTAAATTGATTATGAACAAGGGAATTTCGTCAATATTAAGATGATTACGAAGTACAATTAATATTAATAACAAAATTAATAAAACGGGAAGGGGTTGCTTGTGTCGAGAGATCTTCAACTTCCAGACAAATAGGAGAGAGGAGGATAGGAGAGTGTCCTTTGTAAAAAACAAGGCAATTTAGTTAATATTCAAAAAGGATAACAATGGCGGATTTTCAAATGGACAACTATTTCCAATAACTCAAATACCCTTCGGCCATTTTAAAAGTCATGAAATCCTGGAAGACCTCAGAGTGGTATCCTTAAGGTCGAAAACTAATTATTAATCGGGAAGGAGAGTGGCCAATGTCCTTCCGCCATCTCGAAATATCTATTTATATCTTGGTAGATAAAAAAAAATTGTATCCTTAAAGATATCCTTGGATTTTTTTTTTTTTTAATCGATTTAAAACGATCGCAGGATATTCCGCATTTGTTGTCCTTCGGAAAATTCGCCATTGTTGTCCTTTTTAGGAATTGAATCAATTAGTACGTTTTTTACACTTTCTCTTCCCTTAGTTTATTAGTTTAGTTAGTTAACTAGTTTTCCTCCTTAAGGATGGTATTTTAATTAATTGTTTAAGGATACTATATTAAAATTTTTCAGGTTTACCTAATATATTAATGTGGCTTGTCTACCTCAACGATCATTTTACACGTAATAATAGTATCTTCTACCGAATATATGCCTCTATTGCATGATATATGGCAATTATATGGCACCGATATAATTAGTTGTGCGTTGACCAAGTAGCAACAAGAAGCAACTATAATAAAGCGACCAATATAATGTAATGGTAAATAGTTTACTGGAACGCTGTAACCTGCGAGAGGTAACCCTCTGGAGAAATAAGGTTATGGAAATCCATTGAAGCCTAAATAGCAAAGCGCCACACCCCCTGTTTAAATATTCATGGTTGACATTAGCGACGGTTGGCAGCCCTGCTCCTTATTGCATATTATTTTTAAGGGTTTTCGCCGACAGCACAACAACTCGGAATTATCCAGGCAACATGGTGTAACGAGGTGAGAGAGGGGAGCTAATAAAAATATGAACGGCATCAGTGAAAAGGCTCCTTGGAAAATCTGATGCACTTTTCTCGTTAGGTTTTGCAGATAAGATGGAATTTGCACGAGTGTAGAGAAAAGAATATACATTTTTGTAAAATAATATACTATTATATAATGTAAAAATTATATATTATAGTTCTCAGGTTGTTTTAAAGTCCTGTCGTTTTTTCATTAATCATAAATTATTTGGTCTGTATAGTCTTTGTTGTACTTATATTTTCAAAACATACTTCTCTTATGTGAACATTATTGTTTACTTCCTTTAAACTAGGGATTAACTTTTAAATCTAATCACTGCTAAACGTTCAAAAAAATATATTAAATGGTGAGAGTTGTAATACAAATTCGATCAATTTTATTCTATGAATTTAAACTTGGCTTGAAGGTAAATGTCAAATATTTGCAGAAATAGTTAAGCAGTTAAATATTCCACAAGCAACGGCCTGGGGATACCTACATCACGTGGGAAAAAAAAAAAAAAGAGGATAAATTGTTCCCTCACGAGTTATCAGAGGCGAACAAGATAATTCGACTAACAACAGCTTCATCTATAGCCTCTCACCATATTCTCCCGACCTATCACCTACTAATTATAATCTTTTCAGATCTCTGGACAAATGTCAAACGCAGAAATGTTTTGATAACCAGCAAGACCTAGAATTGGAAATAAATTAGTTTTTTTACCAGAAAAGATCATTTTTTTTTAAAAAACGATATTTAGGATCTTGCATCCTGTTGGGATGCAGTTATTAGTTGTAATGGAGATTATATTAATGAATAATAATATTATTGTATAGTTATTGTTTGAATGAATTACACAACAAAATGATAGGACTTGAAACGACCTGGTATTATAATACCTTGATGCACATATTATGTATCAATAACAAATAAACAAAAAATATTCAGAAAAATCGTTATTTACAATTACTATTAAGTTATTTTTGTATTTTTTTTTTTTTTTTTTTTTTTTTTTTAAGACCCCTACCTACATTATTCCAGAAAAAAATTTAGTTTTTACACTCGTGCTACTGATGTGTAGTTCTTTTCAAGTTTTTACATGTTATTGTAATCGTTATCAGCTCATTTACTTAATGTATATCTTTGTACAGTTATAAATTTCAATAAATTGATATCTATAAAAAAAAAAATTTACACTCGAATTGTTTTATTGAATATATGTTACAAGCTTCCTTTCTCAAAAGCAATGAGTAATATGAATGAATGACAATTAATCCGTTTTTAGAATATGTGCAATGAAAATATATTTTAAAAATATGTGAATAACGAAAAAGAATATATAAATAAAAATAAAGTAAAAAAAAAAAAAAAAAACAATCTCCAACTACAAAATGTATAAATAATGATATAAAATAAATTAGAATAAAATATTATAAAGAAATAAAACAAAAAATAGAGAAAAAAAAGTACAATCATATTATATATCTGTACCTCGGAGGTACAGAATACTCTGTCACATTTCCGTAACTTTATAAATTTTAACTTTTTATCCAGGTTAGAGTAGGTTGAATCCGTCCTTCCTGCCCTAATTGGAGAACATAAGAACTTCATGCCCACCGCCCAAAAAAAATAAAAAATTTTTACGTAACTTAACTTACAATTAATTTGTCTAGGACATAGAATTATAAACCTCTGTATAAAGGGGAAAAAGGTTAACTAGAATACGTAATAATGTATTTTTGGTAAAAAAAAAAAAAAAAAAAAAAAAAAAAAAAAAAAAAAAAAAAAAAAAAAAAAAAAAAAAAAAGGACCTCCGAGGTACAGATATAGAATATATACACTTATGGATTCTTTTTTTTTTTTTTTTTTTTTTTTTTTTGAATAGGAATTTTTCTATTGAAAATTAATTTTTTGTAGATTATTAATATTTATTTATTGATATTTACAAGTATATATTACATATAAGACAATTAAATGTGTGGAAATATGATAACAATAACTTGTATAGAAAATACCTATTAGAAGCACTGCAATAAGAAGATCCCTAAGCCTACTTCATTTCCTATGAAGATATATCAGAAATCAAGTGAAGCAAGCTGGGATACCACTGGATTCACTAATCATGGAAGGATAGATATTTGGCTTGGGCTATCGCAGCAACAAATGGGACATTTAGATCATATAAGAACATGATAAGAGGAATTAATGAATGCTCTAAGGATTTTCGATTGTGAGAATTGGGTACGAGAAGAATTTAAAGGATTTAACGGAGCCCCATAGCTTAGCTCTATGCGTTCAAATAGGTCTAATTACTGCCATATTTTTTTTTTTTTTTTTTTTTTTTTTGGATTTTTCAACTTTTTATTTGAATAATTACAAGCTGCCTCACTCAAGGGCAATGAGTAATATTGATGACAGACACTCATTCACACAATATGTACAATGATAAGAAAATCAAAATAAACAGCTTTAAAAATACAAGAGAAAAAAAATTATAAAATAAAATATATATGTATACAAAAAATAAAATAAAATATACAAAAAATTGAAATAGAATAGAATAATTGATAATAGGTAATGATTTTTTTAAACTAATAAATAAAAAAAATAAAATTAAGAAAGAAAAGAAAGAATTAAAAAAGAAAAGAAAGAACATAACTACATTCATACTCTATATACAAAATTTACAAACATTCCAGGGAAGACCCCGATCCAAGCTTGCCCCCCTTAAGGAGGGCAAGCCGGATACAGAGAGTTCTCAGCGCTGTTATATCAGCTGCGTCACTAGTAAAGTCCAGTGGAGGCTGAGAGAGAGCACGATAGCAAAGTCGCACAGGATTTGAGTGGAGAAGCTGGCCATTGCCAGAGCTCCAATATTAAATATTACTATAAATCACGGGGCCATTGCCGTTTTAATCTGGGAGGTGGGTTATAAGGATGCGTGGGATAATGAATGAGCCAGAGGGTTAGGATGGTTGGAAATATTTTGATGGGATTTGGAGAATTTAACTGGTATCAGATCAAGGACAAAAGGTATATTCAGATCATTAACTGCCATATTAAAACATTTTTTCTAATTATTAGAAGCATCCAATGTTTTTTTAAATAAATTTTAGAGTTATCGAAAACTACAAGCAATTTCTTGTAATTTAAGTCATATATGTGTTTTTCAAGAAAATGTTTTGTCTAAATGGAGTCTTAAGAAGCGGATCAGTTGGAATATTATTAAAGGGAACTGTATGGCAGGAAGTTGTAGTTCAACGACGAAGAGTGAAGGATATTTGAATCACCAAGCCAAGACGAAGGCAGGCGATCACGAGTGTGTACTGTGTCGCCCCGTGTTGGCTCGCCTTAGCTCGGCTCGGCTAGCCAGCGCTCTGAAAAAAGTCGGTCTCTGGGCACGAGTCAATGGACCCGAAAGGCGAGTTGAAGCAGTAAACACTCGCTTAAGCTCGTGATTCATATTTCTGCGAATGGCAAGCACTTCTGTTATTCACATCTAAGTTTTTTTTATTTTATTGAAAAATGGAGTGGGGTTTAACAAATATGTTTGCTTAGTGTGTATTAATTAATATTGTTAATAATAATTTTGAACCTGATTAATCAGCTTAGAAGATGTTTCATGATATCTAGGGAATCGAAGATGATGAGTTTGTTGAACAGTTTGCAATTGATTCCTTATATTTTATTTATAAATACTAAGTTGATGTATTAATTTAATACTGTTTGGTTGGTGCTAAGCACTATACAATCGTAAATATGGCCCTACTGAAATAAATATAATCAATGGTTATCCAACAATAAAGATGCTTTTGCTGAACCTAGTGTTCCCCTTCTTTCCTTTGATCCAGTTAAGTATCATTTCTTCACTTAAAATCTATTGGAAGCCTGCATATAAGAAAAAAAAAATAAAGAAAAAAAAAAAGGATGAGAGGAATTTTTCTGGCAAACAAATGTGGAATGAGATAATGAATAATTATTAAAAAATATATATAAAGATATAAATTTATTCAAATATAACTTATAAAATGTAATTAAAGCCAAAATAACTTGTGATTCTGACCCAAAGCTATTATCTTAGTAGCTTTGCTTTCAGGATGCACTCTGCGCGTCAATGCAGTTTTCATAATTTTCAATAGAACGCTAAACAAAATAAATAAAAAAATCTGTACAACTCAACCCATACAAAGCTTGCCTTTGCTCGTCCACGTGCCATTCCTGCACTTGCATCACTCGTGTGACACCTCACTGTCCCTCCTCTCAGATGGCCTCGGCGAGTGTGTACTGCCAGCATTACAATTAAACCCTGTACTGGCTTCTTACCGTTTTCCAATTCAATATTGGGGTGTGTGTGTGTGTGTGTGTGTGTGTGCGTGTGTGTTTTTGTGTATATCCTTTATGCCGTAAGGCGTGCTGTAGCCTCACACCATCTCGTATATTCTTCTCTATTCCAAGCAATTATCTTAATTTCTAACAGCGAGCAGCCACTTCACTTCCAAGCCCCTCCATATATCCATTATAGGTATATAATACGGTTATAGGTAAGCCTCGGTCGACTAATTCGTCGCTGTTACCATGGTTGTGCTTCCAATAGCCACCTGTTTCTACTTTCATTGCCCATTCTGCAGATGTGGCCGAACCATCTCACTTATCTTTCCTTTTTTTGAAGAAACCTTATTTCGGTGCCTGTTATAATAAAAAGTAAAAATGTCTGCTTATACAACATAAAAAATTTCCAAAACAGAGCACCTGTTTAAACAAGTCAAATATATTGTATAGTTGGACTAAATGATCGATCAAGAAGTCGAAATCAGTTATTTATGGTCTCATTGAAACAACCCAACCTATGAGGGTTAGTCATGTTGCGGTCCTTGGTGTAGTACACCCGACGAACGGGGTCCTTGGACCATGGCACAGCAGAGCCCCGAGTTAGCGTGCCACATAACTGGCAGGACCGCTAATAGTTTCCATGAGGAAGTAGCTAATTGTTAAAACTGTTCCTTGCACCGGTAATTACAGAAGTGTGAGGGAGGGGAAGGGGTAGAGGGTCCTATTAAACGGGCCTGTCAGTCATCTCTGCCCTCGCGAGGTGCCTTGCTCTGCTCTTTGCGGCCTCACGTCCGGATTAGGGTGTCCGCCTGTCAGAGGCTTGGGGTTATACACTCATTGCACACTACTGCTGCTAATATAATTCTTATAATTTCAATAGTGTTGAAGTAGGTATAATAATTGATTATCAAAACCCAGCGTTTATATTTTTAATAAAAAGAAAAATATTAAATATTGGAAAAAAAAAACAAACTTAAAATAAGGTAGGGTGCCCCATTATGGCCTACATAAGGTTTGAAGGACTGTATCTCGAAAACTATCAAATTAATTTGCAACAAATTTGCCCATAGCTTAGATCAATCGATCTACTTTCATAAGCGCTAAAATCAATGGAATATTGTAATGTCAATAACTATTGTATTGAAAAAAATCCTAGTAGTCTTCAAAGACCTATATTTTTTTTCTTTAGAAGGAGTCATCTGCACAGAAATACTCCAACAATAAAACAAACAATTAAATATAAACACTTAATAACAACATTGGTTTGGTAAAACCTTATCGAAAAAACTGGAGTGTCCTTGAATGGCCTACCCAGAAAATGATTGGCCATATTAGGGCACCCGCTATTTTTTCTTAAACGCACACAAAACATCATGGAACAAGGTTGAAATAAAATCTCAGCAATGATCTAAAACTACATGTTCTACATACGTTTCTTAGCTTTCAAAATCATCAAACATATCTCAAATATTACAATCAATAGAAGCTTCTTAATCTCTGCTCAAAAATAAGATCAGCCAGGTGTTGGTCCTCTTCTCGTGGCGACCACAAACTAAAGCCTTTCGACTCTAACTTTCTCTTGCTAGGACGCTCTGTATTGATAGAGAATCACACTCTAACTGGTTTTTATTTTTAAATAGCGCCTTCATTTGATTTTTTGGCATTTAGTCCACTTGGTTGAAATAGTCGATAGTACCTTTGAACCCATAGATCGATGTAGCTTTAAACTTTAACTCAATAAATGCAAAAAAAAAAAAAAAAAAAAAAAAAAAAAAAAAAAGATTATTAAATTACAACAATCTTGAAACCCTAAAAAATTGTTAAATTTACATTATTTATTTTTGCCAAAAAAATTATACTATGCTATTTAGTAATTGTTAATTGTTAAGATGAATTGTTTTATGGTCCTAACCTGAATGTGGGAAAAACTTTTTTTTCCGAAACATGTTGTAGTAAATTAATATATGATTAGAATGCTGAATTTTCATATTTAATTCTTAAACTTCTCGGTATTAGAAATTAATGATTTAGAATTTCGCACTATAAAAAGTTACTTTTGTAATTTCAAAATAGCTGAATTCTTAATAATCATATGGTTAACTTCATGAACATTACATATTTTTACAAGGCAACGATATCCCCAGAAGGATGGAAAGTAAGTATATGCAATATCTCCTTATATGTTTTTTCTTTTGGCTTGGACTAGAGTAAGAGAATAGAGCTGGCCCAAGAACGAGGCATCTGGTCCAGACTCCACAAATTGTGATCCCACACTGTGCAGAGGTAGAGGGGATACAATTGTTATGATGATGTTTTTTTTTTCTATCGTCCATGATTTTTTTTTCGTTCACTAAATTAAAAAAATAAATAAATATCATTACAAGATAGAAAAAATAACTAAATAAACAATGTGAAGTATACCTTATTTTTGGTCAAAAGCGATTGAAATTATTGAAAACAAAAACTCTATAACTGATATAATATTTTTAAAATGTTGCCAGTGAATAATCACTTTTCTGTTTCATTCAATAGTCTTCAATCACACAGCTACAAGATTTTTTTTTTTTTGTAAAACTTTCTCTAATTTGTATTCTTTTAAATCAATGGGTTAAATAAAGTCATTAAATTAATGACTTGGCCAATAATCAGTAGCCCGATGTGAGTTTATTCTTGTAGTCCGACAGGTCTTAAATACCAACTATGAGGTGCATAGCCAATAGTGATTAGTTACATAATGGTAGATCACCATCTAATAATCAAATTTCAACAATCTACTCTTTAATGAATATATTTAACATTACTTTACATGTTTCTGGTAATTATAGTGTTTTAATAATTCCATAGTAGATGAAAAAAAAAAAAAAGTTTAACTCACGCCTGTTGGAATAATAAGGTCAAATTGAAATCAGATGGGAAATGTATGGAAGTGAAATCCTGTAGAAAGCGATGGAAATTTATCGCAAATGGTAATTTGTAATTTAGATAACAGCTCATTTCCTCTATAGGTTTTTGTTATGTAGAACTGATTTTAAGTGGGATGAGAGGCTATCAAAAATGGCACACTCGGAGAAAGACCTTGAACATCAAAAAAGGACCTGTGACCATCGGTCCAAGTGTTTACCATGTGTTACAAGTATATCTTTTCTATCCTAATCCAACTCATTAACCCTCTAAGATATCCTCTTTCAGTGATGTCACAAATAAAAATATTAATATAAATCCCAACATACTACATCTATCGGTAATTAAAAACCAAAAACTTTTTTTACAGTATCATCTAACCAGGACTTTATTCGAGCAAACTATGTTTTCTTTTTACTTTAAATTTTCATTCAAAAAACCATAATCACGGTAAGTTGGTGTGATGAAGTGAACATGCATGCCTCCTACTGCCTTTTTTGTGCTGTAAGTCTACGAGGTCCCTCAATTTTTTTTTTTTTTTTTTTTTTTTTATTTCAAAACATCTTTATTCAGAATAAAATAGTACATTGATACATATATTATTAAAATATAATGTATCTAGACAAAGTTTTACAAAATATCATCCTTTTGGATGTTTTAATGTGATTGAATGTTAGTTAAAAACATAGTGTTACAGTTAAATAGCGACATTCAGTGGCGATGTTACACTGAGATTAACGTAGCAACAAAGGAAAAAAAGAAAAGTTAGATAATTAAACTGATAGGGAAAAAAATAAATAAAAAATAAAATTTAAATAAATAAATAAAAAAAAGAAATTAAAAGAGAGTTTTAAGACGAGAATTCGTCCTCGTCCTTCCATTCCAGTTGGTTGGCTTTGAAGGAGGATTTAAAGAAGAAAAAAGAGGATTGGACAGGGTAAGAAGCATGTCGTAAAATTTGATGTGACAACGTTTTATGTACTGAACAGGGTTTTCTAGATTAAATCGAGATGCAAAATCAGTCAGTCGGTCTGTACGCCAAGGGGACTGTCTTCGTATAGTCATTAGTGTTCTGTTTTGGAGTCTGTTTAATTTATTGATGGTATCTTGAACTAAGTGCCGAAAAAAAGGAGCTGCATGAAGAAGTCTAGGACGAAGGATAGCTTTATAAAGAAGAAGTTTCAATCGGACCGATAAAGTTGGAGAGCGAAAGAGATGTGAAAGAGAAGTGAATGTTTGTCGAGTGAAGTTTAGACGATGACGGAAATGACTGGAAAAGGTTAGGTGTCGATCGAGGCGAACACCAAGGTAGTTAATAGATGATGCAATCGGAATTTCGGTATTATTAAGCTTGATTGGCTGAATTTTTTTCCTTTGGGATTGACGGGAAAATGAGAAAACTATGGCGTCAGTTTTAGAAGGGTTTATACAAATACCTAAATTGGAAAGGGAATTTGAAATTTGTTGAGCCACCGCTTGTATATTTTGAAGGGCTTTTGTAGTGCTGATGGAGGAGCTGTAGATCGCAATATCGTCGGCATAAGCTGATATTTCGACGCGTGGGTAACGAGTGCCGATTATAGAGGATAGGAGAAAGTACAGAGCCTTGTGGAACACCAATCCGAGAGGACTTATATGATGACAAGGAGTTTCCAACTCTATAACAAAAGGAACGATTTGAGAAAAAAGACCGAAGTAGATTAAAGAGGAAAGGAGGAAATTCGTGATGAAGAAGTTGAAGAAAAAGTTGCTCATGTTGAACGCAATCAAAAGCTTTTGTACAATCAAGGGAGATCATAGCGGTGGCGTGATTTTTAAGAAGAGCAGTGGTAACATAATGTTGTACACGTGAAAGTGAATGTACAACATTTAGACGAGGTTGGAAGCCTGTCTGTTCGTAAGGGATAATTGAGAGTTCATCGCAATAAGTTTGAATATGCGGGAGCAATAATTTTTCAAAAAGCTTTCCTAAATGGGAGAGGAGGCTAATGGGACGGTAATGATCCGGATTTAAGCCAGTTTTATTAGGTTTCGAAAGAGGTATAATAATGGCTTTTTGCCATGAGCTGGGGGAATGTCCAAGAACTGAGCAATTGTTGTAGATGGAGGTAAGATAATTTAAGGTTATGCGAGGAAGATGGCGGAGAAGAATAGCCTGTATATTATCTGGCCCAGGTGCTTTCTTAGGTGCCATTCGAAATATCGTTGCTTTAACTAATTTAGCATCAAAATGGGGTACATCGGAAGATTTAAATGGCAGAAAAGGAGGAACATGAGGAAGAGGTGCAGAAAAATGTTGAGCATAATGATCACAAAGAGCTTGTGCTTGCTCTTGTGCTGTTGGACTAGAAGAAGGACTAGAAGAAGTGTAACAGTTTTTTTTTATGTTTATGTATTTCAGTTTTGTACTAGAGGAGATATGTAAAGACATGTCAAAGTATGGTGAAAGTTTGAAGTTAAGGACGGAAGTGTTTTTTGTTTTTTTGTATTTATTTGTAACATTGATTTTTTGTATATTTTAATGCGGTTGGTTGTTTGGCCTGTGTAGGAGTTTACGAGGATTGGTCGTAAACTGGTGGGGGGGAGTTAAGGTGTATAGGGGAATAATATACATCCTAATTTCCAACTTAATCCCAAACAACCACCAAAATGTATATAAAGAGGATTTCTAGACAATAAAAGCAGTCTATTACAAGTACCCGTGTGAGTCATTTAGTTCCTTATTTTCCTTTTTTTTACTGTTTTTACTCGAAGGAACTTAACTTATATATATATATATATATATATATATATATATATATATATATATATATATATATATATATATATATATATATATATATTTTTTTTTTTTTTTTTTTTTCACATCATATCAATGGCTTCGGTCACTTACATGGATCGACTTTGGGGTCTGGAGACCACTTGGGGCATATCCAGCCTCTATAGAGCCGATCCAGCATATCACCTCTTGCACAACTGTTGGTCATGAAACAACACTTTCTTGCGAAGTACTATACCTAAGATTTTTCTATCATTATATTTTTGTTTTAATATTTTTTTTACAGATGCCTTTGGATTTTGTTAATCTTCATTGTATTTGTGGATGATCTAATTATATAAGAGACCAGATGGATTTTGGCTAGACAAAATTGGTATAAAATAGTACTATGGTAAACAATAAGAATTGATGAATTGATTGCCACTTCTATTGAAATTATTTTTTTAGAATACTAGTTTCGAATGCTAAACATTCATCTTCAGTTCTGATCTGTTAGATCTCCTCAGAACTGAAGATGAATGTTTAGCATTCGAAACAAGTATTCTAATAAAATAATTCTAATAGATGTGGCAATTAATCCATTAACCCTACTTGTAATAATCCTATACCATCATGCGTTCCTCAAGTGAAAAAGGTAAACGGTTGCAAATTGTAATCCAAAAACAGTGAAATTTTGGACCAAAAGATGGTAGAATGTTTTCAATTAATGAAAATTAACAGTTTAGATGTTATTTAAACCTAAATAAAAAACATATATAAGTAGAAATAAGTGGAAGGGAAATTTTGTCACAGAGTGAAAATGGCATTTAATTCCTAAAATGGGACTATACTTAAGCTGACCCAATACACCTTTTTGTACAGGACCCATTTTTGAGAGAAACGTCTTTTTGTTCGAACCAAACCCCTTAGAACACGACATTGTCACATTTTAGCAATTATTGATAGGTTCTGTTATGTATAGATTTTTCTTTTAAAATGCTTGACATTTGTTTTTAAAACCCATTACAATACATCGTGCCTAATTAAAACAATAATTGTAATTCTTCCTTTTTTCTTTTTTTTTTATAATTTGTATGCAATTAATTTATTTATTTTTAATTATTATTAATCTAAAAATATTCTCTTTTGTCAAAAACCTTACCTTATATTTTATTCTTTGCTCCATAAGCAATATTATATTATATTATATTATATTATAGTTACTCAATTTATTTTTACATGGATACCATATGTCTTTCGCTGGTGGACTAAACTTGTTTTCAAAGAAAATCAGGATACGTGTGCGGATTGTAGATTTTTTTTTTTTTTTGACTCTATATATTTATACACACCTGTCAATTAAAATTTTAAAACCAGTGACTAATGTGTTGTTAGAATCTAAATGGTTTGAAAGGCATAAGAGAGAGCAGAACCCAACGGCACCTCTAGTCTTTTTTAATTTTAGTCTAGGAGGTATCTCATCCAGCTCCTTTTTAGTCTTCTCTGTGTCTTTTTAGGAATATGTGTTGTGGTCATGTCGTTGATAAGTGTATTAGGACGTCCATGTAATTTTTCCTGGAATCGTTTGTAGTAGGTTTGTATTTGTTCTTTAACAATACAACAATTTACTAGTGTTCGTAGGTCAGTATGTAAAGTTATGTTGCGTACGTACCCTGGTTTGTTTGTTTGTTTGTTGGGGTTTATAGGAATAAAACCCTAGGGTCATCAATGCCTGTGTAGTTATATATATAGGTATATTTTCACAGAAGATTAGGGTCAGATGGGTGCCACGAACAGAGGCGCATCCCCAAGGAGAGACGAGCCGCACCCGCCGAGCAGGAAATGCGCCACGGCTTGCTTATTTATATGAATACCTAAGACGTACCCTGGTGCTTTTGTGATTGTCCTGAATGTTTTTACCTGGACGATTTAGAGTTTGTTAATATGTGTCTTTTCAGCTGTCCCGTATATTTGAGAGTCCAAATAGGTTTCAGAAAGTAAGTATTAATTTTTTGTTTAAGTTTTAGAGTTGAACGTTTGGAAAGGAGTGATTATAGAAGTCTTAGTCTTTGGTTGAGTGTTGTACTTTTTTTTATTTATATGTGGACCCCATGTCATTCTTCCAATAAACGTTAGACCAAGGTTACATAATTACTCATTGAAGATTGTAGAATTAAATAAAATAAATTAATAAATTTCCAAATTCATGAATTTTTAACGCGTTTATATGTACATTTGAATATTAGGCATGGCGGTTGGAGTGTGAAAGTTATACGTAAACTGCAGTCGGCCAAACCTCACTTTTTTTGTTTGTTCGTATTAGTTTTTGCTGTCTATTTATAAAGCGATTTATAAATTTTTAATTTGATCAGAAAATGGACGTCATTTCTGTCTAAAATAGTAGTTTGTTGACTTTTCTGTGATGCAATCCGTAACCACAGGAGAAACATTAAACAAAACTTTTGCCCACAAAGTACTACTTTTTTTTATGCTCAACGTTGTGGTTGATAATGTATGTTTTTTTTTAGTGAGCTGTAGACTTATTTTAAATTTATATGGAACTTGTGTTCCGTTATGCTAATTTATTAAAATAATTCGACACGTCCACTCTATTGGCAATGCCACTTTCTGTGGTCTATATCGACTTGATTCAGGTTGTGGTTCGGTTCAACACGACATATTCGATAAAGTCGATAACACCTACACACTCGTTCGACATAGTGTGGGCGGACCTTAGTGAGGATTAGACTGAAGACATAGTGTGGATACGCCTTTACCGTTACTGCCTACTTTTTCTCAATATTGATGGTCTTATGTAGTTCACTGGTGTTATAATGAATGCTTGTCAGCCCAGCTTATTTTTATTTTTATTATCAATAATTCATTTGATTTACTTATAAACTAAATATATGTATTTCCTTTACTTATTACCATTTACAAAAATTGTATTCATTACGAAAAAAAAGTGATTTAAATTCAGCCCATGGTGAACAATTCTAAAACCATTCACAGCTCGGGCAAAGTGCGGCAACAAGGAAATCTTGCTCATCCGCCTTCGTGAAAGATTTTTTTTTTTTTTTTGTATTTTTTTTTTAAATAATAACTTAATGATCTTGTAATGCTGGTTTCTTTTTCAAACTACTGCTTATTAAGTTGAATCTGAAAATTTGTTTTCTCATAACTCATTATATTTACCTGCGATACGATAGTACGGCAATTCCTTAAAGCAATTTGATATAAACCCGACGGTGGAGCTATCTGCAATTGCTGAAGCTAGAATTTCAAGTAACAAGACAAGATTAATTAGCTCGAACCACTCCGAGCTGACCGCAGAGTTGCGTTTGTGACTCTCCTCTTCCTCTAGGTCTCCACAGATAAACTTTAAAATGGCACGCTGTAAAATAATATAATTGTTTAGTAATTATTTATTATTTTTCGTTATGTAGACTTATAATTCAATTATTTATTATATCTCTCACATAACGAACTTAATGATTACTTAACAAACCATTAATTCCCTATCCCATCAATTCCTTCCAATCCATACCCTCGATGTTTCTTCTAAAGATCTTTTGTCATCACTTCACAAGCTTCTTTCATCTCTCCCTGTCCCAGCACTCGACAGTTTGCAACATTGCCAATCGTACTAGCTTCGTACTAGATGAAAATGTTGTCTGATGTGCTCTTAACTCGCCTCATCCTTTCTCATAGAAGAGGTTTAGATCTTTCTAATGAAAGGCTTAGTATTATATAAGTCAGGATATAATATATTACCACAGTAATCGAGGAGTAATCACCGGTAGTTCTTAGACTTAGACGTAGATCCTTCCTTTATTATCCAATTAAAAAAAATAATAAGAAGAAGAAAATTAAAAATTAAAAATACAATCTTACTGCAGATACATAATGTACACTTAACCTAGGTATCCCCGAGCACGTGCCTCCATAAGTAGAGGGACAAGCCAGGTCCAATGAGATTCCTGCACTGCTCTCTGAGACATTGGTCTGAAAACCCTTAGTGATAGAGGCTGAGTGAAAGCGCTGCAGCATAGTCACTCAGGACATGAGTAAAGAGGCTGGCCATTGCCACGATTCCATGTTGAATTTCACAATTAATCTTAAAGCCAGTGCTCTTTTAACCTTCGAAGAGGATTGCAAGAGTGTGTAGAACTGGATAGGAATTGAGCCGGAGGATTCAAATGAATAGAAAGATTTTAATGAAATTTTGATTCATATAGATCGTGAAGGACAAAAGGTATTTTGAGGATATTATAAAAGATTTTTTCGTTGGTGATGGTTCTTTATACGTTTGATTGGAAGGGATGTTCGAAAATGGTAATGTCCTCCTCAATTTGTTCTTATTTGCTGCACTTATGTGTTATGGTATAAGGATGGTTATGTAAATTTAAAGCTATTTATCCATAAATCTGAGTGGTCTTAGTGTTCGGTAAAGTAGTCAAAATCTTCTTTTAAGTTCTTTTGGTATTTCCAAATAAATCTTTTATCTAGGATGAAACATCAATGAGGGCGAAAGAGTGCGCATTATGAATAAATATTGTACGTGTTTATAAGTACGACATCTGGCTATTCTCTTGAATTATATATTTTTTGTATTCTAGGATTTGTATGTTGAGAATACACCCTTACGTATCCTACTCTATTGTTTATTGCCATTCAGCTTAGTAGATAGTAACATTTGTCAGTAATGAGGACTAAAACAATCAACTAAATTGTACTAAAAATATAATATACAGATAGCATAGCCTTAAAAGAGCGAAACGAAACATCCCTGTTTTTAGAAGGATTATTCTCCCAACCCCTATCAGCCTTTTCCATATCGAAATCCCGATTCTCCGATTTATCCTAAATCTGAATCTGCTAAATCGACGAAATATCCACTTGTCTTTCAAACTCGCCGATCTCGTTCTTTTCTATCCCCTTCAATGCCCTAAGAGGCCTAGAATCATTCGTTTCTATTGCATATCTGAAAAATTAAATCTTCTATTATTAGATAGAAAAAAAATTCGTGTATAATTAATAAAAACATTTGATATAGGGTTTCTATTAGTGACAAATCTTTTTTTTTTCTTTTTTTACATTTTAATGATTTATCCTCTCTTTAACCTGAAGAAAATCAGTGAATGTGTTTGATTAAAAAATATAAGACATGTAAAAGCCGAAAAATAAACTAGACAGATGAGGTTATGAAAAAAATATTATTCTTATTCTCAGACAGTAGTAGCTTATCTTGTAGATTTAATTATTTTCTTTTTTAATCATTATAGCAATGATTTATTTTTATAGCTTTATACAGGGTGTTCAGCATAAGACTGTATCTTCGAGAGGCAATTCTAGGCATCGTTTGCAACAAAAAATTTCATATAAACTATAGCACGATTCTCATCCGTTTTATAGATATTTTTAATGTTATGTTTTATCAAGAAATTTCTAATTTTCGAAAAATAATTGTCTATAGTTCTATATAAGTCTATATATTTCAGCACTCATAAATTATGTTTCATTAATAGAAAAGTAGCAATCAAATATTTGATCTATAGGAGTGTATGTCGCTACAGAGGAGGGAACTAATGCAATACAATGCGGCAAAATCATGATGAAGTTCGCCTAGCAGTAGATGCCGTCAAAAGAAGATCGGTGCCGTGTATGAGAGAAGAGGGAGGACATTTTGAACAATTATTGTAAATTTTAATTAAACTATCTTAAAATTCAAATATTAAAATAAGATAAGTAGGTAATTGTGATTAAATTACTTTTCTATTAATATAACTATTTAAAATTTCTGAGCATTCTTTCATTATTTCCCAAAATGCCGATACTGCATCTCCCTGTTTTTTGTAAGTAATAAGTGATTTCAGTATTAATTTTAGAAATTATCACTATTCATGGTATACCATTCGAAAGGTGTTTGTGTGTAAAGGTTTATTTCGGGTAGTGCACGTTTGTAACATATGTAATATTTTTTAGAAAAATGCAGTCAAAGTTTTGGAACGGAATCAGAAGCTTGCTATTTCATATGTTTGGATCAATAAGTTAAATACTGGACGCTGCTATTTTGAAGTTTAAATAAGTTTATTAAAAAGGAAATGTAATCTCCTTTCTAATGAGCATATTGAAATTGCTCTAGGTTTAATATTATGACAATGATTTTTCAAAAATTAGAAATTTCTCGAAAAAAATAAATAAAAATATCTATAAAACGGATGAGAATTAGCTCGATTCTCATCCGTTTTATAGATTTTTTTATTTTTATTTTTTTTCGAGCAATTTCTAATTTTTTCAACCATAATTTTAAATAGTTATATTAATAGAAAAGTAATTTAATCACAATCACCTATTTATTTTATTTTAATATTTGAATTTTAAGATAGTTTAATTAAAATTTGCATACTTAATTTACAATAGTTGTTCAAAATGTCCTCCCTCTTCTCTCATACACGGCACCGATCTTCTTTTGACGGCATCTACTGCTAGGCGAACTTCATCATGATTTTGCCGCATTGTATTGCATTAGTTCCCTCCTCTGTAGCGACATACACTCCTATAGATCAAATATTTCAGTGTTACTTTTCTATTAATGAAACATAATTTATGAGTGCTGAAATATATAGACTTATAGAACTATAGACAATGATTTTTCAGAAATTAGAAATTTCTCGATAAATCTATTAAACGGATGAGAATCGTGCTATAGTTTATATGTAATTTTTTGTTGCAGACGATGTCTAGAATCACCTTTCGAAGTTACTGCAGTCTTATGCTGAACACCTGTCGTTATGTCATACATACCAGTCGAAAATACATTTTGACAATTTTGAGCATGACAATACATTTTGTATGTATAGATATAAATCTAAAGTAACAGGCACGTGAAATAATGATATTCAGCGATAACTCTTTTTCAGCATTAATTTACTTAAAATATATCATGAAAGTAGATTTGTCATCCTCCTTCTATTGAATATATTTTATCAGAAATACAGGTAGAGGCCCATATAACAAATGTAGTTATATTTCTATTTAAAACCAATTTTCAAATGTTTAATAAATGGTAAATTATAATTAGATAAAGTATCGAATATAAATTAATTTATTAAAAGAATAATGTACATAAGCACAATTCAATCTATTATAACATTTAAATAATTTTACACCAAACATAATATTATATTAAAAAAATTATGCTCGTTTAATAATTTAAAAGTTTGGTTAAGCTAATTAATTATTTTCTTTAAATTTATTAGTACATGAACTGAATAAATATTTGGTACAACATTCATTTTTTTCTTTCCTTGAACAATCTGCTATTCACTGCATCACCATAGTTTCACTGTTGTAATTAATTTTCATTTGATTCCTTCTTCTTGTCGCCTTGGGCCCAAATATGTTCTTTAACTCGATCCTTAATTCGAAGTGAATAACTAAACATGTTGCTTCACTGTTTTTTGGACTTTCACAGTAACTAATTAAACTTGTTATCTCAATGCAGCTCAGCTTCAGAGTGTCCGATATTTAGCAAATATTTCTAGTTCATTGCCTTCTTAATCCGCACTTTCTCTTTCGTTTAACCTCTACTTAATTTCAACCAATTGCATAATATTTCAAAATATATTTTGATTTTTATATTATATATTTTAATCAATGTTGTGTGCGGTTTTTTTATTAGATCAGTTTATCAAAAACATTGAAATAGTTTTACTATGCAAAAGCCTTTCTTAAATAATATTTGAAAAATAAAATTATTTATCTCAAAATTTAATGGTAATTTTCATTTCTTCAACAAATCAATTAAGCTTTTCACTCAGCTTTTTTATTTTTTTTAATGATTAATGAAATAATAAAATATTGAGTATAAAAAAAAAATCATTATTATTATTTTTTTTTTTTTAATTCTGGAACCTTTGGTTAGCCTTCATAACATTACAATATTAACTTTTTAAAATTATATATTTAGTCAATCTATAACTGTCCACGTCTTGAAACTTACATGTTGTCTTCTTAAATTATTAAAATTTTCTTGGTGAAGAATGTAAAAAGGTTTTTGAAGGTGAATAGTATGAATAAATAATTATTAATGCTTAGCAGATTTTTAATAAAGAAAAGTATGATCACTCTAAAAATTACGCTTGGTATAGACCCTAAATACAGCCTTATATTGCGTAAAAGAAGACAAGGAAGGGGATAGAAGACGCCGTAATATAATGCCCAATATCTGTTTATTGATTGTTAACAATCCTTCATTATAGTTGGCTCCTTCAAAAGCGATATTGTTGGATTATTGGACTAGCTCTCCCCCCTACTACCCCCTCCCCTCCCCAGCTGGGATATTACTCTTTCCTTTGCTCGCCATTCCTCAAGTGTCCTTTGTTAATGGTCCTTCTAAAACTCCCCTAATTACCCCAAAGATGCTATATCAGGTACAGGAAGCAATATCCACGGCTAACTCAATCAATTCCTTGTTTGCTGCACCCTCATCTTCTGCCGCTTCTCCCTACTTCTTTCGTTTCTTAACGGTCACCATGGGAACATTAGGTCTCTGACGTCTTATTGCGTTCCTTAATACATGCCTCCCCTCAAAATAATCCTCCGTTCTGTCTTGCTGAGTAATCTGTAGCTGATCCAACTAATCACACGGTCTTATTATTCTAGTGTTTCTATTAATATTTTAATAATTCTATTAATATTGTTTTTGAGATTTATAATATTTATTTTATAACTTACAATTTTATTATTATTGACTTTTTTACCGCATATGTTTTTACAAAAATATTAATACCAGTGAATTAACGAACTTGTAAAGAAACTATTCGTGCATTTAGGAATGCCACAAACATGCTGCATTGTTGTTGAAAATAAGTATTGCTATCCATAAAAAAGTAACCAATTTTGTAACCTTCAAACGTGAATTTGAAATTATTTTTCGTCAAGATACATTATATAAGACAGTGGTAAGACAAGTACTAACTTACGGTTCAGAGTCAGGGCTAGTCTCCCGATCGGACGAACGGAGCCTACAGACTTTCGAAAGAAGAATTTATGGACCAAAGAGAGTCAGACAGGAAAAGCTCATAAGAACTAATCAAGCAGTATATAACCCCCTAGGAGAACCAGACATAGTAAGACACATATGTTGCTCGTAAGGCAGAGAATGAGATCCATTAAATATTAATAAATGAGTATATACAGAGGTCCAGAAGTAAACGGAGACCCCTCCTTTGATCGATGGACGGCGTAGCAGAGGATGCTAGTAGGATCCTGAGAGTCAAAAACTGAGGGAGAGCTGCCCAACGAAGAACAGAGTGGCGGAAGTTATTGGAAAATGCCAGGGACCAGTAATGATCTATTGAGCAGCTGAAAGAAGAAGATTTCCTTTAATAGCGAGGAGCTTAAAGCTGGAAAATGATTTTGGATCAATAATATATTTGGGAAAGATACGGAGTTGCCATTAAGATCTTTTATTTAATAACTTTATTTTTCTACTCCGAAGTTAGTATAAATCATAACTTAAAAGTATTTTTTTTCTCGTCCCTAGTTATGGAAGTTGGCACTGCTTTGCTTAACTAATAAGCAATCCTATAACCTGTCGATCATTCAATTTACATTTTGTGGCAACAATTAGATACGTGAAGGCGTAGTTCCCAAGCGTAGAGCTGTACCTATTGAAATATATTTCTGGAAGGACCGAAAGTTGGAATATCATTAGAATCGGTAAGCAGCCTGTAGAATAACCCACTCCTTCCTGTCATTTTTTAGGAAACAAGGACGTTAAGCCCAAACATACAATAATTTAGATTTATACTATAAGATTACGGATAACCGTTTATCTATGGATGAAATCATTCGCATTTCATTCGTCTGCAACTGCAAGTGGCTTGTTAGGATCTAAAAAGCAAACCGATCTGAGCCGGCTGATTCCCTTCTTTGACATTTTGCTACATCTGGAATACTTGAACAATAACTGCAATATTTACCAATATAAATAGTAATAATAAACTTATTTTGCCATCCCAGATACAAATTGTGTCTTTCATTATATTCTTAAAAGGTCGTAACAGATTGTATTAAAACGATAGTTTTGTCAATAATAAATTTGGATAGTCCCTTAAATGGAGCGTGCAAGCGTGTATATGCATAAGGGTAATATTCAATGAACAGCAACAATAAAAATCAATATAAAAATAATAATTATACTAAAAAAATTAAATCTGGGAAAATAAAAAACCTATAATCTGATTATGAAGTAATAAACTATATAATGTAGAATGTTATAATCTGTACTATTATAAAATAGGACAAGTTATATTTCGTTTGTGATTAATGAAAACGAAAACTACTGAATCAATCTGTACCAAATTAAATTGGTAACCACATTATCTTTATAGATTCAGGTAGGTTTGGCAATAATAAAATCCACAGATTTTATTAAATTAAATAAGTAAAAATATGTGGATAACAGTAAAGTTTGAAAATTGACCGATAGGTGGCGAGAGCCATTCTATATGAGAAGTTACAAAGGTACAGTGTTATATAGAGCTTGGAATTGATAACACTTACTTATATTCAATTTTATAATTAACAAGGATTTAAATACATGTAGATTTGAGTGATGTTGTATAATTGATCGAATTTTGGTTAGCAGCATTCCGCAATGGAGTTCACAATAGTGTAACAATTGAACCCGTCTGTACCAAATTTTAACTACAACATTTTCAATGATCTAGGAAGTTTTAGCAATAACAAAATTTATAATGATACAAATTTAAATGTACAATGTTAAGTGGTAGAAACGAGGTTTGCCTTTATGGTTAGGAATTAAAATCGAACCAGATTAATAAACTTTCTGCCGAATAAAAATTATTACTAATTCAATATGCTGATCCTTTGCTTTAAGCAGTAATAACGCATTCCATTATCCTCAACAGTTTGTTAATAGACCATCTGTAGGTTAAAAATTGCAGCTATACGCGAAAAGATCATTGATGAAATAATGTCGATTGTATACTTCAGTACAAGTTGTGTATCGATATACTTTTAAAATTTAGTTATGAGATAAAATAATATAAGTTCTCTACTTTTGAGAGCGGGTGAAGCTGCGACGGGAAAGGCTAGTTGTTTATACCTATACAATATAATGAATGAAATGAAATGAAAAAATAATCTGTATTCTGGGACATATTGTCCCCTAAGAATAACAAACATGTATAAGTTGTACAATTGTCAGGCTATCTTAATTTCAGACGAAGATCATAATATGTATAAAAGGAAAATAGAACTTTGTGATAAATACATAAATGAAAAAAGAAGAGAGAAAAAAAATAGAATAAAAAAATAATAATAACAATGTGCTAATATAATAATTAGAATGCTTTCAGAAAAATAAAGAAATATAAAAAAGAAATCAATAAAATTAAATAAATATAGTGGACAGAAAGGAAAAGATCTATAGAGAAGAAAAATATTAAGACCCATTTGAATGTTAAAACGACGAAATATTTACAAATACCTAAAAGGTAATATATGTATATACAATTGATAAGCACGTTATCAATTAGAAAAAAGAAAAAAGAAATAATAATAATAATAAAAGCAATATGATGTATAATGATTATATGCTTATATAATTACAATGTGTTTGAGAAAAACAAAGAAATGTGTAAAATAAATCTATAAAATAAAGTACAAATAATGAATATTTAAAGAAAAATATATAGAAAAAAATTTAAGAAATACTTGAATGTTGATGAGACATTTACAGATACACAAAAACATATATTTACACATTCACTTCCAACTTATGTGGATATAGGTGTTTACATATATCTCTGCACGCCTATTAATCTAATATCGTTATATCATACGAAATATAATGATACAATAATTTAACTGTTTATAAATTTTGTAATAGAGGTATTCGGCCTTGTAATTATATAACCAAGGATCTATATTGCACTAGTTTAAATTAGACAAAGCATGAAGCACTAATAGTGCATTGTTCATTATCAGTACAATGTATTATTAGTGCACTGGGAACAATCTCAAATTTATGAAACGTTGTAGAGTTAAACCAGTGTTCTGCATGAGCAAAAATAAAAAATAAAAAATTTCATAGGAAAGATACGTGCTGTGGTCGTTGCGTATGGGCCCTTTGTAGAATGTCCTTTTGTTACAAGTCCATACAAACCAATTTAGCCGTATCAAACGCAGAGCCCAAGGATAAACGAGTTAAAAACATAATTAAAACCTAATTTACATCATCACAACCGGAACGTGTTAATGTATTTCCACCATTAATTCATTCCCGCTCATCTCTCTTTCATCTTCCATTCTCCTGATTCCCAACATGAGCAAATTGGTTTACATTTACTTTAAAAAGAGTATATATTTTTTTATTCGTTTTTGTTTCCAGAGTCTCATCTGAAACCTGAAGGACTCCGAAGCCAAAAAAGAAATACCTGATGAGTAATGGTGGACTCTAATTGGTGAAATAATGAGAGGAAGAATAACAAAGAGTCCCATCCCCTATTTTGTCAACAAGGCGGTCTTTTCCATCTTGCAGGATAATTAATTGAATCCAAAGATTTCCTTTGGAAAATCCTCGATGGCGAAAGTCATGGAGTGCCCCTAATCCTCACCAATTAAAGTCGTACCGGGGGAAGATACTTCGTTTACGGCTACCTTTGTTATGTAAATCAGCTGACGTCAATGGAAATTTGCCTTAATGATCTTTGACTGGTCAGACCAAGACATAACAAAAAAAAAAAAAAAAAAAAAATGTACATTACTTTAAGTTATACCAAAATATATTAATAAATTATGGCAATGCTGAGTTCATAGTTATTCAATAAAATGGTTTACAATAAATGAGGACGTATCTAAAGCAGTATATTATATATTATGATATTAAACGATATAAGAAAACGACATGAAAACGCTAATGACTTACATTAGCATTTCACTCCTTAAAGAACATATTAAACAAACAAATTCGTGTGGAAACTACCGTATCCCTTCTAGGGTTGGGCGATAGTCGATAGCACTATCGATAGGCCGATACTATCAGCTGAGAACTATCGATTGTTATCGATAGTTTTTCGATAGTTGCTTCCTTTTTTTCCAAAGCTATTCAATATAAAATCTCAACTAATTTATTTAAATTCAATTATCTACTTACTATTTGAAATTTGCAGGATTATAAATTATAAGATTATATCATATAGATAAAAAAAAAACAACTAATATAATTGAATTTTAAAAAAGTATTTACAATTTACAGCAGTGATGGGCCAAGAACGGCCCGCGGGCCAGTCAATCCGGCCCGCGACATGGTCATCACAGTTATACAAAAGACAAAGTTTATTTTATGCAAAGCTAGAATAGAATTATTGTTTTCTTCTCGTTGCGTTCTGGATCTTCTACCGTTGTACCATGTAAGATGAGATATACCATGTGTAATGAGATAAAGTAAAAAACAAAGTTTAAAGTTGTAAAACATTGTCCAATTTTTTCGGCCTGCCTAGATGTTTTTCTATTTCATCCGGCCCTCCCTTTAAAAAGTTTTCCCATCTCTGATTTAAAGTGTTACAATAATAATGAACAAACCAAATCTTCAGAAAAGAAAAATAACGAAATAGTTAATTTCAAGAGTCAAGTGTGCTCCTTGAGCCACATATTTCCCGAAAGAAAAACTAGCATTTCTGCTTTCCTTTGGCTTAAGCTTTGAGTGAACCCTCGGGCTCTAGGAATTCCAAATTCTATTTCAAAAAAACTCGACACTGGACAGAGACAGGTCAGCATAATTCTGAGAGTTTCAAAACATGAGGGTAAAAAAGATCTATCGATAGTCGACACTATCATGACTAATTCATGACTGTGATTAGACCTATTTGGATGTACGGAGTTGACCTTTAGGGCTCCACTAAACTATCCAATTCATTTCGTATTCAATCCTTACAAGTCTAAATCCTTCGAAAAATCCTCAATGCTCCTTACATTGTCACCAATAAACTTATCCATAAATATCTTAATGTTTCATTTGTTGCTGATTAAGCCCACACCAGATACCTATTCTTTCATAGTAAGCACCATAATCACTCAAATCCGTTAGTTTCCCAACTCCATTCCTGATAATCCTCCGAGGCGTCTGAAACGAAGATGGCCTAGAGACCTTCTAGTGTAGAATTTTTAATAAAATGCTACTGATGAGTAGTTCTTTTCAAGTTTTAATATGTTATTATAATCGTTGTCAATACATTTACTTGATGTATATATTTTGTACAGTTGTAAATTTCAATAAATTTATATATAAATAAAAAAGATATTGTGTGTGAAAATATGATTTATGGGCCTTTAATTGAAAACAGTGATAATGCAGTACAATTATACCAAAGAGTTTCTTCATTGACTCGGTCCAATTACCAACAAAGATTAAAATTAAAAATTGAATGTCTAATTATGTTTTGACTTTTTGCACCATCTAATCCATGCAATGGTACCAGGTTAAAAAATACTGATATGTGTAGAAATATCATTGAATGTTACATAGCATACTTCAATACATGATTTTTATCGATAAACAAATGAAACTTCAAATATTAGTCAAAATTATTGAATTTCTTTACTTATGAACTCTTAGTGTTGCTATAAATGTTTTTCTATATCTTTTGTAATGGTTACAAATTATAAAATTTTGAATCAGCTATATATTTGTTTATTACCAATGAATGTAAGGTTACATTAAAGGTGACTGCCATGATATGGTATGAGGAAGTCAGCACACTATCGTTCAATCTTCAGGTCTGATTTTTCATTTGGAAAATGTCTGTCTATGCCCTTATGTTCTTTATTTTTTTTTTCCTTACCCGTATGTTTGTATTGTTTACCTGTATATTATATTAGATGGCAAATACAATTCTTTTTTTCTTTTAGTTGAATGGTAGTAATTTCATTTGAGATTTTCCTCTTTTTGTTTTATTGTTTATTCTGAAATTTTATACCAATAACAATTATGATAATTATTAAAATAAAATAAAATAACTAGTTTCTAGTATTTACAAATAGGGTTTATGTCAACATTGTAAATCGAAATTAAAAATTACGATATCGAATTATTGAATTGTTTGAGACATTTATAAACCATGTTATTCACATGAACGTTTTTCAAGGTCAGCACCTAACTATCTTTCCGAGAAACCAATACAAAAAAAAAAAAAAAAATGATTTTTTTGTAACTTAATACGCTTTGTCATTTCAATGGTGTCAAGAATGGTGATTAGCCAATGAATAAAGCACCTGATCCGTTTGTTGACCGATTAAGAATCTCTTACTTCAAAACTTCAAAAGTTCTTGGTGAGATACAAATAAAAAGAAATAGCTTTTGGATGTTACTGGAAAATATAGAAGCCCTGAACCCATGAGTAATCTCCCATTAAATGAGTTAATAATCATTTTATTTATAAAATAAAATTCTTGTACAAATGTGAGTCTGGTACATTCTCAGAAAATCCAAAATCTATTTACACAATGGGAAAGAATATAAAATAAAAATACACTTATTACATACAAGTACATGAATTAATCTAAAAATAAATGATAGAAAAAATAAATATAAGGAGGAATTCTCTCGGTTAACTATTCAAGTCCACTAATGAACTGGTAAATTTATACAAATTTTTATGGATACATAAAAAAAATTTGAATACTGGTTTTGTACAGATCTTTTACTGATATAATTATAAATAATATTTTCAACATTGGCAGTGTCATTGGTGTTCGTGATAAAGGCCTGCAAGTAGGTTTTTCTGGGCTCATTGAAATTAAGGCAATGCAGTAGCATGTTACTCATGCAGTCCAACAAAATGCTCACAGAAAAAGTTTTTTTTTTCCTTCAAGTGAAATGGTCGCGTTCTTCAGGTACAGGAAGCCAACTTTAGATGAAAATATTTTTCTGGTTCTCCAATGTTAAAACTGCTAATATATCTGTAGATTGGGTTTGCGGCTAAATTTAAAGCCCTGTTGATATCTACATGTTTCTATCTATAGGTGGGTCCTTATTTTTTTTTTAAATATCATCTTTTTGTCGTATCAAATAATTTCCCTCAATATGTAAAAATTCCTCTTTGCAGCCTTGTGATTCGAAGATTGATCTCACTTGAAGTCATATTCGTGCTTGTTCCCTTTTTGTATCAAGCTACATAAGCCTTTTAAAGCAAACCCGCGGAAGTCTGTCTTCGAACATGTTTAAGAGTTTTGTCCACATGTTCATTAGATTGTGGCGGCCCCACACACTGAAATGTGTTAAAATCTTTTTTCTTTTCTGTTTAGTTAAAATAATTTAAAAAGTTGAATAAAATAGTTAATATAAAATATTAAAAGTCAAAAATAATATTTTTTGTATATAATATGTTTGTAAGAAGCTGGCAACACTGAGTGCCGTGATAACCTAATATAACCTCGATATATGATAATATGTTAATTAGATTAATAAAGATTATTTTTCGTTTTTGTGAGTGAGTTTTTGTTTTTTTGTATAACTATAAAAAATAAAACCAACCGCAAGTTTCTTCATAAGAAGTACTTTAATTGGGTAGCGATCAGTTTCTAGACGTACTATGAAGTTGGGAGTGTTTCTTTGCCAGAAGAAGAAATGGATTTAAATGAGTATCGATACAAAAAACACGAATTGGCTATTTGTCATAGTTTTTTGTAACAAACTAAAGTGTGGCTTCTAAAAAAACATATGGCTGTTCGACTTTGTTTTCATTAATAACAGATAGGTTCTTGTCGTTTAATATAAAATGTTTTCAATAAAAAAAACTTAAAAAAAACTAATTTAATCATTGTCATTAATTGTAATGTAGATGAGGTAAAATGATTATATAATTTTCTTTGAAACTAAAAAATAAGTGGGGCCTTATGCACATAAAAACAAACATGGAGAACACATTAAAGGGTAAAAGTATCTTGTTAAAATAAAACTTTTTACGTTATACCTCTGTGTACCTTTTGGTTCGTTGGATGCACGTATCAATGCTGTGATATAATAATGATCAATGTACATTTTCACTAATGAATTACACAGCTCTCCGACTAAAAAACTGCATAGGATTTTTTAACATTCTCTTATAGATTTTGATCGCCCAAAAACAGGAAAAATATTTAAAAAATTCTATCACATAGTTTTTATGTGTTTTGCAGTATGGTGTTTATTATTATATGCATGTTAGTCACGATGCTTTTGGGTCAGCAGGCCGGCTATACTAAATACCCATGCTTCTTATGCTAGTGGCATATTAGAGCCAAAGAACAGCACTGGACTAAAAGTGATTGGCCACCCCGAGAAACTTTAAAACCTGGAGAGAAAAATGTTATCAATAATACTTTGGTACCACCAGAAAATGTTTTGTTGCCTCCTCTCCATATCAAATTGGGGTTGATGAAACAATTTGTTAAATCGTTCGAAAAGGATGGGAACCTTTTTAAATATCAATGTACAAAACTTCCGAAGGTATCAGAAGCAAAGTTGAAAGAGGGATTTTTCACTGACCCCGACATAAGAAAACTTTTAACCGACACCCTCTTTGTGTAAAGTATGAATGAAAAGGAAAAAGAAGCTTGGTTATCGTTAGAGGATGTAGTGCAAAAGTTTTTGGGAAATACCAAGGATCCTGACTACAAAACCAATCATCAACGGATGCTAGCGGAATACGAAGCTCAAGACTGCAAGATGAGCTTGAAGTTCCATTTTTTACACTCCTACATTGAAGATTTTCCTGAAAACCTGGGAGCTTACAGTGAAGAACAGGGGGAGCGTTTTCACCAGGATGTCCGTGATATCGAGAGACGGTACCAAGGAAGATGGGACGTCACATGCTTACAGACTACTACTGGATGCTTAAGCGGGAAACTAAAGATGGAAATCAGAAAAGAATTTGGCGAAATATTAAGGAAAAGAAGAAAAGGTTTCATAAAATACACGAATAAGTGTAATGTTGTTACTTTATGTCTCAAAATAATGTTTTATTGGTTGTAAAAACATATTGTTTAATAATAATTTTGAATAAACGAGTGCTTTTACCAATTTTTTGTGCTTGAATTAACAGAAACCACTTATGTGATAGAAAAACATAGACATCACTTCTGAAATCAGCGCATTTTAAAACATTCAGTTAAAATATCTCATGCAGCTGACAAAAAAATTTTGTTTGCAGACCTGTGTTATTTGTACATCTAGTGATCACATATTCAGACTCACTTTCGTGTAACCTTACAGCCTGATAAAGAAAAATAGCCACTGGGATGGTCGTAGATTGGAAGATGAACCAATCCCGAAGGAAGGGACAGACAAAGGAATGGACGCCGCGATCGATGGGGACCATAAAGACGTCCAGAAGACCTCGTAAAGGCGAAGGTGATTTAGTGGGCCTTGGCTAATTAGAGCCCTCCCAAGGCGGAATATACAACGCCCCCTGAATATGGATCTCCACTCGTCCTTTGACACCTCAGTTCCCTGCGGTATCGTCTCTTTGGGCTTTGTCTCTGCCCGGTCAATTCCTATACCGAGCTCCGGTATCCACTGACCGTATAGTCTCTGCGGCTCTTCTCTGTTATTCAGATATAACAAGGAAATGTCTTGTTATATAATATACCATTGTGAAATTATGTTCTCCAATGATATTACACATATAATTACACAAATAAATTATCCTGATTTGAGCAATCCAAAGGTTCCACAATTAAAATAAATAAATAATAATAAATAAATAGATTTATTTAATTTGAGGGAATATTTAACTGATTAGGACAGTTATATTATATAACTATTTTGTTGAAGGAGATGTAATTTAATATCCATTATTAGACATAACTCCTATTTATTAATTAATTTGTAAATCTACATGTTTCGGAGTCTTTGGCTCCATCTTCAGGTTCTAAAATCATTAAATATATCAATTTATAAAACTATATCAATTATACAAATTTATCTTATACAATTATACAAAAATATTTATTTACAATCTGTGATTGATTTCACGTAGTCAATTTTACTGTCTCCCAACCACACCACTGAGCAATGTTCATCATTTTTTATTACTTGTATAATTCCTATATATATAGATTATTTAATATGGTGTTTATATAAAACATTATATTCATTTGATTTAAGTTTTTTTGTTCAACCAATATAGCTCCTAGCGACAAATGTTATTTAACAATAAATACTCTCCGTTTAATTTCTGATAAGTTAACTATTAGTAAATTTTCGATCCGAGCAACACCTACAGAGCTAAAGAGTGTCTTAAAAAAAGCCCCTTAGCTTTAAAAAAAATTATTAAACGTGACTTTTTTCATTCAAACCAATATAGCTTCTAAACAGGTAGGTTCCAACAACCAACGTTATGTTACAAGAAATATTTTCCATTAAATTTTGTTATTATTATACATTTTTTTTACTATTGTTTAGTATCATATATTTTATTAGTTGTCATTCCATCAGTGATAATAGTTTTGGTATGTGAGTTCTTCTAGACATTGTTTTAGATAACTGTAAAAAAAGATAGTGGCCGAATTATTTTTTTTTATTTTAATATATACTCTTTTTATGTATTTTCCAATTTTCGTTTGAATTCGTAACTATTCACATTGAGATTGAGTTGTGTCTAACATCTGTAACTGGGTAAGTAACCCAACAACAGTTTGCATATCCACGTGTTTACACTCACTTCGAACCACATGGCGTCTGTGTGTCAAAGGAAACTGTTTATCTAACCCTGTTCCAGCCGGTATCAACTCCCACGTCCTATTCCAATCAATGCCTATTCTACAAATATAGCAGTTCTCTGGCTATTCTTTGGCAAAATATAGCTGATCTTTAGTATTTCTTTATATTTTATTCTTACCTGATCATTAAAATAACGTGGTGTGGTATTAAAAAATTACTGAAACATAATGTTGCAACACTGTACCTTAGTGCTTTCAGATATCTCTGTAGTTGTGAGCCCCAGCGACCAGATGTGTGATCATTCTCAACCACAAACTAAATGAAGGCGATTGGATCGCTGTGTGAGGTCGGCGGTGTTCGATGTGTGACCAACAAACCTCCCCGAGCCGAGATTGCCAAACATTGGCAGCCCACAGAATTGGCCCTTTGTCCACACGCGTAATGCCAATGGAGGTTTTTAGGAATAACAGATGTGATTTCACTCTGACAGTCGAGTTTTATTATTATTACCATAATAGCAAAAAAGAACTGTGAATATATTATCTATTGTTTTTTGTCCGAAAATACCTTCCTATGTATATTACCTCAACTCTGTAATTTTTTGACAAAGTAATTTGTTGTTTATAACAAAGCCCATCTTACTAGCTTTATGGACCATCTAAAAGGATGAATAACCTTAAAATAAAATTATATTCAAAATGCTTATTACCGATAACACTGGTGTTTGAGGTTTTGTTTGAAACACTAGGTTTCTCACTTACTAACCTATTACAAACCTCATTCACGTACTAACCTGTTACAAAATATACTAACTTACTGAACTATTACAAACCTCACTCACTAACCTATTTTAAACCTCACTTCATGGAGTTACAGACAAGTGGAGGGGGCTTACCTCTCAATTGCCAGGGCAGGCAGCCATTTTGGTGTGAACCGTATTATCAGTATATTAACCTCTTATCAGTTCAAATGTTGGCTTCCTAGGCTTTATACTGCTGTTATTTTATTTTAGTGATTTATTTAATTTAGTGATTTACTTATTTTATTTATTACGAACCCTTTCAATAGCCCTAGGCTATATAGAATGCAAGTCACCAGTTGGGCATAGTGGGCGTGGCCGGTTAGTGTTATGGTCTCGCCCCTTACGGAACAATATACAGAAAGGGCCTCTCCATCGTACTATAACTCCATGCCTCACTCACTCACTAACCTATTACAAATCTCACTCACTTACTAACCTATTACAAACCTCACTAACTCACTAGTATATTCCAACTGCTACAAAGTATGTCCTCTCTAATTGAGGATAGGCTGCAATAATTGCCTATAGTGCTCAATGCCATTTTTGTGAAAAACGTTCGTATCTCTTCTCATTTGATTCAGGATAATTGTGTAATAATTTCTATTTGATAAGTCGATTAGGTAAAAAAATACAAAGGTTTTTGTAACATGGTCTTATGTGTCCTTTCTATTCATGGTTTTTGAGCTTGCTCTAGGGTATTTGGAAATCATTCCCTGTAGGTAGTGACTCACCTAGTTAGAACGAATCGCCTTTATTCCGACAATGAAGATTTAACTATTGAAATGCTGTACGATTTGTTTCATACATAGTGTAAGGAGATCACGGGCAAATTTCTCTCTGTTAAATAAAACATCTCAAATTTGTCAGGCAGACTAATTTTACATTTTCCGTTACTAAAACTGATATTTTCGACTTCTGGGACAAATGGGAAAAAATGGGAAGTAAATGCTGAGGATCCATGGTATCTTCAATATAATATCCACGAATTAAAACTTAAAAGATAGTAAACACTGAAAGAAAACATTTCTTGTGCAATGTTCAGTCTTCAGGAATCCTCTAACGGAGATGAATGTGACGTAATAATAAAAAAGATGAAGAAGAATATTAATTTTACTTTTTTTTTTTTTTTTTTTTTTTTTTTTTTTTGTATCATTGTTTTTTTATTAGGTTCTTCTTTTAAATATATTGGTGGTAGTTTCATGCTTTTATACATATTATTTTCTTTTTTCAATTCATATTCTTTTAAATTTAGAACGTCCGTTGAATAAGGAAGGGTTTGCCGAAAAAAAAAAAAATTGTGGGACTTTTATTCTCAACGTATCTTTATATTTTTGGGGTTCTGAATCCGACTAGGAAGTTTGCTAACACGGCAGACATCGGCTTTATACCCACAATCGGAAAAAATCGCCCAAAATACTGGTTATTTTCGGTGTTTTACCTATAACACGAAAATGAAGCTTTTTTCGAAGAAAGTCTTTAAGTATTAGTTATTGCTGGAATTATTACCTACGAAATGAAAAAACTCACTCCAAAATTGGGCCATTTACCGCAAAGATATAGTTTTAGGAAAAAGTGTAGAAATCGGCCAACTGGCGGTCAGTCCCACTTCTCCGCGAAAACATATTTGTGGTACTATCTTTGTCTATAACTCCGAAATTGGTGGTCCGATTCTAAGTTACTTTTCTTCACCTTAATGCTCATTAAATATACCATGAAGTTTTAATAATGTTGAGAATAAAAGTTCAGCAGTTTTTTCTTGAAAACGTACTTCTGGAGCCTTATTTTACTGGACTAATTCGTTTTCAGCCTGATAACTTTGATAGAAAAGCTTATAGTTTCTGGTCATCTTAAAATTTGTTTTTACATATTATATTTTCTATAAATGTGGTAATTTGGGACAGGGTTCAGTCATAATAATCACACTCAAGTTCTCTCTCCCCACACATTCAGCCTGAAGAAAAGCGAGAATTAAAAAAAAATACTTAAACGGCGTTTAAAAAAAAACAATTTCTCCCTGATTGGTAAAAACAAGAGATCATTGATATGTTTATTAATAATCTACTGATTTTCCCATTTTACATTTTAGAATTAAAACGTCAAATTACTTTTATTAGTAATTAAATTAAAATAAAAATCAATGATTATTAGAAATAAAAAAGTTGAGAGAAAATAGGAGTTTCAAACGTGACTTTTTTTCATTTAATTTAATAGAGCTCCTAAGCGGTTGGTCTTAGCGACAAATGAATGGGTCCGCTTCTTCTAGTTCTAAGCGACAAAATTTCCGAAGCGGCGATTTTAAAGGTTTTTAAATGTATAATAAATAGTACGTCATAGTATGATATAGTACTCCATTATGTTATTATACTCGTACATGTAAATATAACAAATTACAAGGTGAAAGAAAAATCTAACTTACAAAACTAACAAGAACTTTAGATCATGATTTTCTTTCACTGATTGCTCAAAATTTGTTTTGTCGCTTAGAACGTTTTTCGGTGGACCCATTCAAATGTTGTATAAACTCATCAAATAAATTTATAAAAGTCGTCAAATTTTCAATCCGAGCTTCATCAACAAAGCTAAAGCTTGTCAAAATGTTACATTTTTTATTGTGAAAAAAATGTTACACCAAAAATACCAGTTAAAAGATATATGTTAATATCAATATTTAAAATCAATACCTAAAAGGCGTCTAATCGTATCTATAAATGTAAGAAGTTATGATTACATTACATGAAGCTTGCCATCACTTTAGGAAAGACAATTAGTCGAAAACTCCTGTGTTCAGAAATTTGAGAAATAAGGCAAAAAAAAAAAAAATAAATAAATAAAAAGCACGTTGACTAGTAGATTCTGAATGGAGTAAAAAAGTTATATAAATTAATTTTCTGTCTGAATGATAATTAATTAATTTTCTAGCCTCTTTTGAATCGAATAAAATATTAGGTTAGAAATTCAGTTTTGTCTCAACAATTGGTGCAGGTACGGATCCAAGGGGGGAGGGTGTGGTGGGAATGACCTATCCCCCTGTGCCAAACTCCAAACCAAAATATAATTAATCGGATTTAAAAAAAAACCTTAAGCATTTTCTCAAGTAATTTTTAAAATCCCCTTTCCTCAGAAGTTATTGGAATACTGACTGGTATTCCGTTCATCCTAAAATGTGTTTATGGATTCGTGCTTGCATTGGTGTGATGTCAGTCAGTCTAAAATAATACCTAGATAAATTACTTTAAAGTTTCAGAAATTTTTTTTTTTTTTTTTTTTTTTTAAACTGAAGGCTAGTTTCATCTCGCAATATAATTGTAACATCTAACCTGTAAAGTAATCGAGCTTTTAGTATTGATTTTAAACACTGATATTCTTAGTATGCCTCATCGTATTTGCAAATATTTTTTATATCTGGGCGTTTAACATAAATAAATCATTAGCTGGCTCCCGGTACGTATTGGATGAATGCTCTTGGCTACCAACTTCCAAACTGGGGCGCGGGATCTCTTTGTAGTTTGTCAAGTTTAAGAAAACAACTCGGATGTAATAATTAGATGAGCCCCTACTAAATAAATGCACAACCTTCACGGCAAAAGGTTTCAGAGATAAGTCAGAAGTAAATGATTTAATTAAAGTTTCTGGAATGGGGAGGGGCCACCAAGTTGAATTTAAATTGGAAGGAGAGAGAGGAGAGGAAGGAGGGTCTGGAGACTTAGGGAGGAGATAACTAAAAATATTAAATGCGATTCCAACCAAGAGGATGGGCACGGGTCAGGAATAGGAATAGTGGATATTGTACAACAGCGGCTATCAATGAAAACAATTCAAAAACTTATTTGCAACAATGATTAAATTGAATCTAATTTGACATTAAGCATCGACTCCGAATTAGGTTTTAATAGATTATTTGTCTCTTCTATTAACATTTTTTTCGAGGACTGGTTACGAATGTTAAACATTTTTCATCAGTTCTAAAGAGGCATAAAGATATAAAGCATCAGCAATTTGATATGCAAATTATATCTCTGGTTTTCGTGAAGATATGGTTAACTCAAGATTCGATGGTTTAGAAGGATCAATACAAAAAAGTTTTGATGAGTTACTTGCCCCTTCTATTTAACAATTTTTATTATAAGATTTTTTTTTTAAACTATTGATATTTACAACATCAAAGACTGTACACAATATACAAGTAAATTTGATCATAATTATGTCAATGACATGTAAATAACTTGTGAAGAATTACTCAGTAGTAACACTTCAATAAGAATTTTATATTAGAAGATCTCTTGGCCATCTTCTTTTCAGATGCCTCGGAGGATTATCGGGAAAGGAGTGGTAAGCAAGTTGAGAGACTAGTCGATTTTAATGGTTATGTAGCTTATTATGATAAGATATGTATCTGATTTGGGTTTAATCAGCAACAAATGAAACATTAAGATCTTTATGGATAAGTTTATTGGTGATAAAGTAAGAAGCATTGACAGTTTTTCGAAGAATTTTGAATTGTTAGGATTAGATACGAGATGAATTAGATGGTTTAGGGAAGCCCCAAAGCTCAACTCCGTAAGTACAAATAGGTCTAATCAACGTCATGTAAACCAGTCTTTTGTAATTAATTGGGAGTTTTTAACGTTTGTCTAGAAAATGTTGAAATAGTCTGTAACGAAGAGCAGTTTCTTGTCGTTTTAGTCTTATACGTGGATTTCAAGTAAGTCATTATGAAACTAGTTTCAAATGTCTAACATTCATCAGCAATTATGCATATTACTGATAATTATTTTTATTTTTCTTATAACTCTCTCACTCACCTCATATTTTCAATGATATCCCTCACCACTTCAACTGGATGAGATGTACTCCTGTTAAGTTAATAAAAGTATGCCTTCCTGAAATCCTACCGGCTCTCCTCTTTATTAATTTGTCCCTCCAGAATTCTGTATTTCCCACTTCCTGGAAAAAAAGGCCTAATTCATCCCATAATCAAGAACCCGAATCATATATCCCAAAAAACTACCAACCGATCTCCAACTTTCTAACCTCTCTAAACCCCAAGAAAGATTCCAATGACCTCAAAGATTCAAAATTACATGACCCGATCCAATCTGGTTTACACCCCCACTACTTCACTCAATCCGCTCTTACCAAAATTATCAGATACATCCAAGTTGCGGTGGATAAAAAAGAATTAGCCATCCTAATACTCCTAGACTTTTCCAAAGCCTTCAATTTTTTAAACCACACCATCCTCTTTTCCAAACTGAAATCTCTAAATATTACTCCCATCTTATTTCATCCATGCCTTTCCCACCGCTCTCAATCAGTTTCCATTTCTAGGTAAGGTCTAGCCACCTTTCTTACATGCGATCAGGCGTCCCCTCTCCCTTTTAATTCCTATACCAATGATCTCCCAAACTCCAATTGCAAGTGTTCTTACCATCTCTACGCCGACGATTCCAAAAGCTTTTTCTTTCCTACATCCTAATAATCAACTGTATCTTCCAAATTTCAGGAAGACCTAGATGAAACCTGTGCCTGGGCAATCCTGAAAAAATTAACGTTAAACGCAGGTAAAACTGAAGCCATTGCCATAGGATTCTACCCCCTTCTTCGATCGAATACCAACTTCCCTACTTTATTCCTAAATGTTCACTCAATAGCTTTCCACTCTTCTATTATAAACTTAGGTTTAGCCATTGATCAAACTCTTTCCTGGAAATCCCATATTGCACATATCTACCTAAGGTCAATCGGTATTCTAAAGCTTTTTCACTGCGCTCGACACCTACCTCCCCTATCCACACATAAACTCCTAGTATCCTCTCTCATCTTCTCCCAATATGACTATTGATATGTGATTTATGGTGTGCACTTGATGATTCCTTAGAATCGATTAAAGCGTATCATGTACTGTTCTAAGAGGTTTGTCCTTGGAACCTCAAGACGTTCTCATGCGACCCATCTGTACATCGAGTTAAATGTTAAATGGGCTCTCCCCTTTCTTCCGTAGAGCCCGGAAAGAAAACGGAAGAAAGTGGCCCTAAAAGGCGTTGGATTTAGGGCATCGTAGAAGGAATGAAGATGATGGGAAATGTGTGAGGAGACTGGTTGGAAAGACCAAAATGGAACGAACTTATTTTTGGCGAAGACATATGGCATATATACCTAGTTATAAAAATTTAAAAACTCTAAATGTAAAAAAAAAAATTGTTATTCTCAAGGGACTTTGGTCGAGAAGAAAGTTTTCTTTCTATTCAATGTATTAATTTTAAAAATGTAAAATGAGAAATCAGTCATGCTGATGTTGACCTACGGATAAGAGTTTTCAGTTCATATAGTAAGTGAACTATTTAGTAATAGAAAGTGTTTCAAAATTTACATTGACATAACAAATTTTAACCAACCGGAATCACTTATCTAAACAGTTATGTTAGTTGTAGAAAATTGTTTAATCGAAACTAACATAGACTTAATAGCCAAAAAGATACGCATAAGCCAATTCCAGCAGTGGAATGGCCTGTATTTGGAAGGTTCTGAAGATATATTATTTATGGAGCCATCTCCTAGATATTTTAAGGGCACTCCAGCGGCGTTGTATAAATCCAAGTCTGTCCCCTCCAGCCGACATTAAATCAGTCTTGGACAAAATAGCCCTCGATATTGTCCAATAGACACTCGAATATTTTCAGATACTCTCCCCCGAAGGTGGGTGGTGGAGGATTCTTGTCCTTAAAAATTTATATCCATACCCTTGTGTAATATGTCTTTTTTATGCATGGGATAGTGGATGTACATTTTTTTTTAGTAACATTCTGAATATTCTATTAAAAAGATATGGTTAAGTTGTAATAAAAGAAAAAAAAAATGTAAATATTCAGATAGCCAGTTGTTCATCATTAACATTGAAGTATAAATCAATTTTAATAATTATTCCACATATCTCCATAAAACAGGTCCATTAATAGGTCATAGGTCTCCATTAATAGGTCACAGCAAGCTACAAAATGTAGCATCCTTAAATGATGGTCATTTTAGCTGATGTTAGAGTACGACCTCCTTCGAAAAAGATTTAGTTGATAAATTAGCGAACTAAAAATAGTTAAAAGCAATAATCTAGTGCTAGTCCCGATTTACATTTTAGAATTAAAAGGATCAAGTTACTTAAATTAACACTTAAATTAAACAAATAATTTATGATTATTCGAAATAAACAAAGTTTTAAGAAAAATAAGAGGTTTTAAAAGTGGCATTTTACATTAACACCAATATTGCTCCTGACCGGTAGGTCCGAGCGACAAATGACATATTTTTTCAGAAACTTTCTGACCGAGAAAATTTTCGATCCGAGCTACACCAACAGAGCTAGAGCGTTACATTTTTGAGGGTGATGGAAACTTTTAAAAAACAATATAGTTTTCAAAAAGTTTGCCATTTCCGACACATATCCAACAAACGTTTCTTCTCATGCATATTTTAATTTGGAACTACACATAACAGTTGAGCATCCTTACCTTCTATTAAAACCATTATTACTAATAGGATAGCCTTTCTATTTTTAGCCGTCAATAACCATAGGATGGAATCATGGAAGCATACACCATGCACTGATAAATCTCCTCGTAACATAAATGAGGCCATTAGGAATCAGGACACTGACTGGGCGCTAGGTATCATTCCGCTAACTGATTGATGAGGTCTCCTATCCTAATCCGATTCCAACCCAAATCTATAGTCCCATCACTGCCCCTAACTGAAATCTGTATCGGATCTCCTATTCGACGGGTGTACGTTGCACTGTGTCGGGGATACGTGTCGCTGTTGTCCTGCTGTGCTGCCAGCCGCTGGTAGTAATTACCGCTAACGAGCACAAGATTCGCATGAAAGTAGAAAAGAGAAATACGGAACTACACAGACTTGCCAGATTACAGATCGATATACTATGATGCATTGCCTTATAATTGGTATAATAAGGCAATCTAATCCTGATACATTCTATCTCTCTCTCTCTCTGATATGGATCTCTCTCTCTCTCTCTCTCTCTCTCTCTCTCTCTCTCTCTCTCTCTCTCTCTCTCTCTCTCTCTCTCTCTCTCTCTCTCTCTCTCTCTCTCTCTCTCTCTATATATATCTCTATATATATATATCTATATCTCTCCTCTCTCTCTCTCTCTCTCTCTCTCACACACACACACTATCTCTAGAGAATCTGTAAAGGTAAAACGATACAGAGAAAGAAATAGAGAGAGAGAGAGAGAGAGAGAGAGAGAGAGAGAGAGAGAGAGAGAGAGAGAGAGAGAGAGAGAGAGAGAGAGAGAGAGAGAGAGAGAGAGAGAGAGAGAGAGAGAGAGAGAGAGAGAGAGAGAGAGAGAGAGAGAGAGAGAGAGAGAGAGAGAGAGAGAGAGAGAGAGAGAGAGAGAGAGAGAGAGAGAGAGGGGAGAGAGAGAGAGGGGTGGGGAGATAAAAATATAAAACTATACCTCAGACTTTTTCATTATATATTTATTGGAACGATGTACTGTTCAAAGTTCTCACCTTATATAGTCCAGTTTATTCCTAATGTCATTAAATTATGAACTATCCTAGAACACTGGTAATCGAACAAGGGTCAATCATCCTGGACAACTATTTGTGTCATTCTAGGACTATTCCCTAGCGTGACTCCTAGATTAATTTGTAAGACCGGAACGTAACAGCGACTTATCACGAACTGTTATTGTAAATCATGTCATTTTATTTCCAGTTGTGAAAGTCATCCGTTTCATTACTTCAACTCTCTTCAATTTCCTGTCGGGGTTGTGTAGTATTCCTCAGTTTCTTGACCTTTGCCCTCTTATTTTATTTTTTTTTTTTAATTCATTTATTTCGGTGCCGAGCTGTAACTTTTTAAGGTGGAAATGTGTGCACGCCTGATCATAGTATCACAGCTTTACAAACCCGTATTCTAATAAAGAAAATAATTACAATCAAGTTTAGTAATATTCATGTGAATATGCTGATATAAATGATAGTGGAGTCATACCTCAGTAGATAATGCACCGCTCTGTTAGATCTTGGGCCCTAAGCTCAACTCCGTATGTCCAAATATGTCTAATTACTATCATGTAAATAAGCCTTTTGTAATTTATTTTAAGATTTGAATGGCTTTCTAATAAATGTTGGAGTAGTCGGAAACGATGAGCAAGCAGTATTTTATGTCTGCTACGGACCTAATTTTTTTTTTTCTTTTATGATTCGTGGAGCGACTATTGGGTTAAGTGAGCTTTCTGAAGCATGTTAAAATACAATTAAGTCAACATACTTAAAGTTCGAATGTGTATACATACCAATGATAAATCGATGTTTTCCTATTCCCCTCGAATCTGCCTATCATTTCTATGTTATTTGTACCTCTACATATCGAAGGATAGGTTAAGAATCCTTGACATGTCGAATTTTCGAAGAGTCCTTAGCTTAAACCGCACCCATATCGTCGATGTATAGTGCACCTAAGTCGATATGTTAAACAAGTAGCGTTTAAACTGAACAAAGTTTGTTTTTTGAAGGATTGGCGTTCTCAGAAGTTTTTTTTTTTATTATTAAGCGCGTAGCAATGCAGGCCTGTACAGCTAGTTCTACAATAAAATAGGAAACATAGTCATTTTTTTTTTTAAAGTTTTTTATTGAATTTATATTATAATATACTTCGCATTCAGGCTATAAGTAATATAGATGAAAAATAATCTATTTGTGTACAATGTGTACAATAAAGATTAATAAAATATAATTAAATAAAAAAATAACTTGTAACTATTCAAGACCATAATTAAGCTATAAATAATAATTGTATAAAATCAATGAATAATAAACTAAAATGGAGAAAAACAAACTTAAATTTAAATACAATAGGCCAATATGTACAACAATGCCGGGGAATCGTGAAACAAGATTGTCGTCCCTCCACTTAAAGGATGACTAGCCCGACCTAAGAATATTGTATTGTATGTAAAATAATTGTTATAATTGTTAATATATTTTATACGCTGCAAATGAATGTTATTAACAAAATTAAAATTTCAAATGAAAATAAACACTGTTTTGCTAGAAAAGTGACACATTTAAAAAAAAAAAAAAAAATCTGCTTATAATAATTATTCGCAACTAGGTGAGAAATTGTAGCTAACGTACCACAGTAATATATTCAAATATATATATATATATTTATTAGAAATAATATTGTTTAATTAGTAGTTAAGAAATTATCTAAACACAATTTATTCAAGCTTCCACTGCGCTACAAGCGCTTCCAAACTATTCCGGAAGTTTATCAGCACACATTGTGTTTACTCATACATTAGCAGTCTAATTAAAGACTGTTAGTATTTCCTGTTATCCAACGAAATGAAATAGTCACAAGATCACAGCATAAAAAACTGCGCTGTCACTCAACTTGCATCTAGCTCCAATTAAATGAAATCTTAATAATGTAGAAAATTATCGAATTATAAAGTAAAAGGTAAACCATCGAAACAGATACAAATAAAACCATAAACTTTATATTGATCAAATTTTCACTTCTACTTTTGAGTATCTGGTTCTTTCATTTACAAAATGTTAGGCAGTTTTGCCTTTTCAAGGGTCATTAATGCATTACATTTTATTACTATGAAGTATAGATACACTATGCAATAAATATAAATAAGTTGATTTATATATTACAATATCATACAAATAGAAATAAAAAAAGTAAATGGAGTAAATAATAAATAAGTAAATAACCAATAGACGCAAATAGGTCTGTCGAGAAGTCCCAGAATTATATTTAAATAATTTATAGCTTTTTTATTAATCAATGACACGACAGTAGAAAAAAAAATGTTAAAATTTCAATGTGATTGCAATTGAAATGTAGAAAAATCTAAAAATTTACAGATTTTGAAAAATTTATCGACAATACTGCTTGTTTCTTACAGCCAACAAATATGTTTTTTGCCAACACTTAAAAGGCAAAATGTGACATTTCTATTCAAACCTATCCGGTAAGTCAAATGAAAAATGTCATATAACAAAAAATATTCTCAATCAAATGTCTAATTATGATCCTGACCCTCATTTCTCTATATTATGTATTATATAATAAATAGTGTAGGGTGATGCTTTTCCCATTTTACATTTTAGAACTAAAAGGTCAAATTACTTACTAAATAATTAATCCATATTATTATATAAAATGACAAGCCATATTCCGTTTGTGATCACAAACCGCGAAAACTACTTAACCAATCTGTACCAAATTTTAACCACATCGTCTTCATTGTTCAAGGAAGGTGCATAGTGAACTTTGATATTCGACCGATAGGAGGCGTGCACCATTTGCGAGAGGTTACAAAGGTAAGGTGTTGTAATGAGCTAGAAATTATTGATAACATTTACTTTTTTCAATTCAATTGTTATTAAAAAACCTATAAATATATTGAGCGACTTGTGGATCCCAGTATAGTATAAAAATCGACCTATATGTGGTCATGCTGCAACAGAGTTTGCTATGGTAAAACTTACGAAATTTTAACTACATCTTCATAGTTCTAGGAAGGTTTATAATGATAAATTTTACTACAATAATAATTATAATGTATATTCTTGAATGTCAAAAACAAGGTTTGCCACACTGTCATATATTTACTTTTAAGGTTAGAAATTTAAATCTAACCAGATAAAATTATATTTGTGAAATTTTATGTCTAATTATGCTTTTACACCTAATTAATGCAATTTTAGCCTGGTTAAAAAATACTGACATGCGTTAAAAGTATGATTGAAGAAAAAATGCTAAATTTCATCCTTTAATACAAGATTTTTATCGATACACATTGAAATTCAATTATTACTTTAAATAATCTTACAAGGGGACGTTTGCAGTTGTAACTCACAGATTTGAATGCCGATATTTTTGTGGGTAGTAGAGACCTATAATAGTGCAAAACTAGAGTTAGAGCCAATGAGCATTAGGAGCCGAGAAAAAAAATAAAATATGAAAATCACGTTTTATTTTTTTTCTCAGCTCTCAGTCAAGATAGAGAAATGATTCTTTCACGTATAATTGCAGTTATGTATGCTATTAGATATAAAAATACTTTTGTTATGTTCAAAACACTATCCGGCTTTAGGGTGCTCAAAAATGACAAATTTCCAAGAAAATCCGCTGTAAATCATGGAAACTTTTTTTCATGAACTGACCTCAAATCTCGATTTAACGCACCACTAAACCCTTAATGTGAAATCTTATCAAATCAAAAAAATATTGATTCTTTACTCCTTTCGAGGACGTTAAAATTTTGAAGTTGAGATTTCATCAACATTTTCTGCCGCCCATAACAACTGCTGTGTTCAACCGGTTACAACAATAATAGGATCACTAGAATCAGCATTCATTCTGCTTTTTATCCATGCGTATAGAATTGGATTTATTCCCGATTTTAGTGGACAAAACCTGATGTGAATGAAAGAATCCAAGGTCAACTATAGCTTGAGATATTTCAATAAGGGGAAATCCTACGACCTCCGGATTTGGGCTAAACTATACAGTATTAAGGCTTCTAGATGACCTTAAAATTTTGTCTTAATCGGTTGCAAAATATGTGAGATAGCGCAAATTATTTACATTGTTTCAGAAATTGACAGCCTCTTGCCTTCTAAAATCCTACAAAATTTTAAAGGAAAAAAAAAATTATTTTTGATTTCGACAAAATAAAGTTTCTACATGTTTTTTGAGATGAGGAATTTGAAAATAATATCAGTTTTTTGTTTAAAAATTTTCCTCACCTATATTATATAAATAAGACGTTTTAAAATGATCTATTTCTATTATTTTTTTTAGTTTTTACACAATAAATTTCAAATAAGACCATTTAAAATATATATACATATTTTGTAACCAAAACCTGATATTAATTTTAGATTATTCATCAATCCTAGGATTTCTATGCAATTCGAAATAAAAATATGTCATTTTAAAACGTCTTATTTATATAATATAGGTGAGGAAAATTTTTAAACTAAAAACTTATATTATTTTCAAATTCCTCATTTTAAAAAACATGTAGAAACTTAATTTTGTCGAAATTCACTATAACTCTAGTTTTGCACTATTATAGGTCCCTACTACCCACACAAAAATCAGCATTCAAATCTGTGAGTTACAACTGCAAACGTCCCCTTGTTAGTTATTTATTTATGACAGCTAGCGAAGCCGCGATGGGATATGCTAGTTAATTATATTAACAATCAATGATTATTCAAAATATACAAAGTTGACAGAAAGTAGATGTTTTAAACGTGATTTTTTTCATTGAAATGAATATAGCTCCTAAATGGTTAGCCCTAGCGACGAATGCTATACAAAAAATGTTTCTGATAGAAAAACTATCGACAAATTTACGATCCTTGAAACACTAACAGAGCTAGATATAAACGATAGATGAAATGATTTTAAGGATCACAAAACGTTACGAAAAGAAACTGTAGACTACACTATAAAAGACATACCCATTTCAAAAACTGGAAATTTCTTGCCTTTTAAAATCCTACAAAATTTTAAAGGTAAAAAAAAATTTCGACAAAATTAAGTTTCTACATGTTTTTTGAGATGAGGAATTTGAAAATAATATAAGTTTATAGTTTAATAATTTTCCTCACCTATATTATATAAATAAGACGTTTTAAAATGATCTATTTCTATTATTATTTTAGTTTTTATACAATAAATTTCAAATAAGACCATTTAAAAAATATATACATATTTTGTAACCATTGCCTGATATTAAAAAACCTGATATTAACGTGTAATATTGCTGAAATATATCTAATTACGGTATTACGTTACACACAATAACAAAACCTACAATAACACTACGGTAATGTAACTGGGAAATCTAATCATAGGCTGGTCCAAGTCACCGTATTCTTCAGCACCATCGCTGTCCAGCGGCCTCCCAGGAATATACTCTCTGCTACTAAGAATAAAATGGGACGAGCAAATCGCTGTCTTCTACCCGTAAACAAAAGTTTTGTATTGCGGGTAGTTTTATTCAATGATTAGCTGAGGGAAATCATTTTCCGAGAAAACATTTAAACTATATGCATACCAGTTAAAATATTGAAAGTAATAAAGATCAGTGCATTGTATTCTATTATCTAAATCTCCCATCCATCTACTTGACACTACCTTTCCATAATGTATCATTTTGCCATCTGGTAAATTCGTGTTCGTTGGTAAATATCAGTTGAGAATTTGATAATCTATGTAATCTATTGATACACCGTCGCATCCGATCTGAAACAATCATAGGATATTTTTCTTTACTTCTGTTTCCATGGAACTGAAGACGAGTGTATGCTCTCTTATTTTTTACCGATATGATAATACTTTGGAATAAGAGCATATAACCACATTACCATGGACACTCTAGTACAATGGCTGGAAGAAGTGGTCCATTTTTTATCCCCTCCTGATGGGAAATGGCCAAGGGTCCAGAAATAGTAAGAGCATCGAGAGGCTGAACTAATGGCAGACTATAAGAAGGTCTTCCGAGGGATTGAGGCCATTTTACTACTGTGGGTCCATTTTGTGACAAGTGGCTGGTCACTGAATGCTTCTAAATCCATTTGTGAGATTCTGAAAACAATTCTCTTCCATAAGGTGTAATACATATATTGCTAAATACACAAAACTATAAACAGCATTTTAGTTATTTGATTTTATTGAGTTTTGTATACTTTAATTTACCTTTAATAGAACTGATAGTTTATAATGTAAATTGTTAGAGCATTTTTAATTAATTATGTGGTTGATTGATAAGTGCGAGGTCGTTATGATTACCGGCTACCAGCGCTGTGTAACAAAGAGTCAATATTGTGTTAAATCAGCTGAGTCTAATCAGTGTGGCAATGAAGTAAAAGATGGCGAACTGTTCAGAATGCATTCAGACGCTAATATTTTTATATTTTTATCTGCGATTATTAGTTAGTATAGACGTGGATAAAACATCAACAGGAAACAGTACAAACACGATTAAAAGTACGGCACCTGCAGGAGCCGTTGGGAATTGGCGGGTTAACATTCTACTATGGATAATGTATAGTTATGTCTTAGATTTTTAATATTTATATTATAATATAATATAATATAATATAATATTTCATATATATTTATTTATAATGATAAAAGTATGGTTGACTGGATGATGAATGGAGAAGAAGATTGTCAGGGATGCAGTCAAAGTAACACCACGTCAAAGAAGAATCCTTTAATCCGTGCCAACGTTTCGAACTGCGTTGCAGGTCTTCTTCAGGGCTATAATGAACAAAATACCAGAAGTGACCAAAAATAGATGTGACAAAAACAACAGACCGATAAACAGATGACAAATGGAATACAGAATGGCATAGATAAAAAAAAAAAAAAAATATATACAAAAACCGCATAGAAAAGATCAGATACATAAATAACAAAGAATACAAAGCAGCAAGGTAAGAATAAGGACAAGACAGGAATGAAAAAGGAAAAAAAAAAAAAAATAAATATATTTTAAAAACAAAAAAATAATTAAAATAAAAATAAAAATAAAAAATATAAAAAAAAAAAAAAAAAAATAAAAATAAAAAAAAAAAAAAATATAAAATATATATATATATATATATATATATATATATATATATATATATATATATATAAATAAATAAATAAATAAAATAATGAAAAAATAAAAATATGGAAATATAGGAAAGAACGAGGGAAATAATGTAGAAGGTGATAAAAGAAAAGAAACGGATAAAAGAATGAAGGTGAAGGAAAATAAAAGCGGAAAGATAAAAGTAAAAGGAAAAGAATATCAAAGAACACTTCCCCACCGAACCACACTTGTGAGGAGAAGGACAATGACTGATGTGAAATGGTAAGAACAGCTGGATAAGGATAAGGGAGAAAAGGCGCGGGACACATGGACACATCTATTTTTGGTCACTTCTGGTATTTTGTTCATTATAGCCCTGAAGAAGACCTGCAACGCAGGTCGAAACGTTGGCACGTATTAAAGGATTCTTCTTTGACGTGGTGTTACTTTGACTGCATCCCTGACAATCTTCTTCTCCATATTTATTTATATAATTCACAAATTCAGATTTTACCCTCTCTATCCTTTGAATGAGATAGTTTTTGTAATTTAACTTTTGCTCTCTTGTTTTAGGAATTATATCCGTGAAACTGGAAATGAAAAAGAAGAATAGCACGAGAAGAAGAATAAAAGTGTCAAACAAGACAATCTCTTGGCCAAGTACGGTAAGGGTTGCCGAGTGACAGAGATCAAGAAATTGACTCTACAAATAGCTTAGGATAATTTATAGAAGTGTAAGAATTGTTGTATATGTAATGCACTTATATAGTATGAGTCGATCATTGTGTGTTGTTTAATTTGAAATGTACCGTGGTGCTTCTACTATCGTTTCAAGTATTTTTTACTGACACAATATATCATTTTTGACTAACCTAATATAAAATTATTAATTATTATATACACACATCAAAAAAAGTTTTGCATCGCCCTAATTTTCTTATTTCGCTTGAATATTTTGGAGAAATATTTTTAGGTAGTGAAAGTGCAGCTAATACTGATAAAAAACATTATAATTACAAACAGAAAACATCCTTGTAAAAGTACAAAAATTAATAAAATACGAAAAATTCAGAAAAGAGGAAAATGTCACATTGTTATAATATTGCTTAACAAACATTTATCGTTTTCCTAGTACTCCGTGTTTTCAACCTGGGCTCTAATTAGAGCCTGGACTCGAACTGGCATCCGTAAGATAATGTGGTCTATGTCTTCTTGTCGAAATCTCCGCCATTCTTGAATCGCTGCTTCCCTCAGTTCTCAGAGTGGTAGGGACGTTCTGGTGACGCTGTACCGCTCGGTGAAGCATGTCCCAGACATCTTCTATGGGATTCATGTCTGGTAACAATGCAGGTCATTCCATTATTTGAATTTCAGGTTCCCTAAGGCACTCAGTGGCGATAAGGGCGAGCATTATCATCCACTAATATGAAGCCATCGCCGTGCCTCCTTGCTGGTGGTCTCACGATAGGTTGTAACACCTCGTTCAAGTAAGAATTAGCAGTCGTGGTCCCTTGGATGTGTATCAGTTCAGTTCTGGACCTGTCAATTACTCCTGCCCAAAACATGATGGAGCCCCAATGCTGCTGGGCTCGATGAGATGGGTACCTCAAGCGACTCGGCCTCCCAGGTACCCTCCAGACCCTTAATCGGTTACTGTCAGGGACGAGGGCAAGTCTGGTTTTATCAGAAAAAAGAAAATTCCTCCACTGAGGCAACAGCCACTATTCGTGAGCCCTTGCCCACTGAATTCTTAGCCGACGATGGTTCCTACGCGGTGTATAGGTCTTCTTGCTCGAAGATCAATTTCCTGGGGCGATTTTGGACTTTTTGGTCCAAGCTGTCGAAGGTAGTCACCTGGAGTAGAAAAGGGCTGTCTTCTTGCAGTTAGCCCTATATAATGGTCCTCATGCCTTGTGGTACAGCGTTGCCTACCACTAAGTGCTCTGTCCTCAACACTTTCGGACGCTAACAACGTCCCTACCTCTCTGAGAACTGAGGGAAGCAGCGATTCAAGAATGGCGGAGTTTTCGACAAGAAGACATAGACCACATTATTTTACGGATGCCAGTTCGAGTCCAGGCTCTAATTAGAGCCCAGGGAGGAAACACGGAGTACTAGGTAAACGATAAATGTTTGTTAAGCAATATTATAACAATGTGACATTTTCCTCTTTTCTGAATTTTTCGTATTTTATTAATTTTTGTACTTTTACAAGGATGTTTTCTGTTTGTAATTATAATGGTTTTTGATCAGTATTAGCTGCACTTTCACTACCTAAAAATATTTCTCCAAAATATTCAAGCGAAATAAGAAAATTAGGGTGATGCAAAACTTTTTTTGATGTGTGTATATGCTTTGTTATTTTTTCAGCTTATATTTGTTTAAACTTTATGTTGTTGATATCCTAACTATAAGGAACCGTTACTTTCCTTTAACTCCATAACATTAAGGCCGGTAGGAGAGGGACTACAAGAAAGTTAACCCAAGCGGGGCAGTGAGGTGCGAACTGCCGACTGACTCGATAGAAAAGTTGCCCGTAGCGGCAGAACAACTTGCCAACATATATCAGTCGGCCCTTCCACTAGTCGACCATCGTTCCTTCTTTTGTGTTTCCGCACCGTTGGAACCGACCAGCAGGTGCAATAGCGGGTTTGGTGCACCGATACCCTCAATTTTACATGGTTTTGAAAACGAGTGAGGTATTGTGCTTCGCGGATTTTAAAAAAGTCACACAACAGACAGGACGGTATAAAACAAAAATTATCAATAGAAAAATGTGAAACGTATGCGAAATAATCTGTGACAGGTAAAAATTTTATCTTTATAACTCAGTGCATCTTTAAATGTCATTTTTAATTTATTTCATTTTCAATTGCCAAAATACAACACGATTCGGACACAATCTAAATAACGAATGGTTTCAACAAAGCATTACAGTTGACACCGATGTATATTACAAATCAATAAATTATGTTCAAAGTTTACTTAAAGTTTTGAAAACATCAAACTGCTGTAACCTTTTATAATTATTTATTTTTAATAAAAAAAAAAAAATGAGAAATACCAATAATGTTAGAAGTAACTAAAAGTAAAATGTACATTTTATTTTGCTAATGACCCTTCAGGGTAGATGCATGTAAAATAAATTAAGAAAAAAGATAATGAAGCAGATTTATTGTTTTTTTATTAGCATTTATTACTGGTAAAAGTGAGATAGTGTTCATCAGACATTATTATATATTTCTCTTACACATATAAGCATTCAACCCAGCAGTCTAATACAATCCATATTTAATCCTGAAATTCAAGACCAACTCACTGAAATTACTAGACAAAATATATACAAACTTATTTTATCAAATATCAATATTGAGATGAAAATGGGTTAAGGGGCATTCTGGCATTGACGGAAATGAAATAGCTAACACATTAGCAAAAGAGGAGGCCAAAAGTAAACTATTTCCGCCATATAAGAAAACACCATTATCATTTCTAAAATATAACATCAATCTGGAATGATCACTGGATTAAATCTGAAAAATCCCCAAGTCTGCATAAATTCATTCCAAAAGTTACAACAAAAAACTTTAACATACTCAAATCCATACATTACAAAGTGATACAGATCTTTCAGTTAAGACCTGTGTCAGTTTGTAATGTCAATGTCCCGGACAAACTAAATCATATCTAAAAAGGTTAAATTTAATAAATAGTTGCACATGGACGAGAACATACTTAAAAACATATAATTAACGACTGCTTATTATATGGAAAACAAAGTTCCAAACTAATTATGACTCTGTTTTTCAAAGGTCAAAATTGGCCTGTGACAGGATATTACTTGTACAAAAATACAAAGCTGAATTAAAAAAAAAATTATCTATAGCTTGAAATTTGACCAACTGACCAAGGACTGAGAAGGTGGAAGGACATCTTATTAAAAGTCCTTTTAAAATTAAAAATTTTGTGCTAAAATCTGCCATAGACCATATTTTTTTTTTCAAATTTTCTTAATCAATTTTTAATGTTTTATTTATTTCATTTATCACCAAAAAAAATGTTCATATGTATAATTTACAGAATTCTGTTATTAATATTATTGTAAACGTTTCACTTTGTATGTAAATATGAATATTAAGGTAAGTAGTATACATTTATATGGAACATACCAATTTTAATAAACGGTCCTTTCAAAAGGTTACTTTGAAAGGAAAAAAAACGAAAAAAAAAAATATATATACATACATATACATATACATATACATATATATGTATATTTTTTTCCTCCAACCAACCATTATATGTTTACATACACATTTTTTTTTTTTTTTTTACAACCACACAAAGTTCATAAAATTTCAAAATTCATTACATTATTGTAACACGCAAATAAACTGTTGGTTAAATACAATCACTTATATGTAAAATAATATAATGTGACACATATCATACATGTAGTATGCCTGTAACGGCATGAAACTTGTAAAAAAACATTAATAAACGGTCCTTTTATGGGGTCTATCTATATATATATATAGCTCAGTGGGCTGAAGTCGGTATTTCACGGAATTTAATCTAAACTTTATATATAAGATCTGATAGTAAATCTTTGATATGAAAAAAAGAAATGTAGGATTGGACAAATAGTCCAGTAAAAAGGTATTTTGAACTAGAAAGTTTATATGTAATTGTTTTTTATGGCTTACTTTAAATTTTTGGGGGTGCTGAACACGAATCTGAAGTTTTCCAACAAAATTTCCATCGGCAAATATGAGAAAAATTAGAAAAAATTAAAAAGGCTTAAATTGTTTTCATTATTTTGCTTGTAACTTGCAACGTAATCATTTTAAGCAAAATACCTTTCTATATTAAAACAAAGAAGAGAAAATGACCTACAATACTATGTCCCTAAGTTTTTTATGTCAGACGTAAGGAATCCCAATAGGAATTTGGCCAACTGGGGGCCAGTCCCACTTCTCAGCAAAAATATGTTTGTCGTACTTTTTTGTCAATTTCTCCGAAACTATTCGTTCGATTAAAAATTACTTTTTTTCTTCTTAAAGATGGTTAAACTTACTATTAGGCGATTAAATATGAAGTTCTAATAATATACCTTAAAGGCACGCTAAAAAGCCCGCATTGTTGTAAAATTCTGTTTTTTTTTAACATTAGTCACTTAAATTCCGAAATTATTCGTCCGACTCAAAATTTCATTTTTTTATCTAAAAGGTTGTCAAATTTGCTATTGGACTCTATATATGAATTTTTAGTCGGGTTTCTTGAAATGCACGTGCCAGAACGCAAAATATTCCGTACTTTTATGAAATCCACGTTTTGTTGGCACATTATTCGCTATAATTCCGAAATCATTGGACCGATTGAAGATTTCATTTTTTCATCTCAAAGCTGGTTAAATTTTATTTTATATCATATATATGTAATCTATATTAAATCCTGCGAAACACCCACGCTAGCATGCTAAATACGTATATTTTGGCGAAATATGACAATTATGACGTGTTCAGTGGGTGTTTTACAGCATTTAAAATAAATTACATATATACGTTCTAGTATTAAATTTGACCATCTTTGAAATGAAAAAATGAAATTTTGCATCGAACAATCAGTTTCGGAGTTACTGCGAAAAATGTGCCAAAAAAAGTGAATTTCATAAAAGTACAGGACATTTAGCGTCCTGGCATGAGTATTTCAAGGGGCCCGATTAAAACTTTATATATAGACTTCAATTGTAAATTTGACCACCTTTTAGATATAAAAAAGAAATTTTCAATCGATCAAGTGATTTCGGAGTTACTGCAAAAAATATGCCAAAAAACGTGGATTTCATAAAAGTACGGGATCTTTAGCGTTCTGGCACGTGTATTTCAAGGGACCCGATTAAACTTCATATAAAGAGTCCAATAGTACATTTCATCATCTTTAAGATGAAAAAAGTAATTTTTACACGGACGAATAGTTTCGGAGTAATTGACAAAAAAGTACGAATACATATTTTTGCTGAGAAGTGGGACTGGCCCCCAGTTGGCCAAATTCCTTTTGGGATACCTTACGTCTGACAAAAAAAACATAAGGACATAAATTGTAGGTCATTTTCTCCTCTTTATTTAAATATAGGAAGGTATTTTGCTTAAAATGATTACTTTGCAAGTTACAAGCAAAATAATGAAAAACATTAAATAATGTAAAACTTTTTTACTTTTTTCTAATTTTTCTCATATTTGCCGATAGAAACTTTGTTGGAAAACTTCAGATTCGTGTTCAGCACCCCCAAAAATATTCATTCCTCATCAGTACGCGGTATTTAGCTTAATAGTGTGGGTATTCCTCGGAATTTAATCCAAATTTCATATATGGGATCTGATAGTAAATTAACCCACATTTGATATGGAAAATAGAAATGTGGGATTGGAAAAGTATTTTTGATTTTCACAACAGTACACAGTATTATCAGTAGTCGTGCAGGTATGGCATTTTACGGGACTTGATCAACACTTTATATTCAACGCTGATTGTAAATTCAACCTGTTTTCATCAGTATTTTTATTCTAAACGACCCAATATATATATATTCAAGAATTACAGGACCAAACAATAGGTTTGCTCTATTGTTTTTTTAGCTCTGATATGGATTTTTTTTTTAATAGCAGTTTATTTTAAAACCTGGGTACCGCAATCAAGAATTGACTTTTCGGTACCAGCACCGGTATAGAGATTCGAATAAATTTTGTGCTCACTCTAATTTCTTAATCCTCAATCGATATATAATATTTGGTTGTCCGGAAATTAATGCAGGTTTTCATATTTAAATCATTTTACCACAACCAAAACCTGATACATTACTTTCACTCTACGTCGTAGTTTCGGCCCAAGAGTCCTATTAAATAAGATCCCATTACCCAGATATGGTACAGTATGATGTCTTGGTTCTATCTTACGAAGAGACGTTTTAACTTGTAACACATATATTTGAATTTTATTTTTTTTATTTTTTTATTTTTTTTGGATAGTAGGGACCTATAATAGTGCCAAACTAGAGCTATAGCCGCCAATGAGCATTAGGAGCCGAGAAAAATAATATACAAATCAGGTTTTATTTTTTTTCTCAGCTCTCCGTCAAGATAGATAAATCACTTTTTCACATGAAATTGTAGTTTTGCATGCTATCTCTTTACCACAACCAAATCCTAATAAATAATCTATTTAATAATAATAATTCATTTCCAGACAACTCAATAATTAGTAAGCAGCATATTTTTAAGAAAAAATATATGACGTATATTAATTTACTCTATTTTTATATTTTCTACGAATTAATTTCAGATTCATTTATCATAAATCGTTTAGTAGTGATTGGAAATTTTAAATCCGTAGCATCCATCCTTTATTACAACCAACGTCTACTTATAATGACAGCCTCTGAGTGGCGGGAGAGAATACATGTTGATATTTCCGACCGCGGAGGGTAGCTGAAATATACAGGCAGCAGCGGCCTGCGGATTGGCGTGAGCACGGGACACGAGGATCACTCGAGCGTTTAATTATACACGACGACCTGAATACTCCCTCAGAGGAAAGTGCTCTCCCAGTGCTCGCTCTTGAGTGGAAAGTGGTGTCAGCGAGCTATTGCCACGAGCCGCCTAGTTCTGTCTAACTGCTCTAAGGTGCCTTGTTAAGAGATATATTGTCAGCTTCTATAATACCACTGCTCTATTTCTTCTATAATAGTAACCGATAATCTATGCTATTGTATCGGTCATCCCATTGAAAAAGTGGTAAAGTCGAATTGTGACAGTGATTTAAATGACTAAAAACAATAGTGAAGGTTTTTTTTTCTAGGTGAATAAATGTTTAAGTAAGGTATTGATTTTAAAACATTATTTTAAAATGACAGATATAAAATGACTAGTCATTTTTTGTTTATGATCTCTAATCGTGAAAACTACTGAACCAATCTTTAACAATTGTAACCACTTCATCTTTATAGTCCCAGGAAGGTTTAGCATTATAAAATCTGAGGATTTTCAAATTATTAGTTATTAAAAAAGAGATAATATGTGAATTAACAGTGATGTTTATGAATTGGCCGATAGGGGGCGAACTCCATTCTATATGATAGGTTACAAAGGTACGGTATTATGTAGAGTTTGAATTAATAATAACATATATTTAATTAAATTATTAAAAAATATTTAAATATGTGGTGCGACATATGGATTTCATTGAAGTTTGAAAACTGACAGATATGTGGCTAGGTTTCATTCTGCAACATAGTTTGCAATGGTAAAACTACTGTACCCATCTATACCGAATTTTAACGATGTAATTTTCGTAGTTCTAGGAGGTTCAGCAATAATAAAATATACAAAAGTAAGAACTTAATTGTACTATGTTGAGTGGTAGAAACGAGGTCATTTTCTTTTATAGCTTGGAATTAATATCCTACCAGATGAAATCAGTAAAATTTCTACCGAATAAAAATTATTACTAATTCAAAATATCGATTGTTTGCTTTTAATATTGTGTGTAAAAATACGATTCAATTTTCATTAAAAAATTAATGTCTAATTATGCTTATGGGTCATTCTCATAGAGAGGTGCAGAAGTGGTGTCCAGTACATTTGTGGCTCCCCATTTATGATTTTGGATCTTTTTTTTCTTTGGAAGTTTTTTTTTAAATTGTAGTGAATCACTTTATCTAAAAGTGAAATTTTTCTTTTCACGATCAAATATTTTTTTTTGTAGAAAAATTTGACCAATTGTCATGGCCCTGTCCTGTCCGGGCACGATATTCCCAACTTCAAGCTTCTGTAGGAGGTCTATCTCTGCAAATACGGAAGTGATTATTCAATCCTAGATCATAATATTGCTGGAGATTGAGAAGTGATTGTCCAAAATGGGCTAGTGCCAATAGATTTCAATATTATAATGAAAATATGAGTGTCCATGCCATCGACGTCAAGGCCCTGTCCATTTTTATTTTTCAAATTTTCTCGGTAACGCGTGTGTTAGCCTGCTTTGTTCTTCTTTATTTTTTATATAACTTTATTTTTTTTAAAATGTTGATAGTTATTTCTAGAAAAAAAAAATCATTAATGGGCTCACTTAGTATATCAAAGTATAATACATCAAAATTAATGAATAAACAATATTAATGATAACAATAAGTGATGTAACTTAAACTATAAAATTTATACATCTTTGTTTTTCTGCCTTATTTTTCGCGCCATTATTATCTTATTGCACCACCCATTAACTAGTCCTTGGAGTACAGTGGGAATACTCAGAGAAGAACAACATCGGCAAATTCGAGAGTGTCCAAACAACCATCGTCAAGTTCCTGGCTTCATTAAAAACTTAAGTATTCAAACCTGTTTTTTCTTACTGCTATGTACTTGTTCACGGCGTGGAACAGTTTCTATTTCTATAAATGTTTTAGAAAAAACGTTGGAACAAAACAAAATATTTTAGAAATACCTACGTTTCGTCAAGGCCCTGTCCATCATGGCCCTGTCTTCATCTGTAAAATTGAGGACAGGATCATGACGGTATCCAAACGTTTTTATCATTTTTACTAAATAAAAAACTGCATTTGAAGTTGTATTAGTACATTTACACTTTATAATAAATACATATAAATTACTGTGTGCCGGAATCACAATAAGTCCGCTCATTAAATATAAATAACTTCATACAAACTTAAAGCGGCAATCTGTAGGTGACACGCTTCGATTTTCTTTCACGTTTGTTCTGATACCCTTTTTTATTTTTAGAATATTTAGTCAATATTTTAAGTCATTTTTAAACATTTCTGGTCAAAATAAAAGACTAATAATTAATTATTTTTCTTTGTTTTACATCATATAAATGATGTACCTATATATTTTTTGTATGATTTAGATATTAAAAATATTTACTCAAAACTCGATTACTGTTTATTTTTTGAACCTATCATCTGCAGGGAGATTAAAATAATTATATTACAGAAGACAGCCAAGATGATCGTGAAGAAAAAGGCATGACATAGGTAGCGTCATGAAACGGGAAATCAGTCATGTCCCTGTCCATTTGCCTTTTTATTTATTTTTTTTCTTGATAAATTAAAGCGGTGTTGTTTGGAAGGGCATTGAACTTTAATTAAAGCTGTTAAGAGAGCATCCTAATTGTTTTTCAGCTTGATCGGAATACTTCTAAATTTCTGAAATCGTGAACCCAAAAATGCCCCTTTCTGTGAGAATGGCCCTTTTACGTAATTCTCAAACACCTAATCAGTGCAGTTTTATCCAGGTTAAAAATTACAACTACGCGTGAAATATTGAAGACATAATGCTCAATTGCATACCTCCAAACAAGAAACCAATAAAACATCAATTATTAGTTAAAATTATCACAACTGTTTACTTATGAGAGCAGGCGAAGCCGCGGTGGGGGTGCTAGTATAGGATATAAAAAATATTTAGAAAATATACGGTTGATGAATAATTTGCCACTTCTACCGCAATTTTAAATTTTTGTCGATCGTGTTTTTACTATACCCTTTATTAAAGCGAATATTCTATACTGACGCTATATTATACATGATGTTTCAGGGTTATGTAGCCAAACTTAAAATTTGAAATAAGAACATCAAAACTAGAAAAAAATGTCCTATAGAGCCATGTCCTTAAACGCATTGTTTATAAGATATTCACAACTAAAGACTTTCACTGTTATGAAATATTAGGCATAGATAAATAAATAAAACTTATTTTATTTGTTTTAACTACTTTATTCATTGAATGCAAACATCAACGTTCATATTAAATGGTGTTCAAAGTTTTATAGATCCGCTTTTCTTACCATTTTGACTCAATGGAGACATATTTTTGGAATCTCATAATAATGATTGCTATGATTTAGTTGAAGATCTGCTCCGACAACTGAGAAGGAACAGATACAACTGATATCCAAAGTCCTACTGAACGGAGACTAATAGCCGAATCTTACAGATAATTATTTAGATGATTTTGATGCATTTTTGGATCTTGTTGATTATATGAAACTCAACAATTGAACAGTTTATTTATAATTCTACCTCTATTTGTTTACATATATTATTTTTATTTATTTATTTTTATAGTTATTTTATTTATTTATTTTTAATTCATTTATTTATTTGGCTTCATTTTTTTCCCCATTTTAATCTTTCTTTTTAATTGTATTTATTAATTAACTTTCAATTCCATTAACTAATTATTGTTTATATTTCATATTCACTCAACGATAATTTCTTTATTATTTTAAAATATTGTTACATTATATATAACTGAACATGTTTGTACAAATATTGATGATAATACGCGTTATTTCGAGAGATGGTACGCGTAGAAATATCTGCACCCATTGCATGGTTACTGCAATGTGGAAAACTAGAAAACTGAGACGGAACATGTTTCAATTGGATGGTTGTTTTGCAGATTATGGAAGAGGTCCACTACAATGGCTAAGCGTTAGTTATCAAAATCAATGACTTGGCCTGCTCACTCCAGTATTCTGTTTGGGGTGACATTAAATAAGAAGCCTATGTAAGCCCGGTTAATTACCTTAATTATTTTCGAAGAAGGATAACTGGATATTTTGAAACAAAAACACTTATATAATGTAGTTCTGCCACTGTTATTGAAGAAAAATGCCGAACAATAACAAAATCGCATATAACAAAATTTAATTTCAATTTTAATGTTTTCATTTAAAAAATAATGTTGTTGGGGCAAATAAAATTAATTTTATTTTTTTTACTATGCCTTAAAAACTCATAACAATGAAACTCTTTAGGTGTGAATATCTCCAAAAAAAATAAATAAATAAATAAAGCGTTTGCGGACATAAGCAGGATTTTTTTTTCTTAGTTTGAGGCTCTTAGTTTAAATTTTGAGTTTAGCTACTTACTTTATAGTGAATCGCGGAGTATGAAACGGAAGCGATGTCCTCCTGGCGGATATTATTTTTTATAAAACCCAATTATTTTACTCATGAACAAATATGTGAAATCAAAACTTCAAGCTTATTAAATAACTAATTTATACCTCTCCCTTTCCTTATGCCATTTAAAAATAAAAATTAAACTGTATATTGAAGGTTGAACGAACCTGGAGTGAGATCGAAATATGACAGTTAATTTATGTAAAGTATTTGATCGCGTGGGAGCTAGGGACAAGTGTTATTTGTGCAGAAGCGAGCGGCCACGAAGCCCAGTAATTGCGAGAATTACTATAAGGGAAAGTCCTAGGGTGGATCATTAACAAAGATTTTCAAAGTAAAACCAACATAAAAGTGAAAATGAGATTTAAAATAGTAGAGAATATCACTTACTGAACCCCTGTTGGACTTCGTGTATTTATGGTTGAGCCAAAAGAACTTATTTGAGCTAAAAACATTTCAGCCACTGATACTTCAAATAATTAAGCAATTCCTATTGTAAGTAAATATTAGAACACCGTGTACAGACTTAGACATACCTACTGTACAAGACCATATCAAAACAAAATTGGTATATTTCACGAAGAGCTTTATAACCATACCAACAGTCTCATACAAAACACAGCCACAACAAAACACAATTGCAATTCCCCAGCGCTAAGTAAAATTAATCAAATTCAAAGATTTTTTTTCAAAGTTAAAGATTTATTTGAAATTTCATCCTTAAAATTGTATTCATTATTATTATATTGTTTTATATTACATACCTATTTAATTCTAGAAGTATTCCTACTAAACTTTTACTTTTAAGCTGTAAAATCTTTTTTTTGGGCCTTTCTTCAAATTCAAAATGTTCAATATCGTAATTTTGCGCAAGGGAATTGCACTTTTGTCTTCACTTCTATTTCTACGTAAGCTTCTATTATCATATCATAATGGCAGTTTTGCAATTCCCTTGCGCAAAATTGAATTAATAAAATTTAAGATTTAAGAATTTAAATTTTGAATTTCATCCTTAATATTTTATTAGTATTCTTTCACTTGAACACCATATACCTAGTGTTACTTGAAATATAAAAGTTTAAAAGAAAAAAAAAAAAAGCACTGAAAACCGGAGCGTGTATTGTTTACTAGTTGATTTGCCATATTATATAGATAATCAATCAACAATAGGGTTTTGAGCGGAGTTACTGGGGAGATGGCCCAAAATCAAAGAAAAATAGATTGCAAGACAAATTTAAACTCACGAAAATTGAAACTAAATACAAAGAATGTCAAGAACATATGACAATAAAGTGAATAACAGTGGTATACGGCTCCAAAAAGTATCAAAAAAAAAATTCCTTTAAAGAAATTATCAACTTTGCTAAAAAGCATTACAATTTATTTTTCAACACTGTAAAATAAATGATTTTTGCATGATTCAAAAAGAAATTTCGTTTTTTAATCTGATTTGGTAAACCGAAAATTTGGTTCTACCACGAAAATTTCGAAAATACTTTTCTATGTTCAGCAAAATTCCGTTTAATCCGGACTTCTTATCAACCGTTCTTGTTCAAGGATGAATGTTTCCGTATTTTTCTGTCCCAGACAATTGCTCATTACTATCAGTAAGTTGTAGCTAATTTCTAAAGAGTTTATTGAAAAACTCGGGTTTGGGGTACACTTCTTCCCTAGTAGAGTTTCTGTGCATCTGCCTTTTTTATAAAAACATTATATATTAATATTTAATCATATATTTATATATTAATTGTTATATAAAAACAATTTTAACAAACTGGCCTTATTATAAAATGTTTTTCAATATATGTTTAGCGAATAACATTTTGTGATACGGCTTCATCAAAAATTGGAATCTTACTAATATTGAGAAATTTAGTAAACTTTTATTTACTGAAGATCTTACTGAAGAAAGTAATCTTTCAAACCACACACATTGGCGCGCCTAGATAGTCTAACTTCACAGTCTCCACTTCCGCTTCTTTTTTGCGAAGTACTCAAAATTGACCAATGTCGCAAGTCCAGCAACTAATAGGGAATATTCAGATGGAACATTTAGTTCCTGCCAACAAGGTAAAGAACAGAAAAGTACTCGAATTGCGAAAAATTCATATTTTCAGAACACCAAAAGAAAATATTTTATGAACATGTTAAAATAATTATTCTTTCTATTTTTGTTCTATTGTAAATACCACATACAATTTATATAATTACATCTTCATAAAAAATTTTATTAGACAGTAAAATCATTTATTTTCTTGGGGTACATCTGAATCCCAGTGAAGCCTTTGTGTAATTATTTGTAAGTGTTGTCTTCTAGGGATATACCAAATAACATCTGGTACTAATATTTTATTATTGAAAATCAACAATATATGTATGTAAATCAACAATATATGATTCCTTACTGCTACTAATTATCAAGTAGCAACAACACTTGAATCATTATAAAGATTAGGAAGGAAACCTCTAGTTGACTACAGATCCAGGAATTACAGAGAAGAACGATCTTCAAATGCCGAAAAGCAAAATAAGACCCTTACCCTTATATCCTAATGCTATGATTGGTTTAATTATTAAAGTCTGAGGATAGGGAAAAAAATAAAATAAAATATATCCAGAGATTATAAAATACAGACTTGGTTTGGTGGATGAAGAGGTTATGTTATCAAAACACAATATTCGATTAACTTATGTTTTGAGTTCTGTTTAACATTTTCCTTTAGCAGAAAAATGCTAGATAGACCCTTCATATTTTTTTAGTTGTTATGAAATATTCGGATATGCTACCTAACACTTTTGCTGATAAATTTGTCATACGATGAACTAGATTGTATTTTTAACAAAATGTAACATAACGCTTTCAGCCATCAAATCCTTCATTTGATAAACAGAGTATTTTACAAAGAATTAGTTTATTTAAAATGTTATCTACATTGCAGAGGGGTAGCACCAATTTATATTATTCCATCTCTTCTTGACCAGTCATTCTTCTATCACTTTGAATATTTCAAGTCTGGAAAAATATAGAATCAATATAAACAAAACATAAATCAAAATATATATCAAAGGTAATTAACACTGATTTGGAGTTTAATAAATTATTTTTCAAGTCACAGGGTGAATTGATGATATTCACAAAGTTTTGCAGACATGTAAAACTAACTTGAAGTAGAATAATATATTTTATATAATCTTTCTTTATATAACTTATAAAAAAAAAATTGTTGATAGTTATTTCTAGAAAAAAAATATACTCAATAGTATAATATATTGGTTCCTAAACTGGGGGGTGTGAGGACATGTCAGAAGGGGCGCGAGATAAGTTGAACATTAAATTAAATTTTGTTAGTCTTCCTAAAATTATAAATTTTAAAAGACATAAGACATGTTCTCAGTTGATTGTTTATGTTCGGTATATTGAAAACGAAAGAATGAAAGACAAGCTACTCTTTTCTACTGAGTTAGAGCCCACTACAAAAGCTATGATGTTATGAAAGCAGTGTCAGACTTTTTTGACAAGCATGAACTCTCTTGGCAAAAACTGGTCGGTGTATGTACGGATGGCGCGCATTCAATGCTTGGTTCTCACTCAGGCTTTGTGCGATTAATAATAGAGAAAAATGCTGATGTGACTGGGAAACATTGTTTTATACATCGACATGTCTTGGCTGCAAAAGCCCTTCCAAATGAACTCAATGCTGTTTTAAAGTTGTGTATTAAAGTAGTGAATTACATAAAAACAGTGCGTTGAATACTCGACTGTTTAAAACTCTTTGTGAAGATTTATGAAGTGATAAAAAAACACTGTTATTTCATACAGAAGTCCGATGGCTCTCAAAAGGAAATATGTTGCCAAGATTATTCGAGCTTCGAGATGAAATAATCGCCTTCTTGGAACATCAAAAGCAAAATGAACGAAGCGTGGCCTTCAAAAAACCTTTTACCCAAGTAATATTGGATTATTTGTCAGACATCTTTGACTCGTTGAACAGCCATAATCTAAAACTGCAGGGTGGAGATATGGGGTGGAGAGGGTGGAGACGCAAATTTAGTTACTCATCGTGATGCGATCAAGATATATATTGAGAAATTGCAACTTTGGAGGCGTAAAATATCAGCATACCCCTGCAATTATTCAAATTTCCCTAAAGTAGAGTCAATCTCAGAAGATACACGCTTCAAGGACATTTATGAAGGATCAAGTTTAAAAATCCAAATATCAAACCATTTGGAAATCCTTATTGAAGAGTTCCAGAAATACTTCCCAAACACTTGTGAAGATAGTATTTACAGAATGTCAACTGACCCATTATTATGATATGTCAACATAGACTCCCTGCCTGAATCACTTCAAGAAGATGCTTTGGAAATAAAACATGATTCCTCTGCCAAATACAACTTTGATATAATGGACAAACTTTCATTTTGGTTAAAATATTTCAAAGTGTATCCTAGTGTACTACGGGAAGCTCTTCGTTAATATTTGCCTTTTTCAAGCACCTATTTGTGCGAAAAAGCATTTTCAACACTTGTGGCAATTAAAACAAAGTATCGGAATAATCTTGATGCTGCTAGTGACTTGCGTTGGGCACTTACTAAAACTCAGCCACGAATAGGCATACTAGTAAAGAAAATGCAAGCCCACCCATCTCACTAACCAACCTAATCTATTTTTCTTCTAATAATAATTTTTGTATTTTATGAAAACTGATATTGTTGTATCTTATGGCAGTATATATAAATGTTTTGTATTCAATGTAACACTTATTCGTTTTAGTTTTGTTTCTAGGCCCATACAATTTATTGTTATGGGGAGGGGGGGGGGGGGTGATGCTTACATTTCAACAAAAGGGGGCGTGGTACAAAAAAGTTTGGGAACCCCTGGAATAATACATAAAAAATAATGAATAAACAATATTAATGATAACAATAAGTGATGTAACTTAAATTATAAAATTTCTAAATCTTTGTAAATAATATTATTTTTTTATATTTATTATGATAATATTTAAAACAATAAACGATGCTAACATAATAAATAATACAATGGCTAAATATTTGTTTGTGACATGCAATCAGGAACCGATCAAAAATGGCCGCCAACATTCTTTAATCAGCCATATTTTAATCACTGCCATGATAAAGAATGGGTTATCTCACAATGACACATCTAAAATTTTTGGCTAAATAAAAACAATTACATGTGACGTATGATTAAAAATTAAGATTTACCGTCAATCTTAGGTTGGAAAGGTCTGCTGCTTCCTGCAGGATCCCCTCACCATACGATATCCTTGTTCGCAGCTTCTCGTTGGGATAGCGATAACCCTTTGGTAGAGGATTCCATCCAAAGCGTTCTTGTCGAAACCATTCTCGTGGGAAAGGGACAGGAACAGGAGGAGGAACAACAACGGAAGAGACATCCCAAAGACTGCGATTTACTCTCTCAGCAAAGCTGATAGAATATCTTATCGAATATTATCAATTACAGATTAAAAATAATTCTATAGTGAATATATTTGTGAAGGCGATTTGAAATAGACATTTCTATTTTTATATTGAGTATAGCTGACCCGAAGCCATTTGCTATTGCTGAGATTAGAATTATAGATTAATGAAACGCAGCTGAAAGCTCATGTGAGGAATGCATGAATAAAAGAATCAATATAAGGATCAATACAATTAGGATTCACAAATTACTAGCCTCTTGTATAGGAATTCTAATTCTAAGACGTTTCAAATGTTAAACATTCATCATCAGTTCTAAGGAGGCAAAATGAAAGGGGGGGGGAGGGTACTGAAACCAATCAGATCATAGCGTAGACTGCTTTAGGAGGTCTCCTCTCGGACATGATATATTTTTGAAATCCTTATCATTTTGCCTCCTTAGAACTGAAGGTAGATGTTTCAGTAATTCAAAAGTAGTTTTAAAATAAAAATTTAGTTAAAATTAGATACTTACAAGTACATTTCTATTTTTTTGTTTTGAGTTACTTATAGCCTGAGTTATGAAAACAAAAAACTCAATATCCCTCAGATTAGCTTTCCCCCATGGTGGTCTACTGCTTTTCCCAATTTACATTTTCGAATCAAAAGGATCAAATTAATTAATTTGCATTAGCAATAATCATAATTAAATTTTATTATTTATTATTCGAACTAAACAAATGACTTTTTTTCATTTAAACCAATATAACTTCTAAAAGGTAGGTCTTAGTGATAAATGTCATACAACAAAAATATTTTCCTTAATAATAAAAGTATAGTTGTCTGTTAGAAAAGAAAACGAAATGAATGGAAAGATGAATGGGGAAGAAGATAATCAGGAATGCAGTCAAACAGAAACACCAAGAAGAAATATGTACTTTAATGTGATACCAACGTTTCGACCTGCCCTGCAGGTCTTAACATTAATATTTTCCATTAAATTCCTTATTGGAGAACTGCCAATATTCGATATCAGGAACACCAAAAGAGGAAGAGCGTGGTTAGGTGTTACATTGTTGATAGTAAAAAAAAAAAACGTTTGGTGCATTTTTTTTATATATGCATTTTTTTAGTTTTAAGTCTGTGTCTGTTAATTTCATAAAACTTATTTTAGGAAAAAAAAAAAATTAAAGTTTGGAATTTGTTCCATAATGATTCACAAAGCTGTAATATGTACTTAACCGTTAAACAATAGTGGATCTGGTGATGAAAATAACACAAAGTTCAAAATATCGCACATAACACAATTTTCACAGGTGTAACAGATTAAAAATATCCTTTTAATAGAAATCTTAATAAAATGTCACTTATGATTGTTTTTAACTAAACTGTTTAAAATGTTCGGAATGTTCGGTTCTGGTGGGAAATTTAAGAGAAGTTAATAAAAACATTCTTACATAGAATTGGAACGTACAATAAAAATTTCAAGGTAATCAATCAACTACTGTTTGAGATTTAAATAAACAAACATACATTATCTGCTTATTTATTTATCAGATCTTGTGTATTTGTACAATATTACCCAACTATTTTTTTTTCTATTTATTTTTACCTAGCACTTTTATTTTTTGGTCCTATTTTCATGCCGAAGCGTTGGAAAAAAAATTGACAGCTCTCTATCGAATCAACGAATCCTGCATTGCAGGTTTATGGAAATTGGAAACAATCAAGTTTTGGATCAAGTTACACGCTTATGTAAATTTATATATATATATATATATATATATATATATATATATATATATATATATATATATATATATAAAACAGAAAAAATATTTTATGTTTCAAAAAGTATAATAAGATATACAAATATCCATTTTATTTTGAAAACATATCTTAGATAATTCCGTAAATATAATTATTATGACACAACAAAAGTCAAATAAATAAGAATCGACGCGTAAATAAGTTTATTTGAAAATGATCTGAATATTACTAAATTATATAATAATAAAAATTGTATTCACGTTTAAAAAGTAAATAATATCGAGTTTGTAAATGTTGCTATTTTTTGTTGGCGAACGATTCCTTTGATTGTTGTTGATAGATTAATTCTCACTGCAACACAACTGATAAAACTTATTTTATTTTTTTATTTTTTTCATTTTTTCATTCATATGTAACACAATAACCGGCAATAGCATATGTATGAAATGTCAATTTAAATTATTCGAATATTCTTTATCAACATAATTGATTTATTAATCAAAATATACACCTTCACTGTCTATACTCTCGCAACGTGATACAAGCAATTCTTACTCTACTTTCTAAAAGTTAGATTTTAAATGAGATGAAAAATCTGGGAACATCTATTTCAGCGCGATTTCGTTTTCAATTGTTTTCCTTTGCAATTGTGAAAAAACAAAACTGTCATTTTATATACTATGACCTAACTTCATAAGGCGTGTTAGTCGTGAAGAAAGACGGTAGGTAACCTACAACATACACCAGAACATTCGTCTCTTTTTTAGTCTCCCCTTTGTAAATGTGTTGTTAACTGTAGCAATTTGTATATTAAAGTCAGTAGTATAGTTTTGAAGTGAAGCAAGAGTTCGAATGGGTGTTTCTCAATTGTTGATTCATTTGTTTATATATCACTAGTAGAGTTTAGTACATCACTACCAAGTTCTGATACAAGTATAATAAGCCTTACGTAGAGTATGTATTTAGTCCCAGTCTGAGGTTTATTTTCACTCCTGTGTCAAGTCTGCCAGTCTACTTTGACATGAGGGCTCAAGATGTGTTTTTTGTCTAAGGTAATTACTACATAATGTACATGATCTCCCATAAGTTAAATGTGTTTTAAAGCTGGTATTCAACAAGCTGGTGGGAACAATTTTTTTTTTTTTTTTTTAATTTTTGTGTACCACTAATCTTTAAAAACTATTTATTAATTAAAATGTGGTCAAATGATGTAACGATTGATTATATTGCAATTAATATGGCGGAACAAAGGCGACGGTCACATGTCCGAATTCCGCCTGGGTGTGTTAATTTTATAAAATAATGAAATAATATAGTTCTGTCCTTCCTGCCCTTGTTGGAGTACATAAGGACGTTAAGCCCCAATAAACAAACTATTACAATTAATACATTTTAAAATAAAACTTTTTTTTCTTTATTTGAAAAAAAAAAAATTACCATTTTCATAATCTGTACTAAAATCAGCATTTTATCAAATATTAAGAAATAATAATTAATTTTAAAAATATTGTGTCAAAAATAAATTGAATAATTAAAAGAAAAAAAAAAGAAATTAATTGTAATCATTTTACCATATATTTACTGAATGACTCATGTGAGTAGATGCGGTAAGAAATTAAATAAAACAAAACTTATTGTATTTATTGTAATGTAAATATCGATAAAGTATAAAAAAAAATAATAAAATAAAATGTGCTTTATGTATGAACTTGGTGCCTTAATATAAACATTGGTAAATGGTTGTTCAAGATATTTCATAATTTATTTCAGTTGAGATTAAAATTATTTTAATTTTTTTTTTTTTTTTAAATGCTTGAAATTAGAAATTATGTATAATATATGAAAATACTTACGAAAAAATAAGATACTGTTACTTTGAATATTTTAAACAGCCATCACCAGTAATATAGTAATTTAAAGTTTGCCTGAAGTCCAGTTTGATTGGCCGAGGAATACAATCAGTTTATTTTTTTTAACATGAACATAGTGAATGAGCCATGAGTATAATTTAAATGATAAAGTAATTATAACAAAGGAAATCTGTTTAGATGTTATAATATCTATATCTATATATATATATATATATATATATATATATATATATATATATATATATATATATATATATATATATATATATATATATATTATAACATCTAAACAGATTAATATTTAATCCAATTATTTAGTTTCCGTTTTAGTGTTATAATTATTGTTATCTTGCACAAAAAAAGAATGGCATGGGTGTGAACTTATAGCTTTATTACCTATTGATTACAACTGAGGCAGATTGTAATAAATTGTCAAAATAAAAAATAAAATAAAATTATATGATGAAGATAAAAAATTCTACATTTTATTGAAAGGTATTATAGTTATGGTTTTTTAAATTAACGATGGTGCAAAGAAAAATAAATTATTTAAAATACAATGTTATATAACATATGAACAACAAATCGTTTCATCGTGCTCGCTTAGAAAAAAAAAATTATTTTTGTTCTATACATTAAGATTTGAGTCATAAAAACATCTCACACATTCTGTCTATGCATCTGTATTACTTAAGAATCTTAACAATATTAATAAAATTTTATAAAAGAATAATAAAAAATTTTGAATTTAATATTATTTTCCAATTCTTCTCAAAAATATGTAACTCTCAGATAATATTTAAATAATATCATCTTCAAATCATTAACCTAAAAGACATTTATATTAAAACAAAATAAAATACCTGTCATAATAAAATCAGAAGTATCTGTGTGAAATGTAAAATATTTACATGTCAATTAATCCAATAAAATACAGCCGCTTTATTAATTATTGTTTGTATAACAAAGGTTATTGGACAAAATAAAATAAGTTATTTGAGAAATCATTAAACTTATTAAAATAAAACAAATTAACCATAGATTGTTATATATATATATGTATATATATATATATATATATATATATATATATATATATATATATATATATATATATATATATATACATGTATATATATTGGTTAATGATAGTTGTTTGTATTTGCCAAATGATGCGATTTAATCTCTTAGTTTTTCAGTATCTGTTGTATCAATTTTAGGAGCCTCTGTTATACAACACCAAATATTAATGTGAAATTCAGCATTTTCAGACTTTGTTTAAATATAGGTAATTGAAATTTTTTTTTCTTAAAAATATTTATTTATATATGTATATAGGAGTAATACATATATTTTATATATTGTTTAATTTAATGTAATATAAAGAGTTAATTGGTATCATTCTGAAGATTTATTTGTGCATGGAACATTGAAAGATAGTTCAATTACAAAAAAGATTATAAATTATTGTTGATTCATTATATATCAATAAATCATGAGTATCTTGAAAGGTAATTTTTAAAAATTTTATTTAAATTATTAAATTATTTAAAATTTTAACTTTTTCAACTCTTGTTAAACATGGTATGTATTATTATTTTGTATGGAACATACCAATTTAAAAATAAATTTATATACAAGGTTCGCTTTGAAAAAAAAAAAAAATCACATACAAATAAATATATGAGTAAATGGAACACTGGAGTTAAGTAGCCATCGGCTAGAGATTGGAAACTAACTAAGTATTCACATATACTACTACATTCGTTGTCTAATAATCGTAGGTATGAGTTCAGTTCTTTATTATCATTTGACTTTCTCATACTAAACCAATTTTAATGAAAACTTTAATGAAAACTCAGCCTTATTTCCTTCTTATATTCATGTAGTATATGATGAAAAAGAGTGTTCAACGTTGAAGGTAGTTGCAGTTTTCCAAAATAATAATAAACAAGGTAAAGTGTGCGGGGTCTTCTATGCACTTCTTAAGTCTAACTATTTACTTGTTTTAAACTTATTTAATGTACAACAATATGAAAAATATTCCAGGAGCAACACCAGAAGAGTTGTTTCTCAACTCCAGGCGAGCTGTCTTCTGAGATAATCTTTTGCAGTCAATATTACTTAATTTATATCCTTATTCAAGCATGTAGTTTATGACGAGCACCCAATAACAGAAAATACTCTAATTTTAACATTGCAAGATATCATTAATTTCCCATTCCTCGCCATTTTACTACATATAGAGGAGCATGGTAACCATTGAGCAGGAGTTGGAAAAACAATAACTTGGAAACTATTTTTCAAGGTATTTTTTATTTATTGATAAGCATTAATTATACACCAATATTTATAGATATTAAAGGTAATGGTCTTCAAGAAGTTTAAGAAAAGTTACCTGCTGATCATATTGGCATTATAAGGTGAAAATTATTTTTTTTTAAATTATTGTTCTCCAAGACAGCAGCTGACCCAACTAGGTAAGATCACTACTATCTCTTATATCCAAATGTAGTGATTATTTTTGTTAGTAACATAAGAGAGGAAGGTTTTTAATAAAATTCTCTTTATAAAATATTAATCACTGTTTGAGTTCATTACTGCCCATTGGTGTCTTGTGATTTTCATTACATTATTCATTTCTTGAATTTTAACAACACATACTTGACATACCTATATGGCTTTTTTTTCTCTGATAAAAGATTACATACGTCTCATGATAATTGATAAGTTCCTATTTCACATGGGCTTGAGGGTCTATAAGCTTTTGTTTTCAAATATACAGTAATTCACTGATAATGCATGTTGTTTGGTGTGTTTTATTCATACTTTGTCTTCTTAAATGTAAGAAGGTAAAACAAAAGTTAACAAGGATACAGTGTTTAATATATTGATGTTTTCTTATTTCCCCTTCCCTGATGCCTGAATGTATAACATAAGATACCAACGTTAGTTTCTTCATGAATTTAGTATATATACATATTTATATATGTATATATATTGTTATTTCCACTTTTCTTATGGGAGAAATTTTCAGTTTACAGATTTTGTGAATGTATTCTCTGTCATTCATATTACTTATTGCCCTGAGGTGAGACAGGTTGTAATATAGTTCAATAAAACATATTGATCTAGGAAGTAATGTTCGAAACTATATTACAAGATTCATATTTTTTATTTCCACTTCCCTAATGTGAGAAAATATAACAGAAATTAACAAATGTTGAAAGTTATACATAGATATTTTTAATGTTTATAATTTGTTATTTTCACTTCCCTAACGAGAGAAAGTTTATCAGAAGTTAAATTTACTTGGGATTTAGTATTCTATTAATTCTCATGTACTATAATATTAATTCAACATTCATTTAGTTTTTTTTAATATATTTTCTTATTTCCACATAGTTGTTTTCTGATTTCTAATTTTAACCTGAAAATGTATAACATAATTAAATCTTACTTTAAACATGGATTCAGAGTCAACGAACGGTTAGAATCGATAAAAGGTATTCCGGTCGCGTAAAGGGGCTGGAGCGCCTCGTCGATAGTACCACAATGTCTACTACTCGATGATTGTCATCAGCTTATCTACGCATTAAAAAAAAAAAAAGAAGGCAAAAATCTTTTTTTGGATGTTTTCATACCTTTGTACTATTAAACACACCGTCAGGTCTGCATATGACCCTCCAAGAAGAGACCATGCCGTCACTGAGGCTGAGACCAGCGAAGCGATACACAGGTGGGCACTCGGTAGTCGTTATGTTCCCTGGTCCTGTCTCATCGACAGGTTGCCCCTCCACAAATAACAAGAAGCAGAACAATATGGCTACAGCTTTCAACGGGATCATGTCCGCCATTGAAGTGCCTATCTTTATGGCGTGTTTTTAAAAATATTGACCTCTTCAGCTGATACAGCGGGGTCAAGAATTACAATCTGCTCTATAAACACCAGGAACTGTTCTCAAAACTAATATTAATAAATATTATTGCGGAAATTTTCTTTTGTGATTCAGTTCAGATGGATTTTTTAAAAATAAAAATTAACATAATTTAAAAAAAAAAGAAAAAAAAAAAAGAGTTAAATTGTCTATCCAATATAGCTCTTAAACGGTAGGTTCTAGCAACAATTTTTATATAACAAAAATATTCTACATTTTATTTCTAATACTATCGAAAAGGATCTCACTTACTAGACCCTGCCTCCTCGTCAAGATAGTGTTTATATTAATTAAATAATAATGTCGAGATTGGTTCTAACTTCTTCTACTCTCCTCAAACTACGCATAACGCCCTTACGATTCCCAAAAACGTATAGCTTTTGACAAACTAGGTCACTGATAAAATATATTCCATGTCATAGAATGGTTACATGAACCACAAGTTTTTTTTCATTTTCAACAACCAGGAGTAAGGTTTTATTTCCTGTTGCTGCAAATCATTAAAAATACAAAAGTCATTTATACCTATTCTTTTTATTTATACCTGTCCCCAAATAAGAACAAAATTATAATTTGTTGATAGAACTACAGTTCTAAACATAGGTAATTGATATTTTATTTTTATTTTTTAATTATCATTTGTATTTTTTTTTGTTTAAAAAAAGTACAAAATATTGATTTTTAAAATAGTTTACGTAAAGTTAATATTCCAATGTGAAATATTAACAATTCTAAAAATGCATGAAATTGCCCGTCGTTTTCGACTACTTCAACATTTACTTGACAAACGTTGAAAGCTTCCAATATTTTACAAAAGACTCATTTACGTTACAGTAATTACACCTATTTGGACATTCGGGGTTGAGCCTAGGGGCTCAACTAAACCTTCTAATTCTTCTCGTTTTCAATCCGTACTATCTAAAATTGTTCGTAAAAAACCGCAATGCTCCTAATTATGCCACTAACAAACTTACCCATACAAATCTTAATGTTCCATATGTTGCATATTTAGCCCAAACCAGACACCTAACCTTTCATAGCTAACTTCATAGCCACTAAAAGCCATTAGTCTCTCAACTTGCTTTTCACTCCATTTCCAATAACAATCCGTTGGCTTCTTAAAAGAAGATGACGTCGGGACTTTCTTTTATAGAAATTTTATTGAGGTGCTACCAAACGGCAGCTGCTTTACACCTATTGACCTGTTATTGTTAGTCAGTATTATCTTCACACGTATAAGATGTATATATTGTACACGTATGTAAATATCAATTAATAATTTAAACGAAAAATCATATATAAATATACGTATAAATATATTAACGTATACAAGAATGTTGATATTTAAAAGATACCTATTTGATATAGAAAATTTATGTCTTAAAAGAAAAATTGGACAAATAGAACCTGCCTGTTTCTTCTGTTTTAAATTTCGTAAAGTTTTTTTTTTTTTTGGCTCAGAAGTTGGAAGTCCTAATAAGTATAAAATATAGGCTATGGGCCTAAAAGAGCGTAGAATTTTTGATCAGATGATCGTGCGCCAAAGCAGTAGACAGTGTGGAATGGAGTGAGATAAAAAAGAAGGCTCAGATTCTTAATGGAGAGAATATTTCAGATTTTTTTTTTTTTTTTTTATTTTTTTTTTTTTTATTAGAAACTGAAATTATGATCTTAAAATTAATTACGTTTAAAACTTGAAAAGTAAAATATATTCGTTGATACCCTAGTTGTAGAAAATAGGATCATGTAGTACTCAAATACACGCGGCGTATCTGAGAGATACATGGTCTTAGTTTTGAGACGGAATTGTGACGTTTGCGTGGAATTCATTCCCTCCACTTCTATTCCTTCAGCGCAGGGACCTTCACCTACTTCATCCTTCAGTTTTTTTCAGTCTTACTTAGTATTAGTTTTACTTGTCTCATTTAATTCTTAATTGTGTGTGTAGGGACTTTTTTGATAGATTGACTAAAAGAAATAAAAAGTATATTGAGCAAATTAAAAAAAAAAAAGACTTTAAACTGGTTTGCGGCACAAGAAGATGAGTAAAATTCCACTCACCAGACTTCGTGTCTTCTCTGGAGAATTTAGCCGCTTCCTGGTTACAATATCGCGGCGACGAGATCTCTGATGCCGCGAAATGTTGACGACTGCCGTCGGACAAAATTTCAAAGGTTTAAACCACTTGACTGGTAAAAAAAACTGAACAGAACAATTACTCATTTACTAACATGGAGACAATAGCGTGGTGCAGAGTCCACAGTAAAAGTGATTGGAATGCGATCAAACGGAAAAATTGACATAAACATAAACAAAGATTAACGCTGTTAATGATTGAGGGAGACAGGGGGTCTAAATAATTAAATGTAAAATAATAACAGGAGACAGAATAACGAAAATAAACAGAGCAGCAAAGTCTTTGAATTTTAACTGATAATAAACGCCTTAACAGTGTGAGTTAAGAGGAACTCAAGAGTTGAGTGAAAGAAATCACAGTTTTGTTGATCCTGAAGATGGAGCAGTGTACTTCGAAACATTTAGAGAGAAATTTAAAGATTAAATAGGAGTTATGCCCTGAAATGAATTTTAATTTTTGACTAAGTGCCAATTACGTGCTAAGACTAATTTATTTATTGTCTGTATTACTAGATTTACCATGTTTGGTTTAGTTTTACTTGCTTTACAGTACTGCTTTTAATTGTCCTTCTTATTTCTACTTGTCTTGTTCTTGATTTTTATTTCAATTGTCTTAGTTTTAATTTTTCACAGAAACATTGTTCCATTACAACCGCAACATCTGAAACTGCTTTCAGTGTTACTAGAATTACTTAGAGCTAATTTTATACAAAACAGTTTATTCCAAAATGAATGAATAACTCTCATTCCAAATAATATGTTCCATTCTCAAGTTGAGTTCTTAATAAATTATTTTAAACTCTACAGTGCTATGGAAAGTTCATTTTAAAGAGTTTTGTGGATTTATTAATTTGTTTATCTGTAATCATTTGTCTACCTTTTTAAATGAACAGAATTATTAATTTGAACAGTTTACAATTTTGTTTTACCTAAAAAATTAATAATAGTGCAGAATTTATTTTGTTTCTCTCAGATACATCGCGTGTGTAAATGTGCATTCAGAGGACGCGTGTATTGTAGTGTAAACAATTCAAAAAATATCAAGAAACAAGTAAAATTTTTTATGAGACTGGAAAGGAAATTAAGAAAATCACTGTTAAAAAATAATATATTAAACCTATAAAAATAAAGTATAAATTCTTTTTTCCATTAAATAAATTGCAGATCTAGCTGGTCTTTATGTATTAATCTGAGAACTCCCCGCTGTAGTCATCACCTCTGAAAAAAAAAGAAAAGAATAATTATAAATTACACCAACTTATAACAATTATAAATTACACCAACTTATAACAATTATAAATTACACCAACAATAACTTTATTAATGCTAAACTTTTAATAATTTAATAGTCAGCGGGAACAACCTTGTATGATAGTATCGTTATTGATACGGTACCGGAATGACCTGAACGCAACCTACGTTTTTAGCCACCTCAACAATTGCATGATGACATGGAAACGGAGCTGTTTAGGAAACTCTGAAAACATACAACGTTATTCCATACTAAAGAGTTCAGATTCAGATGTATATCGTAACCTAGCGCATTCTCTTGAGGCGGAATTGAACTAAATAACTGTGAGTTTGATATTCGAAGAATGCGTAGAACGTTGCCCCAATGAAAAAAAAAAAAAAAGTCATCAAACCTAATGTTATTCAACGTTATTCACACCACCCATTCAATTGAATGTGTCCGCCGAAAAACGTTTTAAGTGACAAAATTTCTAAAGTGGCGATTTTAAAGGTTTTAAATTGTATAATAGTGCGTAATAGTATTATATAGTAGTCCACTATGTCATTATACATGTAATTATAACAAATTAATATGTAAATATAAAATCTAACCTAAAAAACTAACAATCACTTCAAATTATGATTTTCTTTTAATGATTACTCAAATTGGAAAAGTAATCCCTAAATTAGTCTACACAATTTATTCCTTTACGGTGTTGATTTCCCCTGTTCTACGAATTAATAACTCTGTTGGCACTGAATTGAAATCATTAACAAAGTATTTCCTTGCAAACTTATATAAAAGTTGAAAACATGCATTAAAATACTTAATATTAAAAATGTTTTCATATTTAAACCACTTTTTATTAATATATTAATTTCTTATTAATATAAGTAGTTGTATTTTGTATTTTAATAATATAGAGAAAAACGATATATCGTAAGGTACATATTGGTATATCGATGTATGATGTATCGATATAAATCCTTTGAAAAATATGACCACAATATCCGAAAGTGTAAAGTAATGCGATGAATAAATAGAAATGTTATATGAAAATACTTTATACCAGTGATGTGTCACAACTAATATTTTTCGATTTCTACGGTAACGTTTCTCGAATCTCGTTACTGGTACCTCGGCTAGAGATAAATTGTTGTCACATAACATAATCGATATGAGAGCTGAAAAAGTATACCAAAACTTGAAAAAAAAAACAAAAAAAAAACAATAATTACTCAAGAAATTAATTAAATAGCAGCAAATAGTATTTATAATCCAAATAATACAATATATAAGCTAATTGCTTTTTAAACAATGTACGAATAATAATTCAAATTACTAGTTTTCCACGGTGCAGTAACCCTTCAAAGGGTGCATATATTTCTACGCGTACCATCTCTCGACATAGCGCGTATTATCATGAATATTTATACAAACATATATAGCTATATACAATGTAAAATATATTAGAATAATATAGTAATAAACATTGAGAGAATATAAAATATAAGCAATAATTAATCAATGGAATTAGAAGTTACTTAAAAAAGATTGAAAAGAAAAAAATGAAGGTAAAGAATATAAACAAAAAGGAGGTAGAATTATAGACAAACTGCTTAATTTTTGAGCTCTATATAATCAACATGATCCACAAATGCATTTAACTCATCAAAGTATTTGTTTATGAGATCCTTCTTTGAAGGCGGCCATTTCTCTCCGTTCTGTAGGACTTTGGATATTAATTTGTGTCTATACTTTTCCAATTTTCAGCAGTCATAAATGAGATGGTCGTAAGTTTGTTCACTGTTTTCGTTGCAGTTACAAATGCTGTTGTCAGTAAGTTTAAATCTGTGTAAGTAACTTTTAGCTCCGCCATGTCCTGTCAAAAATTGGGTTAGTTTGTAAATCAGTTTTTTATTTTTTATTCTATCGCCTAAAGGTTATAAATTCATAAGTATGTCTACCTTTATTCGAATTCGCCCATTTTTTGTTCCAGGTTTGTCGAGTTGTTCTCAAAATGTGCTTAACTGCACTAATCGTTGCTTTATTAAATAAAACTTGAAGGGTTGTATTCTTAGCTGGAAGATAAGGGTTATTCTTAAACTACAGGTCAATATTGTGTCCAAATAAGATTTCTCGGTAACCAATAATCATAACCTCTCCATATTTTTTTTATTTTATCCGAGTGAAGGACTAAGTTACGAGAACCCATTGAATAGTATAAATACAGTAAAAATATGTTTTTTCTGCAAACAAAGTACCGTAAAACGGTCTGAGTTTGCACCTTTGAGTTAACTTTGCACCATGTTCATTAAAAGTTTCAGTTGAAGAAAAAGTGTTTATCTGTTGTCTAAATGAGAGATATTTTATATTTTTTACTTACATACGAGAACACTGTTTGGGTCTAAGGTATTATCATGTTATTCCTAGTTACCTTCCATGTTTTATAACAGTTAGTTGATTGTAGTATTTCAACAGGTGTGGTTCCTTTGTTGGATAAAATCGTGCTTTCAATTACTAAATATTCCTCAAATCGAGTAAGTTTTGCATTAATTTTATTCTATAATTATTGTAATTTAAATATACCATATTCATTTGGCCCAAAATATTTGCCAATAGTCATGGTATTTGAAAAAAGAATAGAATCCCCTTTTTTAAATAAATTAGGGATGACTTTGCACCAAGTATATTTTGAAGTTAAGGAGTTAATAGGCTGGTAAAAATCCTAATGATTTGGAATAACATTTCGTTTTTTTGTTATAAAGTTTTTTCATCTATGAGCAGGTATATTGACGAATGCTGTTAGAATTCTGCCTAGTTATAGTAGTTATAGCGTTAAATTGTTTCAAGTCTTAGTGTTCGTTATTTGATTTTTAATAATTTTTGTCTAACCATTGTAGATCGCATTTTTCCAAAAGTGTTTCTCTAAGAATCTGTGTGAAATTTATTTTATAGGTATCGTTTTGTTCCTTGTTTACCAAAATCATAGTTGTTTACGTTCTTCGGACATCTTATAAGTCGTTATTTTGTTTCTAAATAATATTTTGTTGGTATGTTCTTAAATTTTTTTTATCATTCGTTAGTAAAGCTTTAAAACATGTGTAATTTTGTTTCTCATTTCAATAAAAACATTTTAATTTACAATTGTTTCCTTTAACAAAATCCCCGTAAACAGAGACAAAAATCACAAGGCTAAGCTCCAAACACTATCAAGAAATGACTTTGCACCTCTTAACTACTATCAAGCTTTGGCTTTGCAACATAATACGTTTCTAACGCTTTTTAAATTGAAAACATATTGCAAATTGATGCAAACATATTTCAAATTCACGGTGGTGCAAAGTCACGGGTATCTGGTTGACTTTGCACCAAAGTTTAAAAACAATAAATTTATTTACAAAAGTTTTGTAAATTTTGCAATTCTAAGATTAAGTGATGAATCAACAGCATTTTAAAGCTAATTATTCAAAGCAAATGTTTTAATACATGCATTATAAACTTTATTAATAGGTAGTTAAAGAATGAAATTCAACAAAAGTGGTGCTAAGTCAGGCCGTTTTATGGTACATATTTGTAATTACCGTGACTGTCCCAAAACTTGATTTTCCAATGTAAAAGTGTCTTTCAACATGGGGCTTGGATTCCAAAAGTTGTGGAACTACCATGAATGATGAAACAATTTTCAACTTAAAAAGACCAGTAAAAATATAAACATGGTTTAATTTTTCTCCCCAGGAAAGTTGTAATTACCATGCCAGAAAAGAAGAGGGAATTATTTACCAAGAGTACAGAAGCATTTTGAATATGTTTATATTCTATTTATGTGTGTCATTTATTTTTTTTAGGATTCTTGGTTCTGGCCAAACAGATGTATACATAATTTCATAGATTAGATCGTAATGCTATTGATATTATTAGTAACGGTCTTAAAAAATAACCGTTAAAAATAATCTGGAACAAGAACATTTAACTTTTTATTTAAACAATTTTAAACATACGTGGTCATTTTCATTACAAAGTACCTATTTTTTATTATAATATTTTTATTCTTTTTCTTAACTACACTACACAAAGGAAAATAAATAGTCTTCAATCTTTACGATTATGGAAGCAAAGAGGACGTTGCAGAGTGCAGATCTATGCTACGATCACTCAAATTAATCACAAATTAATAGTTCATATGGTTAACCGTGATAAGTTCTAGTGAGGTTATAAATTCTTTAAGTTGATTAGTGCCAAACTTATAGTGAAGTGGAGTTAAATAGGACGTACTACGGATTACCGAAGCAAAACCCAACTTTCTCCGTACAGGACTCGATAAGTCTTTTATATGGTGTAAATTTAATTTTTTACTGCTGCACAGTGTTTGTTTGGACTCCGAAGAGGAAGCATCTAGTAGAGCTCTGAGGGACAACAAACAGATAAGAGAAACCATTTCTTTATATATATACCTCTTTTTATTATTATTATTTTTTCATTGACTTTAAGCACTATTTAATTTTTACATATTTTCAAATTCAACAACCGATTATATCGGTCTTCTAATCATGGAAGAACCAGACGATCCAATTATTTCTTTTAGCCCTCGGACTAAAAGAAAACGTTCAAGGGGAAAAATGAAATCCCATACAGACAGGTTGATTACAGAAGAAGAACAAAATATTAGTCCAACCTTTATAATAATTAAAAGAGAGGGCGACGAGAGCTTTGTCAAAATCTCCCCTTTTTTTATAAACAAATTTATCACAGGCCTAGTAGGGGAAGTTAAAAATATTAAAAAAATGAGGGACGGATCGCTATTGGTCGAAACCTTTAAGGGAACTCAGTCCGAAATACTCCTTTCCTGCAAAGATTTTGGAGGACAATTCCCAATACAGGTTACCCCCCATAATTCTCTTAATTATAGTAAGGGAATTATAAAAGTTTATGATTTTCAATACCTGGATATTGATGAAATTAAAAAGGAGTTAAATAAAAAAATAATAGATATTATTAGAATTAAAATTAAAAAAAATGGTTCCGAAATAGCTACACACAATTATATAATTACTTTTCCAACACCTATTGCCCCAAAAACATTTAAGGTAGGATACCAGACTGTTCCGGTTCAGCCATATATCCCTAATCCCCTTCGCTGCTGTACTCTTGGTAAATAATTCCCTCTCCTTCGCTGCTTCAACTGTTTAGGTTTTAATCATCCAACCGCCCAATGTAAAAAAGAATCTGTCTGTATACAGTGCGGAAAAGCAAAGCATACACAGGGAAACAAATGTGAAAGAGAGCCTAAATGTATAAATTGCGATGGTTCTCATAACGCCTTGGATCGCACTTGTCATATATTCCAAATACACAAAGAGATCAAGGCTATACAAATTAACAATAAAATATCGCAAATTGAAGCAAAAAAAAATATATAGAGAAAGATATCCAAATTCTTTAAACAAATCATTTGCACAAATATTAAAAGAAAAAGTAAATCAAACCGAAAAAAAAAAAAGAAATCGGCATCCAAACCGATATCCCATTCTTTTTTGGAGAAAATAAAAAACAAATAGTAAATACCGAACAACAAAAAAAAAGTAAAACACCCATGAGAAATGATAAACAAACCTCGTCAACCGATATGTCTAACGTGTCTAGCATAAGCCCCGCCCTAGCTCCCCCTCTCCTCCCCCCCTCCCTCTCCTACCACCAGCTCTCTATCAAACCTTCAGCTAAAAAGAGTTACTCGCTCAACGGCCGCCAGTGCTTCTGTGCCAGCGGCCCCCCCCTCCCCAGCTCCCTCCCTCATCTTCCCTCCCAGCCCCACTCCTTTCGGCTGGCGTATCTTCAGATCCATCTGAGGAGGGTCATTCGATAGGTTATGCAATACCTATTGAAATTGATCCTCCCGATAGTGACAACGGTTATACCGAAGTCACATATAAAAAATGAAAAACAAAAGGAGGTAAAAACAAAACAGATAATATAAATAATTCTTCTAATCAATAGACTGATAATATTCATATATATTAGTTTTAACTATTTATTATTTCTTATTCTCAAATATCGCTTTTTATTATTCTATTGTTTTTCTGTTATTGTATTACAGGAAATTTATTTCTTATTTTCTATTCGATACAGATATTTACTAAAATATTATTTCCGTTGCATAATTACAACATTTCATAACTAATAACATACCCGTATGTCCTTACTTCAATGGAATTGCAACGGATTAAAGACTCATTTTAACGATTTAAAAATTTTGATAAGAAATATAAACCCCTTTTGTATAGCTCTCCAGGAAACAAATCTTTTAAATAATGAAAATAGAACATTAAAAAATTTTAAAACTTATAGAAAAGATAGCCCTAATCCGAATCATGGCCACCATGGCGTCCTTCTTGCTGTTCAGGAATCAGTATATTCAGAACCGATTTCAATAAACACCCACCTCCAAGCTGTAGCTTCCAAAATACATTTAAATTTCACATTTTCCGTTTGTAACATATACCTACCACAGGATCGTACTATAGAAACCCAACACTTACTAGATATTTTTAACCAACTGCCACGTCCTGTGCTCTTTGTCGGAGATCTCAATGGTCATAGTCCGTTGTGGGGATCCCGAGATTTAAACATGCGTGGAAAAATAATAGAAAATTTTATTGAATTTTCCGACTTACTCTTACTAAATACAACACAACCTACCTTCCTCAGTTCCAGTTACGGGACATTTTCTGCTCTCGACCTGTCTCTTTGCAGCCCTACACTCTACAATAATCTAGACTGGACTGTACTTCCCGATTTAAATAGCAGTGACCATTTCCCAATCTTGATAAAATTCCTCGCATTAAACCCAATATACCAAGTTAAACCCAGATATATTCTTGACAAAGCTGACTGGCCTCAATTTACTTCTTTAACTACTCCACCACTAAACTCTCCATGTGATCTGAGTATCGAAGAGGGATGCCTAGCAATAACTAGCACTATCCTCCAAGCAGCACAAGCAGCGATACCGATGTCGTCCGGTCACCCAAAAAGACCAGCCGTTCCTTGGTTTAATGACGCCTGCAAACAAGCCCTCAAAAACCGCCGTAAGGCCTACAAAAAATTCCTCAGACGCATGACATCTGATAATTTAATAGAGTACAAAAAACAAAAAGCCATTTGTCGTATTACCTTTAATCATCATAAAACTGAGTCTTGGAAAAAATTTGTAAATAGCATAAATACTTCTACTAGTACTAGCACCGTTTGGAACAATATCCGAAAAATTAACTCCAAAAACTCTTTACCCCGCCTCACAATTTTAGTCAATGACCAGCTGTCCGATGATCCATTAAAAGTTTCAAATACGTTTGCTGATCACTACTCGGAAACTTTCAATTCCAGAAATAATAATTTATCTAATAATGTGGACTTTAAAGAAATAGAACATGAAAATAGTACATTACATTCAACTTACTACAACACACCATTTACGATGTGGGAACTAAATTATACATTAAACACTGTAAAAGGTTGCTCACCCGGTCCCGATAATATCCATTATGAAATGATAATTAAACTTTCTAACAATACTAAACAATGGTTACTGGACTATTATAATCACATTTGGCACTCCGGTATAATACCAAATACCTGGCGAGACTCCATAATTATTCCAATCCTCAAAACGGGAAAAGACAAGCTCATTCCATCCAGTTACCGTCCAATATTCTTGACAAGTTGCCTCTGCAAAGTAATGGAACGAATGGTAAATAAAAGATTGATGTGGATCCTGGAGAAGAATAATTTTATCCAACCGTTTCAATCAGGTTTCCGAAAAGGCCGATCAACAATTGATTAATTATTAATTTTGGATACGGAAGCACAATATGCATTTGTGAAGGGTCAACAAATGATTGCTGTCTTCTTCGACATGCTAAAGGCGTTCGATAATGTAAATCATGCTGTCATACTTCAAAAATTATCATCGATAGGAATCCGGGGACAAATGTATTCTTTCATTAGACAATTTCTAAGAAATCGACATTTTAGGGTACGGATCGGATGCCAATATTCACGAGATCATAGACAAAACAAAGGAGTTCCTCAAGGGTGTGTGCTCAGCCCAACACTTTTTTCACTGGCTGTAAATGATTTAGGGCTCAACCTACCTAGAGGGGTTAAGCCTCTTCTATTTGCCGACGACTTCTCAATATTTTACCGATCAGAAAGCATTCTGGATATTCGACTAAAATTGCAAGAGGCACTGAACCGAATCCATCACTGGTCGACTACTTTAGGTATCCAATTCTCAACAGAGAGAAAACAAAATGTATCCATTTCAGCCGAAAACGCAATACACCTTCCTCACCAGAACTGTTCTTAGGAAACTATCTGATAACCTATACTAATCATCACAGATTTTTGGGTCTTAATTTTGACAAAAGACTAAGTTGGGAATATCATATATCCTCCTTAAAAATAATTGCAATAAAAAAGCTAAATATTATTCGGGTTCTGAGCAATACAAAATGGGGTGCCGATAGAGTGAGCCTACTCAGAATATATCAATCATTAATTTGTTCCAAAATGGACTACGGTTCCTTCGTTTACAGCTCTGCTTGCTCCCGTGTTCTATCCAAACTCGATACCGTTCACCACGCCGGAATTCGAATCGCTACAGGAGCATTTCGAACAAGTCCAACTCTTAGTTTGTGTTCCGAATCAGGACTATCACCACTCTTATTTAGAAGACTAAAATTGGCAATAACTTATGTTTCTAAAATATACCCACAGACAGGACATCCGACTTACAAATACATTTTTAACTCTAAATTTTCTAACTCCTTCAGACAAAAACAAAACTCAACTCTCCCGTTATCAGAAAGAATCTCCTCAGCTATATCTTTCCTTAAAACGATAAAAATTACCCCATCTGTCAATGATACCCCACCCTGGACCCACCAGCGTCCTCAAACAATGCTTGATCTGACAAAATACTTAAAAAATAATACCGAAAGATCTAAATTCAAAGACCTCTTTTCCAGCATTATAAATAGCATGCCAGAATCATTTATAATCTACACAGACGGTTCAAAATCTGATCAATCAGCAGCTTCTTCTTTCGTTACAAAAGATTCCACTCACAAAATAAAGCTTCACAAATTATCCAACATTTACACCGCCGAACTTAACGCAATAGCAGCAGCTCTCCTCGTTTGCATGACCCTTACTCACAATATTATAGTGATAGTCACTGATTCGCTGAGTTCTCTGAAGGGCCTAGACTGCATGTATCCGAAACATCCCAAAATCCCGGTTATACACTCCTACTTATCTACACTGGAAGGCTTAGGCAAAACAGTAAAGTTTATATGGATCCCCAGCCACGTGGGTATTGTGGGCAACGAGCTGGCCGATCTAGCTGCAAAGGAGGCTCTCGAACTACCGGGGCGAGGCAAGATCGCACTAACTCCATCTGATCTACGAAAAGCCCTAGAGAAAGAAATCGATGATGGATGGCAGTCTATGTGGGACGAAAGCCCTCCGAATAAACTGAAAATGATTAAAAAAAATGTAAAACCCTGGAATACATCCAGTCGCCAAAGCCGTAGAGAGGAAGTCGTACTGACGAGACTCAGGATAGGCCACACCAGATTAACACACTCCTATCTTTTCACAAGGGGGGCTCCGCCCAGGTGCAAATACTGTAGTGGTATACTAACGGTGAAACACATTTTTCAGGAATGTCCTTTTTTTACATCGCGCCTAAGTAGCTTAGGACTGAACACGGACCTTCCAACAATCTTGGGAGACAACAGTGAAAAAATAAAATTGGTGTTCAAGTTTCTGAAATTAAATGGCTTGTTAACGGAGGTTTGACACAGAAGATAAATAGGCAATAAAATATAATTCGATATAAAAGATATCAATAAAAATAAGATAAGTAATGCAATACAGGTGTGGAGAATGAAATAAGAAAGAAAATATGGCGTTAATAACCGATGCTGTTGTACGCCATGAAAACCAAACAAACAAACAAAACTCAAATTAATATTTACTTCTTGAATATTTATTAGGTTCAAAAAAATAAATTTATTGATATTGCATAATTGGTTGTTAAACGAAACATCGACATTGGCAACCACATATCGACAAGATATCTCCCCTCATCAAACTGCTCCCAATTTAAAATTATTTTTTTTATGGTCTTGTTCTGAAATTACTAGCTATATATTTTTCCATCTTCCAAGTTATCAATCAATAATAAAATATAATGAATGCGTCGCCATATTACAGTTTCATAAATATAGAAGTGCTCGTCCTTCCTGTCCTGTTTGGAGTACATAAAGACGTTAAGCCTAATAAAAAAAAAAAAACAATCTTTTATAAAAAGCATTAATTTTCAATTAATTTGTTATTAATAAAAGCGATAATAGTAAAGTTTAAGAATTCACCGATAGTTCTACATTAGAGGTTACAATGGTACGGTGTTACATAAATCTTCAAATTGGTAATAAAATTTACTTATTTTTAATTAAATTATTGAAAAAAAATTTAAATATGTTGTGCAACACCCACACAAACAAGTTTGAAATTCGACTGATATATGATTAGCACCATTCCGCAATAGAATTGACAATGGTAAAACTACCGAACCCATCTGCAACATTTTTTTTTTTTTTTTTTTTTACGTTTAACTCACTTATGCTGATATGGCTAATCGGACGATGCTACGGTGGAAGTCTTAAATTTTGCCTATGCAGGTATAATTAGGATAGGGATCTTTAACGAGTACCTGACATCGCACAGGCTCGGGATCCCCATTTTACGTCCCTTCCGAAGGACGGCATAGCTAAGCATTTTTTACTCCCTTTAAAAAATCCTAAAGTCATCTGCCAGGCTGCGAACCCATATTATCTGTAACAATTTTAACGAGACCATTTTCATAGTTCTAGGAAGGTTTAGCAATAAAAAAAAATTATAATAATAAAAATTTAAATGTACAATGTTGAATGGCAGAAAAGAGGTTTGTGCACACTGTCGTATACTTTAATGGTTAAATTCAACAAGATGAAATAAATACAAATTAAGTCTGCTGAATAAATATTATTGCTTTAATAAAAAATCAATTTCGATCCTTTGCATTTAGATATTGTATGCAAAAATTTAATTCATGTGGATTTAGTTGTAAGCACTGATAATGCTGTCCATTATCAGCAAAAGTTTCGTAATAGTCCAACTGGAGACTACCAATGGATGTCTAATGATGCTTTTACGTAATCTCGAAACGTCTAATTATTGCAATTTTAATCAGACCAGAAATGAATGCCATGCTTAAAAATATCATTTATGTAATGAGATATTAGGTCTTTACTTATGAGAGCGGGCAATGCCGCAATGGTGGATGCTAGTTTTTAATAAATTAAAAAAAATAGAGGTTATGCATGTATGATGCGATAAAGTTAAGGTTACCGTTTCTTCAGCTGATCTGCAGCAGTCTCCTTGCCCACAATATCCCACTGGGCGATTGGCGCGTCCCCAGGCAACTCAGTCACTCCATTGAGCTCAAAGTCAGGTGGAGCCATGATCCTAGGGCGCTCCTTGGAGTCTTCCGTGTTCTCTACGATATTCCCTTCTTTATCCCTCACCACCTGCGAATTACCTCTGTTTCTGTAGTAGCCGCCTCCGTAGCTACCGTATCCAAAACCTCCTCCTCCGATAGGAATCGGAATAGGGATAGGTATTATACCCGGCATGCCGAACCCTCTCCTCTTGGGATAGCCACCAAAGAAGCCTCCTGATCCGTAGCCGCTGTTACCAAAACCACCAACTCCACCAAAGTGCCCAAAACCTCCACCTCCACCGCCATAGTGTTGAGGATACTGCGGATATCCTGCGTAGCTTCCTGGACCAGGATATTGAGGATAATGACCTTGCTGGGGGTACTGTGAATAAGGTGGGGGCGGAGCATGACCTCCACTCTGTGGATACGGAGGAGGGTTCTTGGAGTAAGGTGGTGGAGGGCCATTGTAGTTAGGGTTGTAGGCTGGAGGCCTGGCATCTGGCTGTTTCCATCCTGGAGCTGGAGCTGGCGCTCCGTGCGAGTTCCACGATGGAGCCTCAGGCGGAGGCTGCCGAGGGTAATTGGGCTCTCCAGAGGGCTGCTTCTTGCTCTTTCCGCCGAAGAACCAACCGCCACCACCACCTCCCTTGCTTCTTCCGCGACCTCCTCCTCCTCGACCTTTACCCCCGAAGACCCCTCCTACGACTACAATCAATAAGAGAAATAGCAAACGCATTATGTGATAAACTATCCCTAGAACACTATTCGGTCGCAGGCACTAACAAACTGAGGAGTAGGGCAGGATGCTTTAATTAACGAGTCTCGGGGAGGAGGGACAATTGGCTATCTCCGTTGACGTATTATCTCAGAAATCGTTTAGTCAATCTGTTGGCGTTTATCGCTTACATTTTTTATATACATTTGTATGTATTATAAAAAATACTATAATAAAAATTATACTAGAAAAAACTATTGGTGTAGATGAAATGCTTATTCATATCAAATAACTTTTGAACGTCAGTAAAGTTTTATCTTTTTGAGCGTTCCTGAATTTTATAACAAACATAAATATAATATATACTGTTATATAAATGGACAAGCCATTTTTGATCACTAATTACAAAAACTACTGAACCATTCTGTTCCACATTTTAACTACATGATTTCTATAGTTCTAGGAAGTTTTAGCAATAACAAAAAACTACTAATATTTAATTAATTTTGTTATTAAAAAACCTGTATGTTGATAACAGTGAAGTTTGAAAATTGACCGATAGGTGGCGAGCGCCATTTTTCATGAGAGGTAACAAAGTTACCGTGTTGTATAGAGCTTGGAATCGATAATAGCATTTACTAATATTCGATTAAATTATTACAAAAGATATATATATGTGATATGGCATTTGAATTAGTGAAGTTTGAAAATCGACCGATATGTGATTAACACCATTCTGCAATATAGTTTGCAATTGTAAAACTACTGAACCCATTTGAGCCAAATTTTACCTACATCATTTTCATAGGTTCTGGAAAGTTACAATAAAATAAAAAATTGGATGTCTAATTATGCTTCAACGAAATCTTTAGCCACTTAATCAATTGTACCAAATTAAACATGTAGTGTTATGCATAAGAATATCATTAAAATAATGCCCAATACAAGATTTTTAGCGATAAATAAATAAAACATTAAGTTCTTAATTAGTGAGTGCGTGTGAAGTGATATCGAGTCCAATGCCCTTTTAACCAGTAACGTTTTCAACGTTTCAAACTTTAAGGTTGGAACAACGCCGCAAAGTTTCAAAAAATAAAGTACTAATGCATTAATATAATATTTATTAATATAATAATATAATATAAACAAAATATTTAATCGTAGGGTTTCATTAATATCAGATGATTAAATGGGCATTTAAAGTCTTACGGTTCAAGCATAAATTAATTACAAAGAAGTTAGTCAACCTTTGACATTTTATTTTATTTTTTTCTTTACTGCTTATAGTACAAACTATATTTTAGTATTGTTAGCCAGGAATACTTACAAACATTTAATAAATAATGTACATTGCTAATAAAAATAATTAACAAGGCTACTCTTGAAGGGCATGGAAGGATGTATGTGGTCAGGTATTGGTAGTGACGGCTCGACCTTCATTTTTTATTTATATTAATTTTTCGTTGAATAAATTTTTAACAATAAAAATGTTCAGCAGAAAATAATTAATCATTTTCGTTTTTATAAATAAAATTAAATTAATTCGTTCGGCTAAAGGTCAAGGCTTATTTCGTAACGTAGTTTATTGTTATAAATGCTTTGTGTGACCAACAGATGTTGACATGCCAATTTTACATAGAGCTGCTCTCAAATAATTATTTTCTATTATGTATAGGTTAATATTGTTTGCTTACTGAATTCAGTTATTTTTCGCATTATCTTTAATCTATTATCAGTTTAATTTCAAGGATTGTTTAAAAAAAAAAAATAATAATAATAAAAAAATAGTGTTTCGTACTTCCTTCCTGAATTTTCAATCGACTGTCGTTAAAGCTTTAGTTTTAATTATTATTATTGAACTAAATTTATACAGATTTAAAAAGATAAATCATTTTACTTGTAAAATCACAAAAATTATTATGTCAAATATAAAGTACATTATACCAACTCATAATTTATTTGAAAATTTACATTGATTTATTTAAATAATGTTTAAATGCCTGAAATAAATCAAATAACGAATGTCTAGGTTTTTGGGATATGCGGTCATGGATATACAGCAAATAATAAAAAATAAAAAATTTATTGTGCCAACGTTTAGGCCTACAATGTAAGCCTTCTTTAGGGTTTCTGGGCAACGTTGATCCCTAAAGCATCGGCACCATAAATTGAAATGTATTTTTAATTGTTGTGTATCTATGACTGCATACTCCAACAACCTACATCTTCATTAACTTTTCAGTCAACTGATAACTTATCCATATAAATTAAATAACTTAAAATTTGGACAATATATTCATCTGAAAAAGAAATAAGTACAATTATAATAATCTAGACAAATATGTAACATAAAAATATGCCAAATAATTTAGAACAAGAGTGATATAAATTCATTATTACGTTTTTAAAAAAATAGATAAATTTGTATCATATAGGCATAAACAAAAAAAATAAAGAAATAAAAACAATAAAGAAATAAATAACAAAAAATTAATAATTACTAAAAAAAAAAATTAATAAATAAATTAATTTAAATTTGAAGCGTGGTAGTAGTATAACAAACAATTTAGTGTTTTTCTAATCAGGCATCATTATTTTTATTTTATTTATTTTTTTTTTTTTGTTAATTACTGAATCTATACCTTTTTCAAGTTTATTTAAACCTTTTCCAGAAAATTTTAATCATTTTTTAGTTATGTTTAATCCATTTCCTCATTTATTCAATCTTATCCAATTATGCTTAATCATTTTTTTTTTTTTTATTTAGACTTTCCCATTTATATTTCAATTTTCGCATTCATAATTAAACATTTTACAATTATGTTCGATCTTTATCCGTTTTATTTTAAACTATTCTATTTATATTTCACTCTTTTGCATATATCTTTAGTCTATTTCCATTTGGGTTAAAACATTTTCCAATTTTATTTAAACTTTTTTTTAAACGGAATTAGACTCCTGAAGTTTTATGGGAAATTGAAAAAGAAAAAAAAATTATCAAAACGCCATTTTCTGAGAATCCAGCATTTATTATTAAATAACAAACAGTAAAATGATGTAAAAATAAAATAAATTATTCGTTGTTGTTGTTTTTTGGGGCTTAATGTCCTTATGTACTCCAACTAGGGCAGGAAGGACGTGTTATATCTTACAGGTTACCAGCCTATTTTTGCCAGTTTGGGGAGGCCATCGAGTCCCGATTATTCGTTATTATTGTTATACATTGCGCTATAGTCCTTGTCTGACCTTGGCTTCACAAAAAAAATTAACAAAGTTCAAGTAAACACAAGAAGTAAACGTATATACTGTACTCATTCCCTATTTAATTTGATTTTAATATTAATTATATGTTATTTATAATTAGTTATACTTGTTATCAAATATTTCCCATAAAAATTTACGGGCTTAGTTCAATAAGATTTTTATTGTATTTTATAAGAATGATAAATGATTTTTTTTTTTTTTTTTTTTTTGCATTATTGTACTGTTTGTTATCTAATAAATGCTGGAATGGTTTGGTGCTTAGATGATTATTATCCTTATCATCCATTTTCCTATAAACATTTAAGGGCCTAATTCCATTTAGAAAAATTTAAAATAAAATTGGGAAATGGTTCATCGTTAAATAGAAAAAGCCTAAAGATATATAGAAAAGGGTGAAATATCTATGGAATAATTAAAAATAATATAGAAAAAGATTAAACATAATTGGAAAATGTTTAAATATGAATGCGAAATTTAAAATATAATTGGAAAAGTCTAGATAAAAATGGAAAAAGATTACATATAAGTGGGAAATATTAAATTAAACAAAATTAGAAAGTGATCATGCTATTCTGGAAAATGTTTAAGTAAACTTGGAAAATGCATACATATAAACGTACGTATACATGTTGACTAATTTAAGAGATTTTTTTTTTTATTTTGAGTGTTTTCTATTTTATATATGAAAAAGGTCAAATTAATTTTTCAATTCAATATCAGAATAAAGTAAGTATAAAATTAATGATAATTTGTTTAAATGTAAAGAAAAATATGAGCGTTTTAAAACAATGATGAATCATCTCATAACGAATACACTAATGTGTTCCATTGCGACAATTACAGACACTACTAATTCGTGCAGCTGCTCCTAGGGTATGAAAACAAACATTTTGTTTCCCACTGTAATTCATGAAGGACAATGGTTTAATAACTATCCAAATTATCTGCCAAGCAAACGAATTATCAACCCTAAGGAAGACCACTATGCCCCGGCTTTTGCATGATATGTTTTTATTGGACGTCCGGAGAACAATTATGAATAACGATTTCCCAAAAACCAAATTGAATAAAAATAATACAAAAACTCAATTTCTCCCTGATTTGGAAAAAAAAATAGATCATAGATCTATCTATGTTTTGATTCTATCAATTTATATTGGATCTGATGAAAATGCTTCTTCTTTCACCAGATCCATATTAATCAACATTAAGAAAGGTTGCCTTCGAAAAACAAATAATTTACGAAAATGCTTTAAAATACTTAATTTTAAGAGGAAATGATAGTAGGTATTATTTTACATTCTAGTGATTCTGAGGAGGAATAAGTATTTTTATTTGAAATTTCCTTTATATATTTTCTTGTAAAATCGTAAATGTCATATGTGAGTATCTAAATACATTTTATAGAAGTTTATACCAAAATAAATTATTTTATCTGTCATTTTTGTGTTGTTTTGTAACCTGAAAAAAAAAAAAAATCTTGTCAAGACAAAATTATGATTTTTGATTTCTCACCCCATGTACTCATGAAACTGAGTCAATAGTATCAATCATTTCCTAGAAATCGACTTTGGATCATCGATTCTAGATTCCAATGGAATTGGCAGATATCTAATAATGACCCAAGGAATATCAACGGAGATATTTCAATGATTAGGAACGATGAAATGTCCCTAAACATATATGAGGGAAATAACTCAATTTCTCACTGATTGGGGAAAACGATAGATCTTAGATATGTCTATCTATGAACTACTGCTATTCACAATTTACATTTTAGTATTAAAAGGAGAATATTACTTAAAACGGTAATTAAATTAATAATCAATGATTATCCGAACTAACGTTGGGAAAAATGGCGGTTTTTTTTTTTCAAATCAAAATAGCTCCTAAACGGTATGCCCTAGCAACAAATTACATAAAAACAAAAAATATTCTCCATTAAACTTCTGACAAGCGAACTGTCCATTGTAGTTAGAGTTCCTTATGATCTCCGAATAAATATTCAAAAAAGTTATATAAATGTGGAAATTTATAACTTTATAACATAACTTGAGAATGATTAAACTATTCTGAAAAAAAATTAAGTAAACGTGGAAAATGTACATAACATAAAATATTCTTCAATTAACCTGTCTAAGTACCAGTCAAAATTGTTCATTTTTGACGATGCAAAAAAATCTTACACGGAAAAAATATAGACCCACAGCCAAAGGACAATCCCATGTCAAAATATTAAAATATATCTACCTAATATGTACACAATTTTACATAATATTTTATGTATGTATTTTCTGAACTCATAGAAGCCAAAAACGATAATAACAAATATAAATAAACTGAGACGACTGCCACAGGTGATCAAGGAAGAGTTCAATCCAAGGTCCTTCAAAGCAAAGATTCGGCGCCCTTGAAGCTCGTTTCACTTCTAATAAATAGTTTCATTTATTTTATAATAAAAAATATTGTAAGCACTTACAGATTTCTATAACGATTAGTAAGCACATTTTGTTCTTAAATCTGTTACTACAAACCAATTTTAATTAATCATGACTGAATTAGCATATCAAACTGATGGCTGATTTTCTTAGTAAAATGATAATAACTCATTATCAGGAAACCTTATCACATTAAACAACGATTCTCTTCTGTATCAGCGCGCGATGACGCATTTATAACGACTACCATTATCCAAACGTCAACATCTTATAACAAATAAAATAGTCGCCTCAAATATAGAGAAGCATTGTTACTAATTATTTCAATTTAAACATACCACGTTTTAAAGAATTTATTAATAACTTATGAGTTAGGCCAAAAAAACAAAACAAGAAAAAAGAAATTGGAATTCTTTGGTTATAAAAAGATTTTTGTTTTTATTTTCCCTACCCGGTTATTATAACTTGATAAAATATTTATAATCTATATATTGTTCAGTCAACTGTTTATAAGTTGACTATTATATCGTATATTTATTTCATAAGTGACAACTCAAAAATCTGCATTTTTGATTTATCTTCACGTTTAAGATCAATAGTCTTCTATGTAATGTCAAAAATGTATCGAATGAACTTTAAAGCCCTCCCGACACATCACACTGGCGGTTAGGATTAAAAGATAATTCAGCTACACTTTAGTTAGAACATTACATTTTGTAATGCAAATTTTTGAGTTGTGTCGGTTTTGAAATACACGTGCAATATAGTTATATTTAACTATATACGGGTTATTAAAAGATGTATTTAATTAATATTAAAAGCGGTAATTATTAATTTTTGATGGATGTCACTTAACTTTATGCTTATAGGTTTACTAAATTTGTATGAAATGTCATACAAACAAATAAACTGCTATCAATAAAGAAAAGATCTTAACTTTTTTCGAATATTTATTGTGTTTCTGTTGTTTGATAATGAAAAATAATGTATTCCAGTTACCTCTTTTTGGCCACGCTCATCGCTTTCTCTTTCCCAACAACATCCCATTGAGCAATTGGAGAACCTGCTGGCAGTTCTGTGACCCCATCCAACTCTAGGTCTGGAGGTAAGATAATCCGAGGTCTTTCCTTCCCGTCTTCATCCTTGTCTAAAGAGTTTCCTTTAGGCTTGTAGAATCCTCCACCGACACTGCCAAACCCTAGTCCTCCCCCTCCTATGGGTATCGGAATAGGGAGAGGTATTATTCCCGGCATACTCCAACCTTTCTTCTGTTTGTAATCGTAGCCACCACCACCATAGGATTGAGGGTATTGAGGAAATTGCTGATAACTACCTTGAGGATAGCCTCCATACCCGGGGTAAGTGCCGTGTGGGTAACCAGAATATCCTGGATGAGATCCTGACTGCGGGTAGTGTCCAGGTTGTGGGTATTGCGAATAGGGTGGAGGATTACCATATCCACCACTCTGAGGGTGTGATGGAGGATTCTTCGAGTATGGAGGAGGAGGTCCTGGGTTGTATGATGGTGGAGGCTGCTTCCAGCCTGGAGGAGGAGCCTGCTGGTTCCAGCCTGTGCCATGACCAGTCTGGACATTCCATCCTGGAGGGGGAGGCTGATTGTAGCTAGGATTGTATGAAGGCGGCCTGGAATCGTGGTTCCAGCTGGGATTGTAAGGAGGAGGTCTGGAATCAAAGCTCGTGGGAGGGGGTTGCCGCGGGTACTTGGGTTGGGACGGTGTTTTCTTACCCCCTCCCCGGGCTATTTTTCCCCATTTGCCACCCCAGACCGAAGCACAGACAGAAAGCACTAAGACAACCACACCGCACCACTTCATCAGAACAACTGAGGCTGAGTCACTACGGTAGGAGGTCAGTGTCGCCGGTGTTGCCAGATCTCCGTCAGGCTTTCCCTGGTAATGCGCTATCTTTGCCTAACTTGTTGATATCTCTTATATCACTTCATCTGAGTCGCTGTCCTTGCTTATCTTACTGCGGTGGGTCATACAAAATAGTTCGCTATTAATAATTAACAATACTTTTGGAATAAATATGGTGGCTAATGGTAGATATTATTATTTGTAGACTGAATGAATAAATATCTATGGCCTCGAAAGCACGTTACTGTAATACTTCCTGTTATTTCACTTTTAATTTTGAGAGGAATTAATTTTCAATTATCATCAAATTTTAGGCTGATTCCAAAGATAGCTAGTATGTAATACATTAATTTCTATTAGCAAAATAAAATACAAATACGTAAAATCGAACGTATATTTATTTTCTTTTTAATATAGAATAATACCTTAGATAGCTCAGGAACTTTTTTACCATTAGATATTCATCAATTTTTTTAATCTTGTAGATATACATATATACACTCAACAGCAAAAAAAAAAAAACGGACACTCAGATCAAGTCACATAATTTAGTTAAATACGTTATGAAACGGTATAGAAAAAATGCTTTGGTGATGATTTTTAATAAATACATACATTCCTTTCTTCAAGGAATGAGGAAAAGATTTGAAAAATTTTTGCAAATTCAACTTCTTTCTTATTTATTGTATTGTTTTCCGTGTCGATACGATCTCGTAGTTTAGTGCCGCAATCGGAATAAAGTCACAGAAAAACTGAAATCAAAAGATGACTGAAGGATCTTCTGGGATTGACGACATACATATATTACAAACAGACTTAGATAACTAACATTTAAACTGAACAACCGGGCGAAATTAGATCCGTTGATAAAGCTAAATGTAATCATATGTGACAATATAGAAACAAAAGCTATCTATGATAGTGGCTCCAACATCATATTAATTTCTCAACGGATTGCTGATTTGCTAAAGTTGAAATTAATAGAACAAACGAATGTATTGAAAACTAATAGCGGATTAAATTTCACTTCAGCCCGGGCTACAATTTCTCTTCGTATTGGACGTATAATTGATCTCATTACAACTTACTTTGTCAAGAACGATCATTTTTCTTATGACATCTTATTGGGGATTGATGCCATTAAAAAATTTCAATTGATTCAAGACGAAAACTTAAAAATACTACAACAAACAGATCACAACAATGTGATAGATTTAGATGAAAACCGATCCAAAATAAACAGCGAGACAAATAAAGCCTGGCCGATTCTCGCAAAGGAATGTGTCAATGAGTACAATGATACAATTCATATCTCAACGAAATTTGCACCATCTTACTTATTCCTTGGGAAGAAACAAGCTATATCTCCTCTTATCGATGACAATCCACCTTCCCTTGAAGAAGACCGAAAAATAGCTTTTAAAAATTCTTTAAGGATTTTTCAAATAAACAAACATAGAATGGACAACAATAGAAGACAGTACGATTTCAAGATTGGCGATTTAGTGTACATCGAAAACGGAAACAAATTAAATCGCAACAAACTGTACCCCCTACGAGTTGGACCTTTTTCAATCAGCCGAAAGATTTCACCAACATTTTATGAAGTAGCAAGTGGAAAGAAGAAGAAGACTTCAAATTTCTTTCATTCCAGCAAGCTGCTTCCCTTTTCTCCAAGTGAATCTTCTTCAGGGGTGGAGGTGTAAGTTGCTACCATGTGATAACAACACTGTTGCAACCTTCATTGTGTGTGATACTTTTAATAAAAACATATGTGATTGACAGAGTGCTAAAAGTTTGGTTAGTTTAATGTTATCTTGTTTAAAGTGTTTCATGTTATAATTACTAGTTTGAAAGGACGTGTAATTTAATTCCTTTGTAATCAAAAAGAATATAATCACGTTGTAACGTGATATATTTAATATATATATATATATATATATATATATATATATATATATATATAAAAAATGACAATCAACGAAATTATCAATACTTATATACCTATTTACAATTTATAATCAGTTATTTCTTGGAGTCTATGCCAGCAAAAAAGGGCAGTTTAATACTTCCTTTGCAACAAACTTTGGAATGGCACAAGACACCGGTGAGGTCGTGATGAAACAGTTGAGGGATCTATACAATTACCATTTCTTTTCGAATTCTGTTTGTTTTGGTTGGCACCGACTCCAAAAACAACTGATCATAAATTGTGAATAGGTATGTTAGTATCGATAATTTCGTTGATTGTCATTTAATGATTGGTTCAAAGGACAAAGTTCCCTTATCCTATATGATAGCCCAGTCAATAAAGGTTTCGTGTCGCAACTAATTAAGGGAAAGCTGAATTTTTGCAAGGTGTTAGTACATAAAGTATACACTAAAAAAACACAAAGTCCCGACCCCTACCCCTCTTTTGGAAGAAAAACACTCTTTTCTTCGTTTTGGGAAGAAAAGTGTTAAACAAAACTTATAGATAATATAATTAGCTTTAAAATGATGTGTCTCATAACGCATAACATTAAAAACAATGGCTTCATAGAGAGCGTAGGGGTAGGTACATAAAGTATACACTAAAAAAACACAAAGTCCCGACCCCTACCCCTCTTGCTTTTACCCCCACCCCTTCAGCAACATTACAAGTACAGAACTCTTGTTATATGCAGACAGCTCGAAACCTAATTATACCATCGGAGTGTTCTTTTTTTTTTTTTATTTCACTCCTATTAATATTACAAACAAACTAGGTTATATACACTTTTTATGTCGACAGCTTAGTTTCGTCGTAATACTTAATCATATACAGAAAACTACCACTACAAAAAACAAAACGTAACTTCAACAAATTATAGATTTTTATAATTACGTTTTGGGAAGAAAAGTGTTAAACAAAACTTATAGATAATATAATTAGCTTTAAAATGATGTGTCTCATAACGCATAACATTAAAAACAATGGCTTCATAGAGAGCGTTGAAAGAGCAGTGGACACCGCTCCGCCGGTCTTAGCAGGGCCGTGCTGAGGTGCACAAACGTGTAAACTGCTGTTCGTGATCATGAATAGTCATTTAGTTGAAATGCAGAACAATGTAATAATGTTTATTTTTAGGTTATTACTTCCAAAGTGCATTTTGTGTGCTATAATAGTCTATAGTTTACTTGTATCACTTATATAGTACAAAATTTAGCATCGAAGATTCATCTCCAAAAATCAAAAGATCTGAAAACTGGATATTGTTCACCACCCTCAGCTGCAAGTGTGATAAAGAGTCTTTCTCAAAATAACTTCGGATTTTGGGGACAGAGGGGGTGAAAGACGCATGTTGCAGACTGTCTGATCTCGGAACTCGGAAAACGTTACTTTTAGCACATATATACATAAAAAAGCAAAGAAAATTTGCAAAAAATGTCATTTTATTCCTCTCTTTTCCATATCATAATTTTAGAGCCATGGAAAATGAAAAAATTGAAGATTTTTTACTTGAGGTAAGTCGCAGTTCTCCGGAATAACACGTTTGTCGGTACTCATTTGGCTATAACTCCGAAACTATTTGTCCGGCTCAAATTTCTCTTTTTTCATATGAAAGCTGGTTAAATTTACTATAGTAACTCAAATATTAAATTTTGATCTAGTCCCGTAAAACACTCACGGCAGAATATTGAGAAACCCGTTCTGTTGTGAAAAACTCTTATTTTTCGGCACATTTATCCCAATAACTCCAGAACTATTTCTTCGATTCAAAATCTATTTTCTTCATCTGAAAGGTGGTTAAATCTACTATAAGACCGTTTATATTATTTTGTTTGGGTCTTGTGAAATACCCATGACAGCACGCTGAGTACAGCGTACTATTACGGGATTCACTTTTTTTTTCTTCCTTCTATGAGGCATGAGACATGTGAATACATAAATAAACAGTCATTATATGGGGTTACCATATAAGGAAAAGAAATTAAAAAATGTAAATAGTTGGTAAGAGTTTATGGAGTCTGTTAAGAAGTTTTACTATATGAACGAGAGTTTAAAAACAAAACAACGAAAATCCTACTAATATACCAACAAATAATTCTGTGCATGTTTTAAAATTCTTTTTTTTTTTTAACCAACAAAATCTTACCTTTCTCCCATAAACAGGCCTGCAAGTTCTCGATCCTCCAGATGTTACAAGCTGATAGCCTTTGGGGCATTGATTACGGGTCGGCGCAATGAAAATTCTTTTGCAGCTAGTTCCAGGATAACAACGAGAGATAACCTCACCGGTGGAAATCATAAGTAACAGAGCAATCATCAAAGGGGACATCCTCTCTCAAGGTAACATATACACGAGTTTGGTAAGCTCATGCTTATATACATCTTACCGTTGGTGGGGAATCCCAGACGCAGATAATGAATATTAAACAAAAATCCCTCCTATCAATCATTATATTCTGTTCTTTATGTTATAAAGGAACGTTGCTAATGAAGTTCTAAGTAACTATAAGATATATTATGCGGGTAGAGGTCACACTTAAGGAACTTTCGTTATTTTATTTATTTATAACCCGTGATCTCCTCCAGTTAACTATCTCTAGTATCTATCACTATAAGATATATCTCTCCCTCATATAATTTTAACCCAAAAATATTAACAGAATTATATTACTAATATTCAGTGGTTGAGTTGAAACTTACAATAATTAACGTCTTGATCGGATAGCATTATCAGCTGCCATGCATTTCCCCAAATTTTATTTTCCCTAACTGAGAAGTTATATTTATGACAAAAAGATGCCACATCTATGACCCAGCAATCTTGATAAGCTATGATATGAATATTACCAGTTTTTTGTATTTTTTATCTGAAGAATTTTTGTCAGCGGTTTCCTGGACAGAACTGGAATCTTCTTTCTCCATTTTCCTGGTTCCCGAAGACCTTGAAGGTTCTCCGATAGTTCTTGAGTCACGAAGTAGTTTATCTTTTTTTACTACCTTTCAACTTCAGATACGTCTCTTTGTAAAACAAATTCATGAAGGTTATTCATCAATATATTAAAAAAAAAAACATAAAAGGATTTATATCCCTAAGTAATACTAAGTAATCCCGCCACGAAGCTCTTCGAAAAGCTCTTGCTTTTCTTTTTTTGTCTTTTTTTTTATATTCACAACTATAATCTAGTAAATGACTACAGTAACATGACAATATCGTGTAAAGCAGCCACTCATTGGTGGCACTATAATAAAAAAAGTTCTATAGCATTAGGCCTCGAGACTATCTTCTTTTCAGACGCCTCTGAGGGTATTATCTTAAAATAATGTTTTCATTTGTACAGTTAATTTTTTATTTTCTTTCTATTTTTGCTTTATCATTTTTTTCTTTTATCCACTTTGGAAATATTATTTATTTTTAACTTTTACTACATCACACCTATTTTTCTAATGTGAGGTAACTCAAAAACCAGCATTAAACAAACGTAAAATTCTCAAAGCGTTGTATGAAATATCGAAAGTATACTTGAATTATAAGCGCAAGTAAGATGTATCAGGTGGGATATAAAGTTAACTCTCTATATTTTTGATATTTCATAGAAGACTATTGAACTTAAACATGATAATAATTTTAAAATTTAGATTTTACCTTCTACATATTTCCTTATTATCCGCTCCTATCTCAGTGAAAGAGCTTTTAAAGTTTATCATAACTTTTCCTATTTCTCTCTCTTTAACCAATCTGCGGGTGTTCTTCAAGGAAGTATTCTAAGTCCAATCCTCTCTCCTGTACACGGTGTATACAGCTGACATCCCAATGCATCCTAGCACCATCCTCACCACGTATGCTGATAACACTTGTGTGTTATCAGTAAACAATGATCCCTTTATTGCCTCCCAGACACTCCAACGTAAACCTACGACTTTCTGTCCTACAGTATCCTTTAATGATGTCCCACTAATGCCCGTTAAACAAAACGTTACCTAGCACTCCATCTAGATAAACGTCTTACTAGGAATTTACCTACAAAATTAAAACGACAAGAAACAGTCCGTCGTTTTCGATTACTTCAACATTTACCTAACAAACGTTCATACCTTCCTATTAATAAAAAAGACTCATTTCAATAACAATAAATAGACCAATTTGGACATATGGAGTTGAGCTTTGGGGCTCCACTAAACTATCCAATTCATCTGGTATTCAATCCTTACAATCCAAAATCCTAAATGATCCTTACTTCGCCACAAACAAACTTATCCACAAAGATCACAATACACCTTTTGTTTCCGAATTAGCTCAAACCAGATATCTATCCTTTCATAGCAAACTCCAAAACCATTTAAATCCATTAGTATCACAACTTGCTTCTCATTCCATTCCAGATAACCCTCCGAGGCGCCTGAAAAGAAGATAGCCTCGGGATCTTCTAATATAGTACTGCATTGTATAGAACCTTAAAAAGTATTACCAATGGGTAGTTGCTTTAAAACTAAGTGGCGTGTCATTTTTATCATTATCATCATATTGACTTGATGTATTATATTTGTATATTGTACATACAGTTTTAAATTTCAATATCAATGAAAAAATTTAAAAAAATAGATTTTTGAGTTCTGTCAGTTTTGAAATACATGTGTGATATGTTATAAATGGAATTGTTTGTTCATTTATATTTTGTATACAATATTTATTCCTACAATGACTACTTTTGTTTTTCTTTTCCTTTTTTTTATTCGGTTTCTAGTTTCCTTATATTACCTTATTATGTAAATTTGTATTTACATTCATCTATCTTTACTTATATTAAACATATCTTCTATTCATCTTCTTATAACATATATTCATATTCATCTTAAACATATATAAATAATCTACTTATGTGGAAATGATAATTAACTGAAAACAGATGTGTATTGCTACATCATTAAAATGAGTACAAAATTGAACTTTTATTTTCATTATTTTATTGTTTGTGAGATAAGGTCTTATACAATCCAACGAGCTCAGAAAGAATGGATATCCTACAAGTTACCAACAAATTCTAGAAGGTTTGTAGGTCGAGAAGTTGGTATCCGTGGAACCGCACAGTGAGAAAAAAAAGCCAGCTAAGAGTGCAATCTCTGCACAAAACCATAAGCTCTGAAATCTAATATCTTCTAAGCATGTTAAGTTGAGTGAAAACACCTAGTTTTATCAGTTTATTTAGTTCTTTTTCATATAATAATTATTTATAGGAAAAAAAATTATTTTTTACTTTTGAATACCAGCGTAAAATTTAATAACGACTAAATTTAATAAAAATTTTCAGTTATATTGAAAAAGATCGAAAAAAAAAAAAAAATACTTCAAGGATGTTATCAAAGTTCGCGTTATTTGTGTTCAGTTTTGGGGTTAAAATAAAAACAAAAAACTTTTAAATAAAATGAAATGTTTATCTTTACTTATTTTATAAATAAAATCAACTTAATATATTAATAGATAACATTTAAAAAAAACTATATATTAAATTTATTAATAATAATTGAAAAAAATTATTCATCATCATCTTCAACGTATTGATCTTTCTGTTCGTCTGATTCCGGTCTCTGAAGTGTCTTCATATCCTTTTCAAATACCAATGTTTTAAAAAAGTACGAGATGATCGGATATAGAATATATAAGAGGATCTGAAGAATAAAATAATTGATGCCACTATAATCATCAAGTGGAATTGTAAGAATAACCCAGACAGTCTCTGCCTCGTGTATCAGAATTCGAAGGATACTGGAAGAATTGTAGTACTAAGGAAATAAACTGAAGAAAAATTTTGTATATACATTTATCTTAGTGGTGCCAATATTGAATCCACTAGACATTGTATTTAGCATTACACCAAACCGTCTAAACCGGCTAAATTTTGTAAAGCCTTTAACGACTCCTTCGACAGTTCTACTTCCGTGTATTCGTCTTGCCTTAACTAATTGAGTATGAACCCTCTTACATTGATATATTTATTGTATCATGATGTTTTCCGCCAAACTTCAAAATGTTCATTTTTGGAAAATCCTCTGAAAAAAAATACATAACTTTAAAAGTTGCAAATAGTTGCAGCTAATTCTAAACATTGGTCATTGCTTTTATTAGAATAAGTTTGTATCAATGCTATAGCGAATGCAGGCGAATCTTATAGTGTGTGTATAAACTAATGAAAAAAGAAAAATATAAAATCATTATGTTTATCTTTTTTAGTTACTTTTTTTTTGTTATCTTCGTTTGAAGATGTTATTCATAGTTTAAAAAATAATATTTAAAACGATTATTAAACTATTCCAAGAAAACTGTATCAATCTAGTCTAGTTTTTATTAAATTTGTCCTTTAGGTCATGCGTTCTACAAACTCAACTGATATGTCAACATTCACACTTACCTATAAATCAAGAGTTTCCAAATGGGGTACTTGTTTTCATTCCAGTAGACACTTGGGCTTAATTCCTTGTCATTTCTGGCTCATAATCGTACCTCCAGATTTTTAAATTTTGCACTCCTAGAATCGCAGAATGTGTAGATTTGAAGGTAAGAGGTCTAAATTTTTAGTTATTAAAACTTTTATGTAATCTCCTGGCAATTAGCCTACTACCAACCTCTCGCATTCCATCATGGTGACTTGACTTATGAAATCCTAACAGTTTTTCTATTTTGAATATTATTTGTGCTTAACTGACTCATCTCCCTGTCAACTTTAAAAGCTCTTTGGTTTCCGATATCAATAAATACAGTTTACAGCCATTTCTCGAACGCTTTTCTAGAATCTATGAGATCAAAACTCTCACATCACGTACTAATTGTCTGGGTTAGGGTAGCTTCATCCAAGCTTTCGACGACAATACTTCCTAGGAACCTTTCTATTCCAATCCTTAAGTCCAAAAAACTTTCTTATTTTTACGACATCCTTACATTATTTAAATACCAGATCTCGCAGTGTTTTGAGTTCCAGTCCAGCAGAAGATACAATTTTGTTTTGTTTTTTCAATAATACAGTAATTAACTTTTATTTTACACACTTTTAACTTTTTTAACTTTTTTAACTTTTATTTTTTATTTGTTTTATATTTAAAAAACGTAGATAACTTGAACTAATAAATGAAGTTTAATTTATTTATCGATAAAAACCTTGTATTGAAGTATGCTTTTGAGTATTATTTCTTCAATGATAGTTTCCCGCATAGCTATCACTTTTAACCTGGTTAAAATCGTTTTGATTAGATGTTTTTAAGATTACATAAAGCATATTTATACATGCAATTTTAATTTTAAAATATGAGTTGGTAATCCAGATGGACAGAGACTACTTAAAAACTCTTGTGGATAATGGACTGCATTATCAGTGCTTACAACAGACGGCCCATGAATTTTAATTTTACTCAAAAAAAACAAAGGACCGACCATTTTGATTTAATGATAATTTTTATTCGGTAAAAATAATATTATTGATTTCATCTGGTAGGATTTTAATTTCTCACCATAAATGATATGACAGTATGGCAAAACTTGTTTCTGCCACCCAACATTTTACATTATAATGTTGTTATTTTATTATAATAAATTTTGTTATTGCTAAATCTTTCTGTAACTATGAAGATGATGTAGTTAAAATTGTGTTCAGATTGTTTCAGTAGTTTAACAATTGTAAATTCTATTGCGGAATGGCACTAACCATATGTCTGTCGATTTTCAAACTTCACTGGGACCCACACGTCGCACCACATAGTCAGATCTTTTTAAATAATTTTATTGAATTTACCTTTCCTATAAACTGGTGCTAGCCGCCTATCGGTTAATTTTCAAACTTCTCTGTCATCCATATATTTATCGTTTTTTAAAAATAATTGAATCAAAAATTTTATTATTGCTAAGCCTTTCTTGAGCTATGAAGAAGATGTAGTTCAAATTTGGTAGAGATTGGTTTTGCACTTTTCGTGGTTAGTGATCACAAAGAAGAAATGGTTTGTCTTTCTATATAGATTATAAAATATATTACCTATTCTCCAATATTAATTTTAATTTTTATTCCCAACAATAATAGCTGTTATTTTTTATGCTAGTGTATGCCAAACTTTTCCATTTCATTCATAATAGAAATATTTATTAGCATATTTAAAAAATAAATACCAATTGTTTCCAAATAATACCACCCTCTGAACCTAGTACAACCAGCAACTTGGCATGGGCCAACTGAAAATTAACAAATCCATAATAAAAATTTTTATATTACATACAAAAATTATGTAATATATATTACCATATGTTTTACGTAAAATATGCAGCAAAAGGATAATGGAAAAAAAGGCTACAAAAATTGTAAAAAGATAGCAAAGGTTACAATATTATCAGAAATATGTTTTAAAATTAATTTTATGAATAAAAATATCTATAATTATTATAAATAATAATTTTTAACATTTACGTGCATAAAAACAATAGTTTTGTTTGCTAAACTGGAACTCTAAACAATTAATGAATAATAATTTATTAAATTCTTTTAAAAATCTAATGAGTATTATAACCTATATAGTTTCTCCTGAAATAATTATTTACAGCAAAAATGAGTGATTGAACACTTATCCAACCACTTACAATAGTTTCTCTGCAACTTTGCAGTTCAATCTCTTCTAATTCTTGTCCTTCTTCCTCTTCTTCTTCGAGACATTATTGGCATAGAGAGGCCTCAATCCAGCGCTGCCAGTCCTCTCGAGCTCTGCACAACAGTTTCATTTCATTGTACGCTTTGTTTACTTTGCCCCCAATCCTCTGAATATATTGTATCGTAGGAGATCCTTGGGTGACCACATGGTTTTTTTCTTGCAGCTTTAGCTTCCATTGTCTTCCCCAACTTTAAGGGTCCCCCACTTCATCCTCCCAGCAGACATGTCCAAAACATTTAAGCTGTCTGTCTCTGTCTTCCATGATTATCTTTAATGTAGGTACCTCTAATCGTTCCTAATTAAGTCTCGCCTTATTTTTGCTTCCAATTCTCATTACTTATTTCTATGAAACCAATCAAATACTATAATAACAAACATTTATTTAAGGCATGTATATATTTTTGCAATATAGGAAAAATAATTAAAACTATTTCATAAAGTAAAAAATTTATCACGTGAGGATCTTCATTAAGAATGGGATACCCTCCTGGTGCATGTACAGCCTCAATAAAGTGGTTGCCTTTTATTAAGTAAAAAGCTTGGTCGAAAAAGATTCTGATCAAATGGTTAAAAAACAGGATTTTACTAACCCATTAATGGCCAACGGTAGAAATAATGTAAAAATTTTAAGTTAAAGACTAGACCATTAGACTAGGCCATAAAAGGCATTAAAAATGTTGAACCTCAATTAGTGCAAAATTTTGACTTTTGGGAAAACTCAATGTTGGCCAAATAGAGTTATAAAAACATTATTTATAAGGATATTAAGGATAAAATAAAATCCAATGTTTATTTATTATAAACTGTTCGATTTCTGTAAGTAAAACCAAATAAAAGCATAAAATACCTTGTTTTCCAATATTCTGTATGTCTGACTAAAGTCATTAATCTCTTATCAAAATAAATTATAATATTTTTTTTTTACCAACTTTTCTGTTCTTTCAAATTTCCAAATCGTAAATCATTAATAAGAATGTACTTATATTTACAGAAAAGCTCTTATTAAGATGATGTGCATTAATAGTTTTAAAATCTCTACTCTATATTTGTTTAACAACACTGTGTTCAGTTTTTTTAATGATTTTATCCCATGAATGTCTAAATATACTTTAATATATCTTAACAAGAAAGATCTGTTTTAAATTTGCCTTTAAGAAGATATTGTGATATAATTTTGCCCAATTCAAAGAAGCATTTAAATTGATAATCATGGATTTCACTTACTCTAAAACTTTAGGTAATATAATTCTATTTTGAGACTGTTCGTTAAAGTTTAAAAAAATAAAAGAGTTTTTCATGATTTGTGGCTTTTTAAATATATAATTTCATTTTTTTGTTTTTTTAGTTGTGGCTTTACATACAGCTAGAGTAGGAAGGACAGATTATACTATTTAATATGAACTTTAAGCATAGTACTATATTTTATAATCCTATATTTTATTGGTATAAAAAGTATATTAAACTTTTTCAAGCATGATAACTAAGATTATTTTTGAGAAGACAACCAGAAGTAGGGAAACTGTATGGAATAGTTATCAGGAAATTATTTCTGTTCATATTCTCATACGACACAATTTATACATTTACCAACAATAAAAAGTTCTTCATAGATAAATTTTATTAAGGAAATGAAGAAAATTTATGAAAAATTAATGCAATGAGATTACATCCATTAATGTTTAATTAAACAAACAAGGGGAATTTCATACAGTGCATCCAGATAATTTTATGTTTTTCATCAAATGAATTATTATAATAGGTAAAAATGAATTGTGGTATAACTAAAATGTTTTCTTTACATAAATGACTACAAAATTAATGGATCAAGAAATATTAAACTGGACTAAAATATTATTCATTTTTTGATATTTTAAATAATAAAACATAAAAAAAAAAACATTTTTTTTTCTTAATCTAGTTGAGTTTATTTAAACATTATATATTGAACTAATTATATTTAATAGAATATAAGAATCACAAAAAAAAAAATATATATATATATATATATATATATATATATATATATATATATTTTTTTTTTTTTTTTTTTTTTTTTTTTTTTTTTTAAGGATGTTTATGATGCTGTATTCGAGACCTCATCTGAAACAAAAAAATCAAGGAGTACAGTCAAATGGGATATAAATTTAGTATCAACAGTGAGTAAGGTCTATGTCATATTAGTAATTACAAGCATGAATTATGTTGTTTTAAGTAATCATATGGTTTATAAGTAACAACAATACTTAATATAGCTTTTACATAAAGCAATAGAACCCATACCTTAATAATTTTATAATATTGGATTATATAATAATTATATTGACTAGAGTATTAAAACTTTTATTTTACTTAAAATTAACAATAATTAAAAAAATTAACGATTTTATTTAATAATTAATTAATTATTTAATCAATAAATTGCAGTGTAGAATTTCAGATCCAGCCAAATCATTTTTGTGAAGATATTTCATAGCCAGTCTAAAAAGTTAAAGATGATATACATTTATGGTTTTGAAATCTCTACTCTATATTTGTTTAACAACACGGTGTACAGTTTTTTAAAATAATTTTATCCTACAAGTGTCTAAGTATACTTTAATAAATCTTAAAAAGATAAACAAGACCAGGCTGAATTCTTATTTTTTGTTCATTGATGTTTTCAATACTAATTTAACTACTTTCGGTAGAAAATCTCCCACATAAAGATAATCTTCTAGAAAAACTAATCAAAAAAAACTAAAACTTGGTTTTAGATGCTATTGGAATTCTACGCCTCAATTTTAATAAAAATATTTTATTAAACTTTTTTTTTCAATATAAAAATTTATACAATTTTCAGGTATTCTATCTTTATTTAAATAAGAAAATTTTGTAGAATGATATATTTTTTTGTTTATCAGATATCTTTATTGAATTTTTTACATTTATTTTTTAATGTATTAACGTATTATATTTATATATTATTATCACAGTATTATTTATATATGAGATGTAACATTTTTTTTTTATATTACTTTTGCAAATCAAAGATAGAACCAACTATGGTAAACAGCTGGATACATCAACTGTAAATTTTGTCAGTATTTAAATTGAAAAGCAGTAACAGCAATTGTTTCGTGTGATAAAGCGTTGTAATATTTAGTTTCAGATCTATTGCAATCGTTTTTTTTATTTATAAAAGTTTTCTTATTTTTAGTACTAACCATTTTATTTGCAACTGTTAAAGACATAAAAAATAAAAGGAGTTTAATTTGAAGTCACCACACTATCTACTTTAGGCTGTGTTTTCACCCCATTTGAAATTCATCCCACAATTAAAAATTTAAAGAAAACAAAAATTTATTTCAAAGATATACTATATCTATATCCATGGATGATAACTCTATAGTGATCTTATTTAACTACCTCGCCATATATTTTCATTTGTGTTTATGGTTGCAATTTTTAACAAATTACTATTGCTTTATTACTTATATTAGTATATATAAATTTTAAAAAATTTATATAAAAAAATATATAATTTTCATAAATTATCAATTTATTAATTTAAATTCACGTACATTCAATTTGCGAATACTTACATTATACATCATACGCTATGCTATGGCGTAACTGATAAAGCAATTTCAAATAGAAGAAGAAAAGAAAGAGCGTACTGACGAACCAAAAGAGAGCGGTGAGCCAGCGACCCAGAAACATTTCTGCCTCTGCTCGACAATGGGAGGACTTATCGAGAATGCTATCGGCAAACTGTTCCGGCGACCGTTCTATTATCACAGGCTCAATTTTCCACTAATTGGCTGGTTTCATTAACGCTTGAAGTTACATGGCATTCATTAGTTAAAACTATTTATTCATATAGTTCGAATAAGTAAACTGGAAGTTACATCATTTTTTTTTTGTTTATAAAAATCTTTATAGCTGACTGTAGTATATAATGTAAGTAGAGAAATGACCAAGTAAATAAACACGTCCAAGTTTTTTAATAAAAAAAAATTAATATTGGCCGTGCCAACGATTCGACCTGCCTTGCAGGTCTTCTTCAGGGCTAAAATAACAAAAAGTGGATGTGACATAACAAAAATGTTGATGTCTTTTTTTTTTGGTATCATCTTCCACTTTTTGTTATTTTAGCCCTGATGATGAGTTGCAAAGCTCTTCGCCAAATATAATTTTTTTTTAATTTAAAAACTTGGACGCGTTTATCTACTTGACTGCATTCCTGATTATGTACTTACATCAAAATTTTTAATTCTGACAAACATAATACAGTCTAACACATTCAAAAGCAATAAGTAATAGAGCTCCGTATAGGTATTCGTCCCTTAAACATAAATCATCGAGATGTGTCAATTCTAAATGTCGATTAGGAACCGATCGATGCCGCTGACTTTGACGATAGTCTTGTGATACTTTATTATATTATTATTAGTAGAGACCGGTTTTTTGTGCAGTAAAAAACTCAAAACATGCAAAATCGTGCAGTAAAAAACTCAAAACGTGAATTAAAAAACTTAATACATGCAGCAATCCATTTATTTACACAAATATGCAAAACGTAACCAGCCTTGAATAAACTTAAGGACATTTCGACAAATGTTTCGTTTTAGAGTTAATTCAATCTAAAATACTTTAAAATTTTGAAAAAAAAGGAGATGAAAAAAATTGTTAATTAAAATAAATATAAAATATCTTTATTAAAATTTCCTTTTACGTGGAATCAAAATATAATTAAATATTTTTGAAAAATAAATTAGTTTTTAAAAGTTTCGTGAAAATGTACATTATAAATTTCAAAATATTTTTCAGTATAATTATGCCGCCTGTTACTTAATAAAATGTTCTTTAGCAAAGAAAAGGAACGTTCTACATCTATGGACGTAATAGGACAATTTTTGTAGCATGCGACTGTGGATGGATTCATTTTCATTTTCAATTCGTTTTAAGCTTTCTTCGAGAGTTTCAAGAAAATATCAGCTCTGGATATTCATTTGTCCATTATTTCAATTTTGTAGAAACAATCGCGGACGTTTTTGGCATTTTCAAAGTTGATAGTCTCTTGTCAACAACTAGCTAGCCTTTTGTGCTAAATCAGAAGTGGGGAATGAAATGGAAAGCGTGGAGTAAAATTTTCTGAGGAAACGTCTTGGTTCTAGGAAGTACGTCGGTCCTCTATGTTTGCCTAAATCCAAGCTCCTAATACGATCATTTAAAAGTAGTAGGTCACAAATACATTTAATTTAAGCGACTTTTTACTTTCAATTTAAAACTAATTAACTTATTTAATATAAATAATTGTTATAAATGTTGCCTAATAATCCTAAGTAAAATTTTCAAAAAATAAATGGTTAAGTGAATAAAATTAGATGAATTTGGTTCACTTGTGCAATTTCGTGCAGTAAAACCCGAATTCGTGCAATCAAGCTCAAAAAGTCTAATTTGTGCAATTTCGTGCAAAATAAAAATTTAAGAATAAGAATCCTTATTCTTAAATTATCCTGGTTATAAATGAAATAACTACTTGGGTTAGAGAGCGCTAAATCAAAGCGAACTAATCGTGCAATAACAGAGAAATCCAGTCTCTAATTATTAGCATTCCACGTCTATAACCAGCCCTAACAGGTTCTCATGTGTAAGAAACTTAGATAATTTTTACTAATAATTGAAGCTTCATTTTTTTAACGATAAACATCTTGTATTAAAGTATGCAATTGAGCATTATATCTTCAATGATATTTTCTTGAATTTTATTAGCAGTAGTTTTTAACCTGGTTAAAGTTGTATTGGTTGGGTGTTTGAAGATTATGTAAACGTACAATGAAATATCCAATTTTAAATTTTATTATATGAGTGGGTAATCCAGACGGACCGATACTATTAAGAAATCCTTGCAGATAATACTTACAACAAAAGGCCTATGCATCATATTTTTACAGGCAATATCAAATAGCAAGAGGCCGATATTTTGATCAGGCAATAAGTTTTAATCGCCAGAAAATATTTTAATAAATTCATTGGGTTGGATCTTAATTTCTAACCCTAAAAGTTTATGACAGTGTGACAATCCACATTTCTGTTACTTAACACTGTATATTCAAATTAATATTATTATTGTAAACTTTACTATTATGAACCTTCCTAGAACTATGAACTTGATGTATGTATTTAAAATTTGGTTCCGATCGGTCCAATAGTTTTACCATTGCAGAATTGTAAATATCTTCCCTAAAACTGCAAAGTATCAAATGTGAAAAAACGTATTTTTTGTATTACTTTATCAATTGCTTTAGGACAGATATACATTTTAGCGAATTCTCAAATTTGAATTCAGCCGGTAAAGGGGAGAAATGACCCCACCAAAGAGACGATTATACAAACTATTTGATTATGCCAAATCAATGTAAGGAATCGCTTAAGTTCACATTTGATACTTTGCTTTTGTAGGGACGATATATCATTTTAATTTTAAACTCAAAGTGATTCACTCCTCACCCCACAAATTTGTTGTTTTTTTTTTTTAAAACAATTTCTTTGAATTAAGCAAATTTTATTATAAATTTCTAGCTCTAGATAACACCTTATATTTGCAACCTCTCTTGAATGGCGCCCACCTCCTATCAGTCATTTTTTTAAGTTCACTGCGCACCACGTATTTATCGCTTTTTTTTTAACAACAATATAAAAGAAAAAATGTAAAGTTTATTATTGCTAAACCTTCCTTGAACTTGAAAATGAGGTAGTTAAAGTTTCGTAGGGATTTTTTAGGCTAATAATATAACCACAATGAGTATTAAAAGTGTAAAATTGGACATTCGATGCGGTGTGCGATCTCCCTTAAACTCATACCATCCTCATTAGAGAAGAAACCAATCATCTTTTTAAAAACATTAATATTTCTCTATAATTGATGTGCTTAGTTGTGTCTACATTTGTACAAATTCAACACAGCTCTAATGTAGAAATTGTATTTATTTTTCTCAACCTCAAGAGAATCAATAAAATCGTAAATAATGACAGTGTCTATCATTTTGACACACATAAAATTTAAATTTTTACTTATATTGGATTTAAATATTCAACAAGGTCTAATGCTTTTGTCTCCTTTTCAAATATTTTAACTTATATGGTACTTCCAGAGGTGTTAAAATGTTCAATCGAAGATATAAAAAAAAATCATAAAAAGTGTTTCTTATTTACAAGGTTGCATCTAACATTTTGTCACTGACAATGAGTGTAAGAACAATTGGTTACATGACGACCGGTTTCGCTATTTTTTTTTTATCTTTCTCTTTTACATACATCATAAATGAACAAAACAACAATAAAAAAAATAATACATATTAAGAAAAAGTTGTTTTGATATAATTTCATCAAAATCACAAAAAACTAAATTAAATTTGCAAAAACTCTTGCAGACGGTGATAGTGAAAATTTTAAATGTGATTTGTAGGTTTGAATATGAATTTTCAATCCACATAAGAAACATTGCGGAGGTAATTGCAGCTAATTGAAAAATATAATGAGGCAATTTAAGGCAACTCGCTATTATTTACAACTGCGTTATAATTTGACAAAATTTTCAATTCTGCCTCTTTTTGTTCTATTCTTTGTAAAAATAAGTTATAAAACTCATGAGTTATAACACTCTTCTCAAAAAAATTAAATCCATATGTTGACATGTAAAAATTTTCGCAATACATCTCTTACAAATATCATCTTAATATCATTACGAATTTTCGAGCTTTTACTATCGGCTTCGAACTCGAAACAATAGGGAATGAACAGTACATATCAGATATATACACACCAAAAAACAGTACAAAATTGAATCATGAATTTTAAAGGTTTTTTCCGCCGTTTTCCGCAACGGCGAGTGCTCAACGGGCTTCCGATGTAGGTAAGGTTTCCTTCCTTCTTCTGCAGGGCTTGCCTTCCTCAAAATCCCTAAGTTTGTTTTTGTATTTTTTTCTTGTATATTTAGTTGATATATTTTTGTCTGTAAGATATGGCCACAGACCCAAAGACCGAAGACAATAGAACAATCTCTCTCTCTCTCTCTCTCTCTCTCTCTCTCTCTCTCTCTCTCTCTCTCTCTCTCTCTCTCTCTCTCTCTCTCTCTCTCTCTCTCTCTCTCTCTCTCTCTCTCTCTCTCTCTCTCTCTCTCTCTCTCTCTCTCTCTCTCTCTCTCTCTCTCTCTCTCTCTCTCTCTCTCTCTCTCTCTCTCTCTCTCTCTCTCTCTCTCTCTCTCTCTCTCTCTCTCTCTCTCTCTCTCTCTCTCTCTCTCTCTCTCTCTCTCTCTCTCTCTCTCTCTCTCTCTCTCTCTCTCTCTCTCTCTCTCTCTCTCTCTTTCCTTCTCTCTCTTCAAGTTCCACAGTACCTTCTCCGGGATAAGAAACTGCTTCCTTCGGTACACAACTTGCCATGTCCCCTTCTATTACCATAAACTGGTAACCTGGTGGGCAAAAAGAGGTTGTGTTGCCTCTCCGCCTTTCACTGCCAGAGCAGAGAAACAATAAGCAAATCACACCCAGCATGATCCAGGTGATGCGGACAATCCTTACTAACATACTGGATGAATTAAACTGAGAGATACACTCTTTCACTACATCGCTTATTCAGGTCAATAGTAATCAAGATAAACAAGTGGTATACCATTCTATGGTAATAGGAGTGAAGTAAGAGTCAAATCAGCTTATTGATAAGAAATGAATGCTTAATGTATGTATATGACAATTTTGTATATGACCAATTGTTTATTCCTAAAGTTAATTTCATTAATCACCACCGGGGAAAAGCACAACTAAATTTAAGTAATAGAAGTTATATATGGTAAAAAAAATATCAGCTATTTTGAAAGTTTTATTAACGAAAAAAATCAGAGTGGGCTATATTTTGTCCATCAGTTGAAACCTTTAGCTTGGAATCCACATGCTAGACTAAAAAGACAAGAAACTGCTCCTAAATTTCGATTTCTTCATCATTTACTTGACAGACTCTCTAAGACGCCGATAAATGATTCATTTACGTTACATTAATTAGACCTATTTGGACATGCGGGGTTAAAAATTGTGGCTCTACTAAACCGTCTACTTCATCTCGTATCCAGTCCGGCCTCGAGACGTTCTTATTCTTAACTTTTATTGAAGTGTGCCTCGCAAGCAACTTTATTATCACATGTACAAGATGCAGGTGTTTTTTTTTTTTTTTTTTGTTTTTTTTAAGTTTTAGATTTCAATAACGAAATAGGTAAATAATTGATTAGCCAATTAGATTTCCGTTCAAAGTTTTTATTTGGTTTCAGAATCTTTAATGTACTTATATAATAGACTATTTTCGGAAGAAAGGAGAGAGTTAACATTCTAAATAAGTGTTTAAATTCATTTGTATGAATAAAATTAGTTATGACATAACATTCTGGGCTTCATTATGCAATATGAGTATGATTTGAAAAGAATGAAAATAGAAAGAAGATTCATTGGCAATAGAGTGTTAGGATGCCATGTTGGGAGAAATGAGTTTACTAAGTCGTGTATGTCCGATAATTGTTAAACTATTTTTACTAATACGCTTTTATTAACTTCACCTGTATGTAACGGAATCTTAAATGGTAATTTTCACCAATTTCCAGCTATCAAATTATCTTGAAAATTTGCACACGTGTCAAGGACCAATGACAATACAATAATTGCACAACTTTGTTTTATTATTCATACATAATCCAGTCGAAATAACCCCCAAAAGGGGGCCTGCCTTGCAAAAGGTTAGGAAGTAGGTTTTATGATTCGGTATGGTCCAAATAGGTCCTGAGAATAAAATATAAAAAATGTGACTACATTTGATAACCTGGAAATTTTTGGGGGAAAAAACCCCAATATTTTGCACTTTTTTCAGTTTTTTGCAAAAAACATATACAAAAATGCTTTCAATCGAAAAATGTAACATTTGCAAAATTAAAGTTTAATAAATTGTGCGTCTAAAGACATCTCTTAAGCTGAATTTGATTTAGCTCAATCGGCTGTTTAAAATCGAAGAATTCCGCCAACTTTATCAAAAAGTTAGTTTTGGTCATGTTTAAGAGTCTATAACACAAAAATAGCTAATCCAATCAAAAAATGTTATATACTAATAGTTGTAGATTATTAGATTTTGTCTAAAATGGGTTAAGTTAAGTTCGCTATTAAAGCATGTTTTATTTTTTTAATCTATAATTTTTTTTAATGAACAAACATTTCCGGTTTTCTTCATGCGACTTCGACCAGTATTTTCTTAGGTAATCTATCTGAGTTTAGTTTTAGAAATCGTTCTTTTAGTTATGATTTACTTAAGTATCACTTCTCTCTGGCTTCATGCAGTTTTGGATATTTCCTGATACTATGTCCGTATGGAAACATCTTTAGTATTTCACCTCTAGTCCAGTCAATAGGGAAAATTCTCTCCTAAAAATAAGGGCTGGTAGCAACCCGCACAGAGTTGTTGAGGGCGATTAAAGAAGTATTTCTGTCAAAAATGCCCCGAAGATTTGGTGAGTTTTTTAGAGTTAGGGGCACGAGAACATGGCCAAAAGCAGTTTTCTCAATTTATAAGCAAATATAACGCGGCCTTTTATAAAATGTTGTATATAAAAGTTGTAGATAATAAAAATATCTACAATTTAAGCCATTGATCGTTCGATTCTGATGATTGGTTGTCGTAAAAAGTGCAAAAAACCCTCTAAAATGTCCCTTTTTTGCATAAGAATTATTATAAACAAAAAGGGCCTTTTCAATACTTTTTATTGATGAAAAAGGAAGCTCTTTAAACCCAAAGAAAAATAGGATTCACCCCGTCCTCCTATCTTTATTATTTACTGAGATATACCTTTTGTTTATCTCGATATCGATATTTTCAATGCAAAACGGGCCGTTCGTGATTCACATTTTGAACTTCGGATGACCGGGATATTATTCTTAAGGGCTTATATTTTCATTATGAATTGCCAAAAAATCGATTTCTTTGAAAAAACATGCAATAAAATCGACTTGAAAAAGCGCCCGTTTTACAGCTATAAACAATTGAAGCTAGAGCGTCCGGTATTGAACCGATTTTGTTATAAATATAATAAATTAAAAGCTTACCTCTCAACGATTGATTTGAGCTATTCAAAGTGTAGCTACCATAAATAACAGCCGAGTTACGATTTTTTTAAAAAAAATCACTACGTCATTGTTATGGCTAATTAAAAAAAAATCAATCTCCAAATAGTACAAAAGGGTGGATGGGCTTTCGGGAAACTTACTCGACAAGTTTTCAGTATCATGTGTCCAAAATTATTCCTTTAAAATTTGCGAATAATCATCCTAGCCAGTACGATACAATTTTCACAGTGTTGATTGAAGCGTCAGCACGAGCCCGAGCTCTTAAACAATCTACTGCTTTCGTGACCTTTGATCAGCCTCTTTACTGGAAAGCACGTGAATTGATAGCGTCGATTGATCCATTGAATGATCCACACGGGCTTCAATCTGTAATTGTACGGTTAGGAGGATTTCACACTTTGATGTCATTTCTTTCTAGTATTTCATATTTGATGGATGGCAGTGGCTTAACAGAAGCTTTCACAACTATATTTGCAGCAAACTCTGTCGAAAAAATTCTTTCTGGCCATGCATTTTCACGTGCGATTCGAGGACATATTTTAAATTTTGTTGCTATATGCAACCGAATATTAGAAAAATGTTCTTTTACCGACGATGAACAAAGTTATCTGGATAATTTGATGAACTCCGATGAATTCAATGAAGAAGATATCAGTAACGATGTTAATTTCTTACAAATTTCTACTAAATTTCAAAGTCAGTTTACAACATTCAAATCGAATGGACCTACTGCTCAGTTGTTTCTCCAGTATCTACATTGCATTTCCATTGTCTTAAATTTCTATCACGCGGAGAGATCTGGAGATTGCAAAAATAAATGACGTAGTGATTTTTTTTAAAAAAAATCGTAACTCGGCTGTTATTTATCGTAGCTACACTTTGAATAGCTCAAATCAATCGTTGAGAGGTAAGCTTTTAATTTATTATATTTATAACAAAATCGGTTCAATACCGGACGCTCTAGCTTCAATTGTTTATAGCTGTAAAACGGGCGCTTTTTCAAGTCGATTTTATTGCATGTTTTTTCAAAGAAATCGATTTTTTGGCAATTCATAATGAAAATATAAGCCCTTAAGAATAATATCCCGGTCATCCGAAGTTCAAAATGTGAATCACGAACGGCCCGTTTTGCATTGAAAATATCGATATCGAGATAAACAAAAGGTATATCTCAGTAAATAATAAAGATAGGAGGACGGGGTGAATCCTATTTTTCTTTGGGTTTAAAGAGCTTCCTTTTTCATCAATAAAAAGTATTGAAAAGGCCCTTTTTGTTTATAATAATTCTTATGCAAAAAAGGGACATTTTAGAGGGTTTTTTTTGCACTTTTTACGACAACCAATCATCAGAATCGAACGATCAATGGCTTAAATTGTAGATATTTTTATTATCTACAACTTTTATATACAACATTTTATGAAAAGCCGCGTTATATTTGCTTATAAATTGAGAAAAACTGCTTTTGGCCATGTTCTCGTGCCCCTAACTCTAAAAAACTCACCAAATCTTCGGGGCATTTTTGACAGAAATACTTCTTTAATCGCCCTCAACAACTCTGTGCGGGTTGCTACCAGCCCTTATTTTTAGTAAATTTAACATGGGAGTGATTCCCTATTGACTGGACTACTCAGAAACTTACTGGACTGAACTGTAATTATTCTTTTATATAATGATCTTTGTTTCTCCTTGGTCCAATTTTTCAGAAAATCCGATTGTTCAATTTAATTGAGTGGATTATCTAAATAGATAAATTAATGAAATAATAAGTCAGTCGGTGGTGTAGTCAGATAGGCCTCTCAGGTTTCAGTACAGGTGTGAGATTTTCAACAAGTTTAACAGGTTCAATGTTTTAGATCCTCAACTGCTACTAGTAAAGAAAGAGTTGTTTATCTAACAAATTATCGAAAACGTCTAGCTAGAGTGTTAATTTATGACTTGTACGCAAAGGAAGACAGCCTCCACAAGTCGGATTCCAACCAGCCACATTTCGAATCTTAACTCTTCATATAAATACTATATCAATAAAAATAATAAAACTTACTTTTATCATTCTGCTCCAGGTTTACGTTCCAACACCAGCTAACAATCTGGAAAATTTTATTGGCATCATAAAAATGAAACTAATTTATTTTAAAATGTTTAATTTTTTTAAAGTTTAGAAGTACTAACATTAATTCTTTAATGTAATAAGTTTACAAAATAAGCAGTTAGTATGTTTTTGAACTGTTTGTTTTAGTTTGTTTTGATTAAAACAAACAAATCCTCAGTAAAAGCAACATGAAATTAACAATTAAAGAATCTACACTAATCCATACATACAACCACTATCAGAAGGACTTGTAAAAAACACTATAAAACTGACTACATTTAAAAATACGTCCACTATAGTAAAATTATACACCAAAACCAAAGATACAGATAAAGGTTGTTTTATATTATCCGGCACGACACGTAGCGGACCGTAACGTTTCAGACAACAAAAAAATATTAGATAGTTAATTTTATAGTGCCTGCGTATATATAGCGGAACGGATCTGGCAAAACACGGCACGTTTCAGACAAGACATTAAGACATTTCTCGAAAAGAATATTTAATCGGAGCCGGTCCGTGCCGTAGCGTGTCTTAAGGTGTCTTTTTCGTAGTATACTTTACTTTTCGACTCCGACAGTGCAATACTGCAGTGACTTTGCCCCATTCCAGTTCTTTTTCTGTGCTTAAATTTGATTCCATTTTTTTTTTTTTTTTTTTTTTTTTTTTGCAAAACTGGATGTTGAAAAATTAATTGAGTGCGTAAGGAGTAACACATTGAACATTTTATATTAATATAAAAATCTAAAAACAGAAATTTAACATATGCAATTATAAAAAAAAATCTGATCAAAACAATTTGTATAAATTTCTACTCGATGTTCAGGACATGTAGGTTTTCTACATTTAGTGCATGCTTTCTTGACTTTTTTTATCTTTTTGTCTTGGACAAATAACACACCTGGACTAAACCTAATGACTAAACACTAGTATGAATTAATATACTATAAACAAAAAGTCATTAAAAAAAAAATCTCCGCTTCGCCTGTGCTCCAGGTCCGTACTGGAATCCGCTGTGTCTGATAATATAAATACACCATGTATTTGTCTGACTGTTCCGTGTCTGATACGCTACGTGTCGTGCCGGATAATATAAAACAAGCCTAAATTAGAATTATAATCTAATGAATTTTGTAAAATACAATGAGAAGATAATTGTTGCATATCTTGTTTCAAGCGAAATCCTTGACTTCCTTCTAATCCAACGTGACGCTCGCTAACAATCTAACAACTCAATCAAATGGTATCCAGCTTTTGCATTCCTGGAATCCTATAAATATCTATTTGCACAATTTAGATTCCACTCGCTATAATTTTTTCTGATTCTAAATTTATCATTTTAGTACTTCTTTTGTACATAATACCCTCGCCATTGTACTAAAAGAATTTATTCATTTGTAGAATGTACATATATGGTCCACTATATGTATGAAACTAGTATTTATGTGCATATTATCATTGGTGTACTATTATTTCTCCTTTATTTTCAACCGACTTCAAAAAAATAGGTTCTCAATTACACTTTTTCTAGTTTTTTACGCGATTATTCCGTGAATTATGAATCGATCTAGATGATTCTTATTTTGTTCGGTAGGTGATACTTCAGAGGTGTTTCCATAATGTTATTGAAATCAATTCAGCTTTTTAAGAAAAATAAGAAAAGATCAATTAATTAGCAAGTACTGTTATAACCTTCCACTATAAATATATTACTCATTGAGTATAAGACATTGTCTATAACTCCATGATATTACTTCATGGCAACTAAATCTAAATTATTAACATAAAAACTTTAAATATAAAAACAAAAATACACTTAATTGCCACTAAATAATTGAAAAATAAACTTAGTTTTCTGAAAAAAAAAACAAACTAAAAACCGTCTTCAAGATTAAATCTACATATAAAAGCTTAAACTAAAAAGTAAAGAATAATATTTTAATTACTTATAAAAAAAATCATTAAAGCACAATCAACGAAATAATCGATACTTATATACCTATTCATAATTTATGATCATTTATTTTTGGAGTCGGTGCCGACCAAAGCAGACAGAATTCGACAAAAAACCAAAACTAGCAATTGTAAAGATCCCCCTAATATTTCATCACCGCCACACCGCTGTCTCGTGCCATTTGGTAGTTTGTTGCAAAGGCCGGATATAACAGCCCTTCTTGGCTGGGACCGATTCCAAAAACAACTGATTATAAATTGTGAATATGTATATAAGTATCGATAATTTCGTTGAATGTCCTTTAATGCACTTTGTTTTGAAGTAATTATAATATTATTTTTAATTTTTAGTTCAAGTTTCTTCATGTAGGTTTAACTTTAAGTCGTTTTATTTTATTTTATTTTCGAAACATTAACTTTGTTTTCATTATTTGTCTCTAACCAGATGTAACTAATTCTGTTTATTTCCGTTTATTTTTTATTCCTCAGAAACTTAGTCCTAGTGCAAAATTATTTTTCTATCCTATTCTATTCTGTATGTGCGCATATTTTTCAGATTTTATCGTATGTAATTCACAGCTATAATAATAACCTTATGCTAAATATCTAATATTAATACTATCTTACTTTTTAAAACAAAAATGTTTACACAAACCTGAAAAAACATCTTTTCTGCAGCAAAGGTTATTACCACACGGAGCCAGCTTCTGCCCACATGGACATCCAATTCCCTTGACCCGGATCATTGTCTTGTTGGTGAGGATCGAATCTGTTTTGTTGTCATTGGCTGGAACTCCGGACGCCGCTGAGGACGAATGGACCAAAAAGGCAATGAAAAATAACCACCACAGAGACATTCAGGCTTCAAAAGTAGACTGACTGCGATAAGATTTATACTATGATGCTGTGACCTTAGATACTGAGGTCAGTGTTAGAAACCCTTTATATTGTAATAGTTCTATTTAATATAAAATTTATAATGTTAAATATTTATTGATAGTCAAAATTAGATAGAATACCTTAAAAAAAAAAAATTTCTTATTTTGATATATAAAATATCTAAGAGATGTTTTTACGAACTATTACATATATTAATATTAAATATACATATATATATATATATATATATATATATATATATATATATATATATATATATATATATATATATATATCCTTTAGATTTGGGGCACACAAATCCTTCACATTCTATTACCAACCAAATCAACCATAATACAGCTGATATAAACACCATCCTCTCATCTTTCTTAACAGAACTTAAAGAAACAATAAGACCTCTCATTTACCTTCTCACCAAAATCCTTTCTGAAGTCCCACTTAACATCCCAAAATGAGCAAAAAACCCCTAGCTGTCATTTTGTAGAATGCAAATGACCTTCATAACCATCGAGACGAACTTGTCATATTTCTACATGACAATCTCATAGATATAGCCCTGCTGACGGAAACACACTTTACAAAACAATCGTATTTTCATATACGTGACTACATCACTTACAGATCAGACCACCCAGACAACACAGCCCATGCTGGTTCTTGCATCCTTATTCATAAATTATTGCCTCAATCTCTTGTCCCTTCTACTCCAACTGACACCATTCAATCCACTTCAGTATCCGTCTCCACTCGTCCTTTCAATGCTACGAATTCACCTGCAAACTTTCCTCCTGGAAATTCCCGCGCTTATAACCATCTTGATTCCTTATTCCGATCCCTCGGTCCGCACTTTATTGCTGGAGGAGACTATAACGCCAAACACCAGCAATGGGGATATAGAACCTGCAACTCCCGTGGCAACATTTTATCCCGTGTTTCATCCTCCAACTGTTCTTTCTTCCTTAAATCCAACTTATTGGCCTACATCTATCAAAAAAACGTCCAGTCAACCTCGATATTTCGATTTATTCCCAAATGTCCACCTCTCATACCACTGTTAAATCTTTTAAATCAAAGGATGACCTTTCATCAGACCATAGCCCTAATCTCCTTCTCTTGCATTCAAATCCCGTCCCTAAACCCTCAACTCCTAGACTAATCACAGGGTGAGTAGACTGTGACAAATTTCGTTATGACTTAAAAATTCCTCTAAAAACAAAACATGATATCGACACTGCCATAGATAAACTCACCATTTCAATACCCAGCAGTATTAACGAAAGCACATCACACAAGAAAAAAAATAATTCTCTTCAAAGTAACTTACCACTACATAATGGCGTCTTGCTAAGAGAAAAACGTAGAGCAACGGCGAAGTGGCACAGGACCAGATATCCATCAGATAAAAATAAGAACTGCAAACTTACAAAGAAACAGGCAGAAATTAAGAAATACAATCTTCAAAAATTACACTGACAAATCTTTATGGATTACCGCTAAAAAACTACTGAACTACAGAAACTATAATCATCCCCTACTTACCGAAGCCAAAACCTGGTCAAAATCTGATGAAGAAAAATCACTCATTTTTGGCCAGCACCTTTTTAAAACTTTTAACCCACAACCTGTTATCCTTAATCCTGCTCATTTAGAATATATTGAATCAGAAATTAATATCCCACTTTCAATGTCCTGTCCCCCTAAAGCATTCCATCCTTCAGAAATATCAAACGTCATTCATAGATTACCTTCAAATAAAGCCCCTGGAGATGAACTAATTACATCCCATATTCTTAAACTCTTTCCTCAGAAAGTCATCCTATTCCTAACATACGTATATAATACTGTCCTCCGTACCACATATTTTCCCGACTCCTGGAAATTATCTATAGTTAAGATGATTCGAAAAGCCACCTGAGTTCCCATCCTCATACCGTCCTATTGCACTTTTGCCAATCATGGGTAAAATCCTTGAAAAACTAATTTAAAAACGATTGTATCCTATCATAGATTCCTATAATGTAGTCCCAGACCACCAGTTTGGATTCCAAACATCACACTCCACAATCCAGCAATGTCATCGTCTGGTGGACGTAGTCTCCTCTGCATTGGAGCGCGGTATGTACTGTACGGGAGCCTTTCTTGACGTGGAACAAGCTTTTGGCCGAGATTGGCACCCAGGACTACTTTACAAGCTCCGTTGATTCCTTCCTTCAACATACTTCCTAATTATCCGTTCCTATCTTAGCGATAGAACCTTCAAAGTTAATCATAACTTTTCCTATTCTTCTTTCTTTACCCAATCTGCCGGTGTTCCTCAAGGTAGTATCCTAGGTCCTATCCTCTACACAGTGTATACAGCTGACATCCCAACTCATCCTACCACTGCCCTCACCACTTACGCTGATGACACATGTGTGTTATCAGTAAACAATGATCCCTTTATTGCCTCTCAAACACTCCAATCCTATATCCTAAACCTTCAAGAATGGTGTTAAAAATGGAGAATCAAAATAAATCCAAACAAATCCCACCAAATAACGTTTGACCTTCGTCGTAAACCTACGACTTCCTGTCCTACAGTATCCTTTAATGATATTCCACAAATCCCTGTTGAACAGATCCGCTACCTAGGACTCCACTTGGAAAAACGTCTAACTTGGAATCCACATACAAGACTAAAACGACAAGAAACTGCCCGTCGTTACAGACTACTTCAACATTTACTAGACAAACGTTCAAAGCTCCCAATTAATACAGTACAGTTGTAAATTTCAATGAATGCATATTAAAAAAAAAAAGTGTGTTGTAATGTCAGACACTTCAGCATTCTTGTAACCGTTTAGATGCTGGTTCGAATCCGGGTGTGTGTGTTAAAATTAATTTCGTGACAGACCATCGGAATGAACCTCGATCTTACTATCTGGATCTAGGATGAGTTGTTTCAGGAACTGTAGGATAACCCATCCTTTAGCACTAGAATTATAGCGTTTTATACTAAACCTGCCATGACGGGTCAAATGACCCTTTTCGGACTTTTCGGCAGTTGTTATGTTTCCAAACCATTCATTGCTTTGATTTTTTATTTTACTACTTTTATTAAAAAATATATCAAAAGTGTTTTTTCGATATCCCCCTCCCTCTTATTGCTGTTTTATCATAAAAATGTGGTAGAAATAGGTATACATGAAATTTAGGTAGGTTTAATGCTAAGAATTTTCGAGTAAATTTAAGGGTTGGAGCCATATAAAGGAGAGTACTTCGAAAAAATCAAATTCTTCAGGGAGAACAAGAAAAATGTCAAAGTTTATAACTGTTTATTAATCCGGAGACCAATATCGAAAAGAAGATGTAAATAATTTAAATAAATAGTTAAGCTCATATAAATAGAAAAAACTTTTCTTTTTTTTTTTTGATAACCTATTTCAAGTCAAGGTAATAATAGTTGTTAATCTTGACTGTTTAATATGTTAATTTAGGTAAAAAAATATGTGTTAAACTTTGAAATTATAGCTTACAACTGTTTGGTAGAGTAATGCTTAAATATTTGAGTTTAATCAAATAAAGAATAAAAAGCCTCAAAATATAGAGTAGGATGATGATAGTATAAACATTAGGTCCATTAACATAACCTGAGTTAATTATATGGACACAGCTATATCCTGGATCGCCTAATGTGATACAATTTTATAATAAAAATTTTTTTCCTGAATAATAACTAATGCTAAAGTTTATTAATGATAAAACTGATAATTTTAAGAGGGGAAATCAATATAATGTACAAATATGATTGAATATATTGTTCAAATATGATCGAATATATTGTTAATTATTGATTAGTTACAAAACATAAAATAAAAGAGAAAATATTTAATTTTTTAAAAATATCATTGTTAATATAAAATCATATCCAATGAATCCCAATGATAACATTATCACATAAGCTATGAATAGGCATCTGTGTATATACATCTGTATGCAATGTCCTTTGGAATTTTGTTTGTTCTTTCCTTGATCTGAAACAATAAAAACAAATTAATATCATCGCCATTTCGAAGTTATAATTCCTAATCAATATGCTTTTAAGATTATATATTTTCTATGTAATTAATTACAAACAAACAAGCCACACTGTCTTCACTAGTACAGTGAATATTTTATGTTTTGCAGATGGGCTAGATATTGTGGCGAGTTCCCGACCAGAACAAGTGAAGGCCGCAATTAGTCTCATGGTGCTGCCGCATCTATGGGACTAACCATTAATGAAGAAAAGACTAAGTACATATACACCAGAGTCAGCAGTGAGGAGATACTGATTGTAGGTTCATACAGGTTTGAAAAGGTGAATGAATTTACATATCTGGGATGTCAGATAACGCCAGTCACTCACGTATCTGCAAAAATAGAAAAGAGGCCAATGGCAGCGGATGTACGAAGCCTGTTAGGGGTCAGGTGCTGGAGATGGGCTGCAGAGGATCGAGCGAATGGCGGCGGCTCAAATAGGAGGCCAGGACCTACCAAGGGTTGTAGCGCCTCGGAGAAGAAGAGGAACTAACTACACATATACAAAAAAAAAAAATTATTTCTTGTTCGTAAGGATTTTCTTCGCCATTCAAAGTTTCCTCCTCCCTCAGTCGGTTCCTCCACTCCTCTCTGCCCATTGCATCCTCCTCCGTTACACCATACCTCCAATAACGATATTCCACGTGATGCGAAGCCAGCCTTTTCTTACCCTTTTGCCTATTCATATGCCATTTTGGGGATTCTTTTATTATCTATCCTTTTAACATATCCGTACCATCTTCGCAAGGATATTTCTTCCTACTTCTATTCTTTTTCAAAAAATCCCATTTCTCATTTGCTGAATCCTTGAGGTCCTAGCTGACCTTCTCGAAAAATCCATCTCCACATCCAGGAATCTTTATCCCTGCAATGTTTCAGAGCTGTATTGCATTACGCTTTCCACTTTTTCACAGTTTTAAGTAGGTTTCCACTCCAGAGGACTGAATTTAGCATACCAATAGCTTCGCTTCCGCAAGCGATTTATGCACTTACCCCGTTATGGTGGGGCAAGTGCATAAATGGGCCTTAATATCAATTTTCTTTCGCACTGATAATAATTTTTAAGATATCAGGGAAATCAACTATATTATTAAAAAGAGCAAAGTTCAACGTTTGCAATGGAATAAGGAATATTATCCCAGCATAAATAGCTGATTTTTTATGTTGAAGTTGAACTTTACACTCCATATGACGCATGCCCCACTTCACCTTACTAAATCAAATTCAGATTTTACAAAAAAAGAAGACTCTCTCTCACGACCTTATCACGTCTGAGTTATTTCTGAATATACTTACTAAAGCTTCAGTATTTTTTATAGTACTATGCAATGTCATATTACGGATAGCTAAATTGACCCACACAATTGAAATATTCTGTGAATTGTGATAAACCTCACAAAGACAAACATAGATATAAGCCTTCTTCCTCTATGTTCAAAAGTTTTGGAAAAAATATTAATACGACCGATTACTCAAAATTCTTAATGGCCATAACATATTAAAAGAGCATCAATTCGGATTCCGCACATTTCAATCTAAAACAGCTGCACCTAGTCTGGGAATACATATCTGCTGCACTCAAACTAAAACAATATGCTCCTGGGGTATTTTTAGATGTGAACTAAGCTTTTGATAGGGTACGGTTTCTTCTTTTCTAACTGAAACCAATTCTTCCATGCACTTATAATCTCATCAGTTAAGCCTGTTTCATCAGGAGTCCCTAAAGGCTCTTTCCTGGTCCTCGTAATATACTCTATATACAAATAAGCCTTACTGACAGACAATAACCTACAAACTGCGACTTACGCCGACGACATAATCACAAGAAATATTGAGTATAAACAAGCCCCCACTCTTACATTATTACAAAACCTTAAAAACATAGTCTTGGGTTCAGTTATTTGGTAAGGACGTACTGTTACTTGGGAATCGGTTGTGAAGGGAGGATATTTTTACCAAAATCAAGTTCTTAGGTCATTTCCTCAACTAACGGTTTGTCATTTCCTCAACTTTACAGAGGCTCAGTGGGCTCCGAGAGAGTCTCACCCTCAAGTCAACCTATGAATAGTATACCTATTCCTAGGATATAGGAACTATGAAGATAGTGTAGTTAAAATTTTGTTAATATTGATTCAGTAGTTTTAACATAGTAAATTGAATTGTACTCGTATAATGGTGCTAATCAAATATCGATTGATTTTCAAACTTGAATGGGGTCTACATGTCGCACCGATCCTTTTGTTTTTTTACGTCAAAACATCTTTAAAAAAAAAAAAAAAAAATAGTACATTGATGCATTCATCATTAAAATATAATGTATCTAAATGAAAAATATCATCCTTTTGGATGTTTTAATGTGATTAAGGGTTAGTAAAACAAAGTTTTTAAATTAAAGAGCGACATTCAGTAGCGATGTTACACTGAGAAAAGGTAGTAACAACGGTAAAAAGAAATGAAGGGGGAAAAACAATAAAACAGAAATAAATATAGTAATAAAATAATAATAAATAAATAATTAAATACAAAGTAAAGAGTTTAAAGACAGGTTTGTTCTTCCATTCCAGTTGGTTGGCTTTGAAGAAGGATTCAAAGAAGAAAAAAGAGGGTTGGACAGGGTAGGAAGCATGTTGTAAAATTTGATGTGTCATCGTTTTACGTATTGGACAGGGTTTTACAAAGAAAATCGTGACGCAAAAATAGCCAGTCTGTCTGTACGCCAAGAGGACGGTCTGAGTGTAATCATTAGTGATCTGTTTTGGAGTCTGTTTAATTTGTTAATGGTATCTTGAACTAAGTGTCGAAAGAGAAGAGCTGCATAAAGAAGTCTAGGACGAAGGATAGCTTTAAAGAGAAGAAGTTTTAGTTGGACAAATAAAGTTGGAGAGCGAAAGAGATGTGAATGAGAAGTAAATGTTTGACGAGTGAATACCAAGGCAATCAATAGACGACACTATAGGAATTTCGGTATCATTAGTCTTAAATGGTTGATTATTTCTCCTTTGGGATTGGCGGGAAAACGAGGAAACTGTGGCGTCAGGTTTAGAAGGGTTTATACAAATACCTAAACTGGAAAGGGAATCTGAAATTTGTTGAGCCACCGTTTGTACATTTTGAAGGGCTTTTGCAGTGCTGATGGATGAGTTGTAGATCGCAATATCGTCGGCATAACCTGATATTTCGACGCGTGGGTAACGACTGCCGATTAAATTTGCTGTCTAAATTGAACAGATGATAGAAGAATGAACAGAGCCTTGTGGAACCCCAATTCGGTAGGGCTTATATGATGAAAAGGAGTTACCAACTCTATAGGAAGGTTAATAGGAAGGCGTTTATGATAAAATGATATGACTAATTTCCAAAATGTTTGTAAATTATGAGAGGCAGCTGTTATTTTATTTTCCTAGATTTTTCCATTCTTTGTATAGCGGGGAAATTTGTGTTTTAACAGAACGGAAAGCAATGCGGTCTTCAGGTTGATGGCATCTTCGCCACTAATTTAGCAAACGATGATGGACAGATATTAACCAAAGAATATGTTTCAGAGGTGTTTGCAATACAAAAGGTTTTGGTTGGAAGGTAGAGATAGAATAAGAGGCTGCTTCTTGGAGAAAGTTGGTGAAACGATCAACTGCTTTATCAATATCATCCGTGGTAGGTGTATCAGGTAAAGGTGGCAAGGAAGGCGGAGAGTTTTTGAATAGAAACGACTCAAATCTTAACCAGTCAGCTTTCGAATAATTGTAATGGGGTGAAGAGTTGGGGGAGTGTTAATTGAGGATATGTGATAGACTACTGGGAAAGGATCTAAAAAGGAAATGTTAGTAAGAGTATAACAGTAAGTAATAAGATGAGGTGCATGAGTATAAAGCAAATCTATTGTACTAGTCGAGAAGACTGTAATGTTAGAGAAGAAGGGTAGATAATAGTTCCTGGAAGTTGTGCGATGGCTTTTCCTCTCAGATTGGAGGAAATATTATTCCACATTTGATGCCTGCAATTAAAATCTCCTATCACAAACGATGATCTTGGAACAGATTGAAGAAACTGGGTGAAAGGTCTTACTGAAGAAGAAGGACGAGCGTAAATGCCATACAGCGGATGAGGGACTCCATTCACACATAAAATTATACCTAGAAGTTGAACTGAAGGATGAGGATATGTGATTTGAGGAGCGCGATGTTTAATAGAATTGTGAATAAATATGGAAACATCAGTAGGAACAATAGGAGAGAAAACGAGTGTTTAGATGAACCAGCATCAGTGAAAATAAAATATCAGGGTGTGCCTATGTAAGAAGGGCGTGAATACCTGGAATGAAAGGAGAATGATTAATATTAAAGTTAACTACCTTAATCCCAACCATTAACTATATTGGAGGATGTCTGCAAAGTGATGAGAAGTGGCTGAAGAGAGGCAGAGAGCTGCTTGATGCTTACTAAGAGAGCCTGGAGTTGATAGACAATGAGCTGAAGCGTGGAAGTGATAGTTTGTTGGATTATTGGAGTTATCTACTGAAAGAACATGTGTGCGTTGCTGCTGAGATACCGCTGTTATATTAGGAGCTGAAGTTCGTAGAAGAGTCGGAAGTTCTTCTGAAGATAGTGGTGGCGGTAGAGGTGTTGTTGTAGGCTGGACATGTTTCTTTTTGGCAATATTTATCTATTCCAAACGTCGTGTGAATTGCCTAAATGAAGCCGCATGTTCTTGATTGCATCCTGCACAACGAAGTGGGGAGTCTCGAAGGCTGTCTTTTAATTCGTAATTACTACTACATTTTACACACATAATAGGGCGAAAACAGTAGGTGGAAATGTGCCCGAATGACATTCGTACAAACCATAGATCTCTAAACGATTGAATATTACACTCTCTGGAATCACAGAATGAGCTAAAACATTTTGTAAACAATATAAAATCACCAATGAATAGGAAATCTCTGACCGGGATTAACATAGAATAACTTACACACTTTGTCACATGTGTAGTTTAAACGACTTAAAAAATGAACTAAAATCATAATCAAAATTATATAATATACTAATTATATATAAAACAATTTACGATTCAATAAACTTACTTATTCATGTCCCGTAGGTCTTAATCTTCACTGACCGGGTTATTCGTGGGGTAGAATTATCAACCTGTAAAATAGGAGCATTACGTTCAAAATTGTACAGCATTTTTTTAAATAAAAAAAATACACTGGAAAAAATAAGATTTAATATTTACTGATATTTCAACAAGAGGTGAAGATACTTTCAATTAAGTATGTGCAGTATGTATCGAAAAAAAATGCTGCTAACTACAAACAGACATTATCTGTTTTATTACTTATGTGTGTGCCTGTTTTATTTTTTTTTTCTATTAATGCACACCATTTAAATGTAAGTTAACATTCAGCAGGATATATATTCCAGTTGCAATTAAAAAAATAAATAAAATTGCATGTCGGGTTTGAGGGACATTACTCAGCGGAATAAGTTCTGTTTTTTTTTTTTTTAGAGATAAACATATAAATATGTATATATTTAATTAGTATCTATTTATACATTATAATTGTTATATTATTATTTCTTCTTTCTTTTATTTTTTTTTCCATTTTATTTATTCATTATGTCTCTGACCAGATGTAACTAATTTTATTTCTTTCTGTACTAAGTTGTTATTCTTAAGGGACTTGGTCCCAGAATAAAATTACTTTTCTATTATATTATATTATATATATATATATATATATATATATATATATATATATATATATATATATATATATATATAGAATAGAATAGAATGTACAAAAAAATAATTCAGTTTTCAAAGGTTCATAGTTAGATATATTAATTAAATAATCGAAAATATTATTAACAAAACCTTTTACCCGCCCTCTGCACTGATATTTCTCTAGTCTTGTCTTAATAACGTATTTAACATAATGTTTCTATAATATAAAATATATATTTATGTTTAAACACTTTCTACAGTAGGTGTTTTTACGGAAAATATATACCAAAACAGAAAAAAAGTCAGTTCCGTGTCAAGATTTACACAATTATCCGTAAAGTAAACTGGTTATTGAACCAAACGACTAGCTTGTAGAAAACGAAATAAAATATTTTAATGAATCAATAATAAATGTGTACTATCTTTTTACAGAAATCATTCACCAGAACGAACATAATTTACATAAACATTGTAGTAAAAAACAATATCCCTAGAAGTTAAAAAAAAAAATAAAGATATTATTTTATGTTCTTAGCATTATAGTCTAAATAAGAGCTGTGATTTAATAGAGTTTAGATCCTTATATTGCCTGAATGTACTACATACCTCTTTTTTGAATAATGTAACCTTTCCGACAACAGAGTTTACTTTTATTGCATGGTACCAGGATCTGTCCATCTGGGCATGAACTTTTATTTCTCAAAGGCATTCGGAAAATAGTCTTGTTATCGATATCCTTTATGGTGAAATTATCGTATTCCGAAGAAGAGATTTGGTCCAGGATGAGGAGAAAACAGCAGAGCCAGAAGAACATCTTGCCTCAGTGAGCCCGTGTATACTGCCGCTTGGGGATTTCCGCCGAGGTCAGCCGTACTTATCATTATATATTGAGATCCCCTGCCAGCGATTGGTTCGGGGATGCCATGACACACCTTCCTTAGAATGCCATTAGTTATGTTATTCAGGATTGGTCATCGGTGCGATAATTAATATTTCGGAAAACTAGTTCTTTTCCTTAATGTATAACTCATATTGTTATTGGCATTCAAATTACTATTGACTGACAAAACTATAATCCTCCGACAGTTTAGTTCTTAAAAAGATATTTTAGGTTTAATTCAATTATGAATAATCAATATCTAATTCTTTTGTAAAAAAAAAAGGATTTTTTTTTTTTTTTTTTTTTTTTTGGTTTGTCCCTGAAAAATCATTTATTAACAGACTTCAAAAATGAAGAAGTTCTCCATTCGAGTGTTTTCCTGTTAGTTACTCGACTATTCTGTCAATTACGAAGCGATTCTGATGATTCATATTTTGATCGGTTGGTCTAAAAGAAATTAAGAGGCGGTCCCATAAAATTCTATTGAAATCTACTGTTTTTCAAGAAAAAAAAAAAAAAATCAAATAACCGTCTTGAACAAAAAAGTAAAGAAAAAAAATTGAAAAAATTTAATTTTTTAATTACTTCAAAACAAAGAGCATTAAAGGACAATCAAGGAAATTTTTTATGCTTATATACCTATTAAAAATTTACGATCAGTTATTTTAGGAGTCGGTGCCAACTAAAACAAACAGAAATCGAAAGAGAGCTGATAAATGTAAAAAAAGTGCAGACAGTTTCTTAAAAAGGCAAGGTTAAACTGATCTTCTTGGCTGGCACTGACTGAAGAAGGTTAAAGTGAAAAAAAACAAAACACAATACCTGATAATATTTGTAAAAAAAAAAAAATGCTTATATTGTAAAATTATTTAATTCTAAAAAATGAATTCTCCTGAAATTTAATTTAGTGTATTTTTTATTTGTCAAACAAACACCATTACCAATGCATAACTAAGGTATTATACAGACAAAGAAATAAAAAATAACTAGAAGAAAGGTAAAAAAAGTGTGTTACCCAACTTTTGGTGGGTGGTCCACCACTTCAATTTGTGAGCAGTTTATTTAGCGTACAGCACCGCTCAGGTCTCAGATTAAAGATAATTAAATTTCTGAACATAATTTTATGAATCTGTTACTTTTGTCAGTATGCAGAACTTGATTCTAACAGAAATATTTCACTGGTTGAGCTGTATCTTTGCATCCCATTGACTTACGGAGCTGCGGCTTGACAGAAATCTTTTTAAATAATTTAATTGAATAAAAGTAAATTTTATTATCACTTTCAAGTTCTTTATAAAACCATACCGTTGAAACATCTCATATAGAATGGCACTCTCCACCTATCGGTTAATTTCAAACTTCACTGTTATCCACATATCGCTTTTTTCACATATTATCGGGAGTAGAGGTGGGAAACATGGGAGCGCCTCGGACGCCTTATAAGTATCTATTGATTTTTTTTTATTTTTCTAAATAATGAAGATAGTTGATATTTTCGGTACTTAATTGTATATTCTCCTGTTGCAACGGCTATTAAAACTGTTGTAAAAAAAAAAAAAAGCGTTGTTGCAATGGCTGGATCATTTAGAGAGAATGGAACCTCAACGGCTACATAGAAAAATGCGCCAGGAGGAACAAGAAGAAGAGGCAGGCCCAAAGATGGATGGATGATGCGGAGGGGGACATAGAGCGACTAAATATCCAGAATTGGAGGAACGTAGTCGCTGACAGAGAGTGGAAGCAAGTGTTTTCTGAGGCCCAGGTCCTTCATCGACTGTAGCGCCCGATATAGAACAGAATAGAACAGTATTGTATATTCTTCCAAATATATTTGCATATATATGTGCATATTTTTCAGTTTTTATTGCAAATAATTCACAGCCCTAGTAATTAGGAAGAACATAAGAAAAACTTATACCTCCAAGAGCAGGAGGAAAGAATTATAAGTGTTTATCTTTTTTACTGCTGTTAAAAATATATTGAACTTTATTCATTATGCTACAGCAAACATGTGTAAAGAAAGAATCAATTCTCTGACCATAGAAGATAATGTCCAAAATAAATGGATCAAAATAAGGGAAGCGGCGAGAAAGGCTGCTAAGGAAGTGATAGGAAACCAAAGGAGAAAGATAAAGAATAGCTGGTTCGACGACGAATGTAGAAAAGCTGTAGAGGAAAAAACGAAAGGATATGCGAAGTTGCTACAACGGATTACGAGGTTGACTTCGGAAGAGTACAAACAAAAGCGGAACAAACTGAAACAGATATGTCGAGATAAAGAGAGAAATAGAGAAAAGGAGGATTTGAAAAGATTGTTAAAAGATTTTGAAAATAAAAGTAGTAGAGTTTTCTATGGCAAAGTAAAAGCAATAAAAAAGGGATTTCAACCATGGAAATGCTTTTGCAGAGATGAGGAAGGTCGACTCTTGGGAGGAAAAGATAAAGTGATTGAGAGATGGAAGAACTACTTCAGCGACTTACTAAACTCAAATCGAACCCTAGATGAAATTACTTGGAGAATAGAAGCAACGGGAAGACATGGAGTTGGAACCCCCAGATCCTTAAGAAGTAAAGGAAGTAATTATGAATTTGAAAAATAACAAAGCACCAGGGATTGAAGGGATACCAGCAGAGGCACTCAAATTGGGAGAAGAAACATTGCATAGAGAGATATATGAGTTGATATTGGATATCTGGATAAAAGAAGAAATGTCTGAGGAATGGAAGATGGCAGTTCTCCTACCAATAAATAAAAAATGAGACAAGTTAGAGTGCCAAAATTATAAAGGCATAGCACTATTGTGCTCAGTATACAACATATTGTCAACTTTACTGATAAAACGGATTTTGATGAGAACGAAAGAAGTATTGGGAGAGTATCAATTGTGGATTCCGCCCAGGAAGATCAACAATTGACCACATCTTTGCTATGAAAAATGCCATGAGTGGAATGTCAACCTACACGACATCTTTATTGATTCTAAACCAGCATATGACAGTATAGAGAGAAATGTCTTATATCAAAAATTAGAATTCTTGGAATACCCCATAAAGCTTATCAGGCTTATTAAGATGACCCTGCAGGACAGTAAAGGAGTGGTAAACATTCAAGGACTGCTGTCAAAAGATTTTAAAACTTATAAGGGTTTTAAACAGGGAGACCCTCTTTTCCCAATATTATTCAATTTAATGTTGGAAGTAGTCATGAGACAGATCCGCACTAGATCAGGAGGATGTATATACCAGCGACTGACCCAACATTTGCGGACAATGTGGTAATTACAGGAAGAAATACTTAAGCGCTCTTAGGAGCTTTCGAGGAGTGTGAAAAAGCCGAAAGAAATGTAGGATTCACACCTAATAAAGAAAAGACCAAATACATGGTAACAACCAGAGAATAAAGAGGACATAGTTTCATTGAGAATATTACTTTGAGAGAGTGCCTATGTTTAAGTATCTGGGTGCTATTGTCACTGAAGACAATAGTATCAAAGAAGAAATAAAATCAAGAATAGCAGGAAACAGTTGCTATTGGTCTTTAGAGAACATTTTTCAAAATAGAAACATATCCAGCAATCTCAAAATAAGGGCATATCGAACGATCCTTCAGCTGGTTGTTATATACGGGATTGAGACATGGACCCTGAAATCACACGACGAAAAAGTATTGAACATATGGGAAAGAAAAGTCCTTCGAAAAATATATGGTCCAACTAAGTGTGGACTGAATCGCTTGCAAATGAGAACAAATGAGGAACTGAAAACTCTATATGCTGGCCCAGATATTGTAGCCAATATAAAAAGAGGCAGAATTAGATGGCTAGGGCATTTGCAAAGAATGGAGGCAAGTAGGCTCCCTAAAATGATGTTGGAGGGGCACCCGGGTGGAATGAGAAGGAGAGGAAGGCCTCGACTTCGTTGGCTTGAAGATGTAGAGGACTATCTTCGGACACTGGGTGTTAGATGATGGAGAAGGGCTGCCGAAGAAAGATTTAAATGCTAAAGAATTGTAGAGGAGGCTAGGGTTCTACTAGGACCATAAGCGCCAAAAGATGATGATGATGATGAAACATGTGTAAATTGTTTTATTACCAAAACATGTATTTATATCTGATATGTTGCAATTGTAAACTGTTAAATTTCATTTGAATAAAACTCTTTATTATCATGTTTATCAAGGATCTAGGAAACATCAGTTTTGATTAAGGAAATTTATAGTACAGTGGAGCGTCGATTATCCGAACGTTCAATTTTTTTATCCGAATTTTTTTTGGAATGTAATGTTTATTAAATTGATAATATAATAACTTATTTGTATTGTTAAAATTATTTTATTTAAAAATTAAATTAAATGAAAAACAAAATTATTTTAACTATGAATGCCGATAAGGGAAGCTCGATTTATATTACAGAAATTGCATAAATGAACTTCTATACATGCCTACAATATTGTTTCATGAGAACTGTGTACTTAATTAGACCATTTTATTTGTCTCTCTCTATTTCTTCGAAACTATTTTGTTGGTAATAGATATCACCTCAGGTCTTAAATCGTTCTTTGTGAGGTATACATCGCCTTTGTGATCACTTTCTGTTTTAAATACTACAAGTCATCATCCATGCTAACAGAAAGGAAACGGGATATCTTTTCATTTAAAGACAAATTGGAAATCATTAAGAGGCTAAAAAATAGTGAACGGGTCAGACATCGATTTCAAGGTTAGTAATTCAACAATAGCAGGAATCAAAAATAATTCTAAATCAATCATTAGGTAGCCCATTATATTTACAGTGAGACGGGAAGTTTGAGTCGTAAAACTTAAAAAAAAAAAAAGCGGAAAGTGAACTGTTGGAAGATGCTGTTTACACACATAATAATTTATTTAAAACGAATTTTGATTATCCGAATTTTTGATTATCCATGCCACCTCTAAAAACATTAGTTTGGATAATCGACGCTCTACTGTGGTTGCATTTTCAAGGAAGAAACACAGATATAAGTCTGGTTTCTAGCTATCAAAGTTGCCAGTTAATTAAAGATACAGGTTTTGCTTTTAAACCCATACAACCAGATTAAAACAATTTTGGTTAGAAACGATATATTTTGCATAACCTCCTCATATGGTTTTATCCTTAATTGATATTCTAAAGGTTTTCACTTTTAACCTTTTATCGGTCGCGCCGTTGTATTTTGTACAACACCCGACTTGTTTTCTCTCTTTCTCGCTCTCGGTGAAATTCTCTGAAAATTGGCTTTGTTTATTCCTCGAGTTTATTTGTTTTACTTTATATTTGTTTGCCGCTAGTAATTTTTCAATGAACTCGGAGTGATGGTATCCCAACTGGAAAATATTTAGTCAGTGATTGCATTCAATGTTGCACAAAGTACAACAAACGACCGCTGTGGGTTTTTTTTTTTTTCTTGTCCCTTTCTCAACAATCAGCTGGATTTGATATAATGTAAAAAGGATTCTTTTGAATTTTTACTTTTGCTTATTTTAGACGAAAAAGAAAAAAAACGGACAATAAAATAAAAAAATAAATAAATAAATAAATATATATATATATATATATATATATATATATATATATATATATATATATATATATATATATATATATATATATATATATATATATACACATGTACAATTATTTTTAATAAGAAAAACATATATTTATTTCCTTCAAGTTCGTTTATATAATGAACCAAACAAAGCTGTTGTGAAATAGAGTTAACCATATCTCAGGAATAGAAATTTGATTGTACTATCTGTAAAGTTAACCTTTATGTGATCTTTTCACACTATCAGCTTCATCAGTCATTATCAGTACTACCCAGTGTCAGCGAGAATTTTATCATAATAATTTATGCATTACTATTCAATGCTAAATGTGCCAATATTGAACTTAATTATATGGCCTGACTTAATTATACATATATTAAATATATGTGCCCATATAGCTAACTTAATATTAGATTTTTTTAATTACACACCACCTCTTCACACAGTTGAAATGAATTGTCGCAGTGTTTTATTTTTATTGCGCGTTTGGCTACATTTTACGTTTTTAAAAATTTTACTGCACGAAATCCGGCCTTTGGTGATGACCACGTGGTGAGTTCTTAGTGCCTGTGCCGTACGGGTTTGAAGCTATGTCAATGGACTGCTTGAATTCTATTTCATATTATCACCTATTTTAGTAATAAAAACTTTTTATAGTGACCTTGACATTATTCTTTTTTTTTTAGGATAATTAAAAGTTAAGCTGTTAATGCATATCCTAACAACAAATCGATTTATGCTTAAAATTTACTCATGATAATCATATAATCACAAAAATATTGTGAAATAACTTTAAATGAAAAAAAATGTTTCTGAATTTTAATGTTACTCAATAGCAGTGCATTGCAAAATAAATGAAGAAAATTAACATAAAACAATTCTACTCTTGATAGATATAGAATACACAAAAGAAACAGCAATACAAATAAAATACAATTAGTTACGATACATAAAATATAGGACACTCTATATAAATATTTTTAAAATAGTTGTATGCATTGATATCATGTTCACTTCATTACATCAGCCATGATTAGAGGTAACCTATCAGTTGGTATCAATGATAATATGAAACAATAAAAATAAATTGGTATCATAATAATTATGAAATCATTATTCTCAAACAATACACCCTATACAGATTTTATATAATATACAGTTTCTAAGTAATTAAGTTTTATTATAGATAGTGAATAAGCATATCAATAATTAGCAAGTAATGCCTTAATGACTTTAAGGGTCTTACGCCTCTAAGCAAGAACAAACAAACTTCGATAAAAAAGATTAATACTGAATAGATTAGGATGGCTGGTCATGAACAGCTGATAAAGGTTTTTGTGAAGGTAAGCATCAATTTTGTGCTAAATTGACATTACATTGAATATTATATTTTGATGGATAGTATTTTTTTTTTTAATAAATAGAATTAAATATTGATAAAAAGGTGAAAAAATTAAGTAAAAATAATGCATTAAAAAAAATATATAATAATAATAAACAGGCTATTCGCTGAGGCGCCAATCTGTTTTTTATTTTTTTTATTTTTTTTTTTTGTATGTAAGAATTTTTATTTTTGTTTAGAAAAAAAATTTAAATAAAATATTGTAAGATTAAAAAGAAAAAAGAAAAGAAAGAAAGAATGACAGTTATCGTATGAAGCTGAATGGCATATTTGAAAAAAAAAAAAATGGGCAAAGAATAATAATAAAATAAACTGGAGAAACAGGGACTGTACAGTTGTCTAAGTTAAGAGCTCGTTAATCAGTTGTGAACGTTTTAATTTTAGAATCGTATCACCTGGAGATACGAGGATTTCGAAGATACCCTGTGCGAAGACTTATTTTTTTTCCTAGGAAATACGACCAGTGACGAGGATATCACTCATCTTTGAAGGCTAGAGTAATACCAATCTCTAAAAGACACTGGGTTCTTAAATTGAACAATCCAGCTAAAACTACAAAAACCGGTATTTTTGTTTTATAAATTTATTTTAAATAACAAACTAAAAGAATAAAGTTATAACTGTATTACAAACAACATAATTTTCAATAATATAGGTTTTGATTCAATGCATTACTTTTAATAATGTACTTACATTGTATATTTAAAATAAAACTTTCTTTGATAGAATTATTCTAATAATAAAAAAAAATTGTAGAACTTCATATTGAACAACTGAATAAATTATATAAAAGTAATAAACTTTATATAATATGTATCTATAGTTTAAATATAATAAAATATTTTGGTACAATTATTTCGCTTAAAATATAAAATATAAACAATAAGCATTTAACATATACTTACTTTGTAATATTTTTTACATAATTTCTTAAAATTTGCTATTATTATTCGCGTAAATTTTGAATAATCATTTCAAATTTCAATATTGTATCAATTTTAGTTTTACCTTAACCCCCCCCCAAAAAAAAAGTTTATTGTAGCCCTAATCAGAAATATCGAAAACCGTAACATGCAATGTCACATGTAATGATGCCTAAGCTAGATGGTCTTGGTACAATGTCAACATGTACAGGGCTGAATGATTTAGTTTTATATTTTGGCATTTTATCGGCCAATAATCAATAGATCGGAAGATAATAACTGCTGATTAATAACGTCCGTAAGATTAAGAATTCTAGACGTCTTCCTACTAAATTGTTCCCTGAAAGTTTTCAAATATTTGTTTCATTAAATACAAAGTTTTCAATATTTTAATTTTTCTCAAAGAAATTCCACTTTCCCCTCCACTTTTATTATTGCAAAAGCTCCCATTATGATATTACAATGGCAATGTAGCAATTTCCTTGCGCTAAATAGAATAATTCTAATTCAATGTATTTTTTTTTTTTTTAAATTGAAAGTTTTTTTTTTTCAATTTCTTCACAGATATTGATAAGTTAGAAATATAAAACTAACCTTCAATTTTATAAAAGAAACATCCTTACACTAATGTATTATTAACTGATTTTGGAAGATTTATAATTAAGGAGGTGGATGAACAAATTATGTTTAAAGGAAGTCAGAGAAGGATAATTCTGAATTAAAATGGGAATGTAATTTCAAAATATGGCAACAGGAATAATGAAGGATTTTTCAAAGGAAGCAGTCCGGTGAAAAGGTATTCAAAGGCTGAATGGAAAAACAAAAACCAAGGATGTCGTGAATGTCGGAAGGTTTTTTGGACATTAAAAATTGGAAAAGAAAGGTACCAGTAAGTATTGTCGTCGAAAACTGGGATAAATCCACCTTAACTCAAAATACCAGGAAGTGTTGTGAGAGCGCTTTAGGATCCCAAAAACTAATCCTGTAAAGGAATTCATTAATCTCTTCAACTTCATTTCAAGTTCTCCAGACAGCCCTCCGTATATAACCATATTAACATTTTTATAGCAATGTTTTGATTTATTAACCTTTAGTTGCATAAACTGCTTTTTAGCAAAAAGCGTTTATTGAAATGTACAGAATCACAGGGTTCCATCGTACATGATGAAGTGAACGAAGAACACCTCGAAAGGGTTCACGAGTCAATTTATACAGAGAAGAAAGCTGATTCAACTCTTCCGGGTAAGTCAGTCATTGCTGATGGTCTTCCTGTTTAGATTTCATAATTCGTTTACAGAACTTTTGATGGTTTTTGGGTCGCTGGTCACGGAAGTTTTTTATATGACAAATAGTCCTGTAAAATAAGGGTTTGGTGAAGAAAAAACTGCCGAACTTTTATTCTCAACGGATCTTAGCCACGCTAAATGTGCATGTTTTGGCAAAATATGACAACTATGACATGTTCAATGTTCTGGCGTAGATGTTTTACGGGATTAAATATAAATGTGATACATAAAATCTAACAGTGAATTTAACCAGATTTTAGATGAAATATCAAAATTTGTGATCGGACGAGAAGTTTCCGAGTTATAGCGAAAGTACAAAATTTTTAGCGTCCTGGTAAGTGTATTTTAAGGTACCTGATTAAAACTTCATATATGGAGTCTAATAGTAAATTTAACCAGCTTTTAGATAGAAAAAGGAAATTTGGTATCGGACTAATAGTTTCGGCGTTATAGTGAACAATGTGCCAAAAAACTTAAATTTCACATAAGTACGGGGCTAATAGCGTTCTGGCATGGGTATTTTAAGGGACTTGGCCGTATGGATTGTAATAGTAAATTTAACTAGCTTTGAGATGAATGAAAGTAATCCTGGATTGGACTAATAGTTTCGGAGTCATAGCCAAAAGAGTACTACAAACGTGTTTGTACGTGTGAAAAGTGGGACTGACCGCATGTTGGCCGATTTCTACAATTTTTCCTAAGACGATAAACTTCGTAGGTAATGGTTCAAGCTAAAATTAATATCTAAACGCTTCGTTATCGTATTATACGTAAGAAAAAAATAAAATAACCAGTATTTTGGGCTGTTTTTGGTACAAAGCCCCGACTGCTGCCGAGGTAACAAACTTCAGATTCGGATTCAGCACCCTAAAAAACATAAAGATCCTATGGGAATAAAAGTTCGACAGTTTTTTATTTCTTAAAAACATCCTTTTTGAGCATTATTTACGGGACTACAACCGTTTTGCCGCTAGAAAAAATTGCCGTACAGTGTAAAATATTGTAAGCCGATTTTTTTATTTTAAACTCATTAAAATAAGTTCAGAAATGCAAAAAATACAAAATTAGATATATATAGCTCATGTAAATAGATAGTCCAGCAATTTTGCCCTTATTTTTTGACGCTCTCTAGCGATAAAACGGTTGGTCCTACACAAAAAACCTTCAAGAATAAAAACTTAGGAAATTTTGACTAAATAAAAAGGTTTATTTTTCGAAAAATGTGGCAAAAAGTGCCAAAATAACAGGTTCCGAGAAAGAGTCTCCAAACTTCAGTATCGTGTTCAGTGATCCGACAAGGGTAAAAAATCCAAACTTTCACATAAATCCCATTTTCAGAGCTAATATGACTAAGCTAATAATCGAGGTGGAAAAGGTTGAGGGGAGACACTTGATATATAATTGACGGGTATTGCGTGAAAGATTGACGGAATGTGACAGTTAGAAACTGTTTGGGGGTGGATATGTCTTTTGGGCGGGGGTATATTTTTTTAGAGTAATGTTTTTTTCACATTCATGTGACAAAATGACGTTTTCTTCACATTCATGCAATTTTCGTCATTGTTGGCTAATTTTTGTTCGAAAATTCGACCACAGTTCCCTTGTCAGAAATATAATCAAGAAAACTTTTCGTTATTCATTTGTCACCAGGACCTACCATTTAGGAGTTATATTGATTCGAATTAAAGAAAGTCATAGTGTAAGGTTTTTTTACCTCTCATAAATGTTACATCAGAACCATGTTCAGCAATCGAAGACATCCGTTGAAAAATCAACTTTTCGACTTTAATTTATTTAATTTTTTTTGTTGGAGGGGGGGTGTTTAATTATGCCATTACTTGTTTTTGATTTACTATTTTTTGTTATATATATATATATATATATATATATATATATATATATATATATATATATTTTTTTTTTTTTTTTTTTTCTCTGTGTTTAATAAAAATAACATTACACCTACTTATAACAGGTAGGTGCATGGAAACTGTAAAAATATCAAAAAATACATAAGCCTTCCATAGGGTTACTAGGCCAGTCAAATAAGACAAAAAAAAACAAAAGGCAAACATGGGAAAAAATGAAGTTCTGATTTTTTGATATTTGGTTAGGATACATAGTAGTGTAAAAAAATTCTAGTTCACAATTGAGTTCTCAAGAACCTTACTAAACACATATATATATATATATATATATATATATATATATATATATATATATATATATATATATAAATTGTAGGAAAAGCTCGATAACTCGAAAAATATTTTTTGTGAACTCGAATTTGTTATCTACGAAAATTGATAACTCGAGGTAAATTTGTTTACCCTTCAACATTGACTTATCGAGTTTTGACTGAATATGTCATTTTAGCTGTTCCGTATATCTGCCAAGTGTATGTACATAAAGGTTTGTGTAAGTCAGAATAAGTGCTGGCTCATTTTTGTTTCAGTTGTACAGTGAACGTTTTGAGAGAAGTGAATATAAAAGTCTAAATCTATGGTTGAACTTTTTTCTTTTTTTCTTGATATGTAGACACTTTATCATTCTTTGGTCAAACGTCAGACAGTAGTGTGTGTACAGTGTCTATCTGAGGAATCGGTGACTTGTCAAGGAAAACTGGTGGGAATGTTTCACGAAGAAGAGTAGAAGTAATATGTTGCGATTTTAATAATATGTGAAACAATAAAAAAAAAAAAAAGTTTACAAAATATTTCCAAGTTTGAATGTTAATTAATGGGGTAACAGAATCGTAAAACTTAAAAATTTATTATAAAATGATTCTACTCTTGAACATAGAATACATAAAAAAAAACAAAAATACAAATAAAATATTAATTAGTCATGATACATAAAATATAGGAAACTACATCTAAAGATTTTTAAAATAGTTGTATGCATTGATATCGTATAAATCAAGGTGTTCACATCATTTCACAAACCATTATGTATGTATGTATCATCTACATAATGTATTAAGTATCCCTCGTCTGAAACAATAAAAATAAATTAGTATCATAATTATTATTACATTATTATTTTAAATCAATGCACGGTATACAGATTTTACATAATACACAGTTTCTAAATAATTAATTTAAATTATACAAAGGAACTTTTTAATATTTAATAATAATTTTAATCATCAACAACTTCGTTAAAAGGTTTATCGGGAATAAATTAGGAAGCCAGGTCATGAACTGGTGATTGAGATTTCGGTAAAGGTTAAGTATCTATCTTTTAAAGGATAATGTTTTTAGTAAAAAGAATTAAATATAACAATAGAGTGAACAAAAAATTGAATAAAAGGCAAGTATGAAAAAAAAAAAAATAATAATAATAAACAGGCTATTCGGCGGTCTACCAAACTAGTTTATGAGGTGTCAAGGGATCTCAGTGTGCACTTGCACTTGTCGAGAGATTTCATGTTGTGAATTGAAACTTCTACCACTCCCTCAAGTCGCTATACCGCCACTTACTGCTCATACTTTTACTATCTACACATATCTATCGAGGTAACACGTAACTTAAAGCTTGCATAAGAATATAAGAAGTTTCGAATAAGTTAAAATAATTATAACGTAACTCGACAAATTTTTTTTTTTTTTTCTATGTAAATCTTAAAGTTTAATGTTTTAACTTTTATATATATATATATATATATATATATATATATATATATATATATATATATATATTTTTTTTCTTTTTTCCTTTTATGGTGGTAGAGTAGAGAAGGGACGGAAACCATTACCTGGCGGTGATAAGGGAAAGAAGGTATTAACTCTCTAAGAGCGGGCAACATTTTTTTCTATCAAAATAAGATTTTGTATATTTTTCTTAGTTATTAGACATGTTGAAACACAGGAATAGTGTTTTTTAAAAAATCAGACCCACCATTTGCTCATAATTGGCCGTGTTCATATGATTATGCTAGGTCTCTAGAAAATTTAGGAATTTCATAATATAAACTCTTTCTTTGTAAAATCTGATGTTTTTTTTTTTTTTTTTTTTTTTTTTTGTGTTTTTAACTCTTTTCACAAAACCCCACAAACCTACATCAAACTTTTCACACTGGGTGAGCAAAGCTCTTTTGCATGATTCCTTCACACATTGGTGGCGATTTTCTTCAACCGTAACCGATATTATCATACCTTATATCTGTCAGTCCTCCCTGGTGGCCTATCGATGATTGCGATGCTGCTCTCATCTTGAATGGTGCTATGTAGCTGGTTAAATATGGATATGTTAAAACTGTTTCTCGGTGACATTGGAGTTTTGTTATCGAATACCCTGACTTTTTATGGGCAATACAGCCATTATCTATTGCAAAATCTAACAGTCATGTAAACAGAGGCCACCACCACATTTTTACTGCAAATGCCGATTCCCAGAATATTTACGTCCCTATATGAACTGGTTATATCTGTTTATGGCTTTGTGTTGAGGGATACTGATTATCTTTTCCAAAGCCCTGCTATATCTCTTTACCTGAGCAACAAGTTTTTAAAATAAAACTCGTACTAGAGCATGATACGACTTTATAGAGTTTAACTCTATAATTTTATTAGTTAAGGAAAGAAAATATTAACATTTACTAGTGGTGAGAATCGATTTTAAAATTTCAATTTTTTTTTTTCTGATGTGATAAGTGTTTCAATAGTCACATTTTTGGTCACAATTCAACACTGAGATCTCTTGGAGAAGGGCTGCAGTAGTAACCGTGAATAAAATAAGGGTGAGATAACGGATTATCCTTTTGAGGGTACGTTTGGTGCGATTGCATAGACAAGCCAGTACTTGGAGGGTTAACACATCAGAATATACTGCGTGTAAGGGGAGTCCACCATTCCACGTAGTTACGCCACTTTAGAATACTTATTCTCATGGCAATATTTTTTACCTTACTTTTTTTAAAATTTGGTATTTATGATTCCGTTTCTTAGAGGATACTGCACCTCACACTATGCAAAGTAATGGCCTTGGAATTGTTTCGTAAATTAAAACTGTTATATTTCGTATAAAATTGATTTTTTATACCATCCTTGAATAGGTTAGATTCAGTTTAATAATGATGTGATTAATCTATGTAAAGCGGCGAAGGCAAAGGGATTAATTGATGAAGTAGACTTCCTGTTACTACCTAGAACCAGTTCGTCGTCTGAGAATAAAAAAAAAAATACAATGCATTTTTAAATATTAAACTATAGTTTGTCCTCTGCATTGGAGCGCGGAATGTACTGCACGGGAGCCTTTCTTGATGTAGAACAAGCGTTTGACCGAGTCTGGCACCCGGGACTGCTGTATAAGCTCCGTCAATTTCTACCTTCTACATATTTCCTTATTATTAGATCCTACCTCAGTGACCGCACCTTCAAAGTTAACCATAAATTTTCCTATTCACCCCTCTTTACCCAATCTGCCGGAGTTCCTCAAGGCAGTATCCTAGGTCCCATCCTCTTCACGGTGTATACAGCTGACATCCCGACTCATCCTACCACTGTCCTCACCACTTACGCCGATGACACTTGTGTGTTATCAGTAAATAATAATCCTTTCATTGCATCCCAATCACTACAATCTCATATTACTAACATTCAAGAATGGTGTCAAAATTGGAGAATAAAAATAAATCCAAACAAATCCCATCAAATAACTTTTACCCTTCGTCGTAAACCTACGACATCCTGCCCTACAGTATCCTTTAATCATATTCCATTAGTCCCTGTTGAACAGATCCGCTACCTAGGACTCCACTTGGACAAACGTCTTACTTGGAATCCACATACAAGACTAAAACGACAAGAAACTGCTCGTCGTTACAGACTACTTCAACATTTACTAGACAAACGTTCTAAGCTTCCAATAAATTACAAAAGACTCATTTACATGACTGTGATAAGACCTATTTGGACATACGGAGTAGAGCTTTGGGGCTCCACTAAACCATCCAATTCATCTCGTATCCAATCCTTACAATCCAAAATCCTTCGAAAAATCCTCAATGCTCCTTATTTTGTGACCAATAAACTTATCCATAAAGATCTTAATGTTCCATATGTTGCTGATTTAGCCCAAACCAGATACCTATCCTTCCATAGTAAGCTCCATAACCACTCAAATCCACTAGTCTCCCAACTTGCTTCCCTCTCCATTCCCGATAATCCTCCGAGGCGTCTGAAAAGAAGATGGCCTAGAGACCTTTTAGTGTAGATATTATTGAAGTGCTACTAGTGAGTAGTTCTTCACAAGTTATTTACATGCCAATGAATTCACTATCAACACATTTACTTAATGTATATAGAAAAAAAAAAAAAAAAAAAAAAAAAAAAACTATAGTTTGTTGTGGTTCGTTTGAAGCGTATATCTAGTTATTGTTATAGTTTCGTGTTCAGTAAAAAAACTGCATTGTCTTCAGCAATCATAGCTATGGTTGTAAAGGACGAAAGATCGATATCGTAAAAAGTTGATTAAGAACTAAATGTTGTGGATTACCGGCATTGATCGTTCTAATGGTTGAGTTTTGTGTGTTTATTTTCAAAATTCCGTTCATTTAGAAAGGAATAAAGAATATTATAAAGATATTTAGGGGTATCTACTGTCGTACCTAAAAAGAGGCCCCAAATCCATACATCGTCAAATTCTTGTTGAAAAACCAACAACATCTCAATACTGCATCAATATTCATCAAATATCCCAGATTTTTTAGCAATGCCCGTTTTACCTTGTAAAGCCGAACTTGTTACGAAACTCGAGAAACAAAATATACATACAGATATGATCATGTATATGATATGATAACTGTTACTGTATTTTTATTTTATTACTGAATGTTAAAGACCATGAATAAAAACAACAACAAGGTATTTCCGAGCTTTTTGTTCCCGTCTTCTATATGTGCAACATTAAATTTTCATTCAGACCAACTGGAGCGTAACTTTCATATAAAATCACTCATTAGATTCTTTAAATCTGAGATGGCATGTCCCAAGCTCAGTTATTTATCCTTTGCTTAGAAAAGAACTTTGGATCTACATGAAAGATTAAAATGAAAATGAACAGCTTGTCTTTTCATAATACTTTGATAGTGAACATAATAACGTTCCAATTGGCTACATAATGGTTTCAATCCGTCAGAACAATTAGAGCTGTGCAGTAAGGATATCATTGTTTCAAATGACGTCATCGTCATCGATAAAATAAGGAAAAAATCCTAAAATTAGTATCCTTTATATATATATATATATATATATATATATATATATATATATATATATATATATATATATATATATATATATATATATATATATATATATATATATATATATATATATATATATATCGATTTTATTGTGATTTATAGATAAATAGAAAATCTATATAAAAAGTTTGTAAGAAACTAGTTTGTATTTTGTTATTGTGTTATTATACAATATTTTATATGGAGCAAAATGTTTTTATTTTTTTTTTTTTCATTAACAGTTTCGAAGGGCGATTTTGAATTCCAATTCAGATACCCCAAAACATTAATATCATTTGATAAAAATACTTCTTTTTTTTTATTCCTGGATTCCTTGGTTCCTTTTTTTCTATTGGGTTGTTTCACATGAAATGTCCGTTTTCAAGGTAAAGGGATTTTAGTAAAAATACAATATAAAAACAATATAATTTTATTCGAAGTATTTACCTTCTTTTTCTTTACATTTTTCCTAACGTGACAACAACTTTTTTATCCCGGATTTGAAAAACTCTGAGCTTTGAAGTGAAACAAAATCTGAAAACGCACTTTTGATTTCAGCATCATTTGCAAAAATTTTTCCTCTGCAGAAGTTGTCTAAATTCCTGAAAAAGTGATAATCTGTTGGAGACAAGTCGGGAGAATATGGTGGGTGCGGAAGAACTTCGTACCCCAGCTCTTTCAATTTATGCATGGTAAGTTTTGAAACGTGGGGTCTAGCGTTGTCGTGTAGGGGTATAGGGCCCTTCCGATTTACCAATCTAGGTTGTTTTTTTTCAATAATTTTTCGTGCATTTGGCCAATTTCATTGCAGTAGGTTGTAGAGGTAATGGTCTCACCTCTAGGCAAAAAGGAATAATGTATGATTCCAGCTATGGACCACCATACTGTAACCATCAATTTTTTCGGGTGCAAATTTGGTTTTGGCATTTGTCCTGGGCTTTCGTCGATGTCTAACCACTGCCCTGACCGACGCTGATTGTCATAAGCAATCCAGCTACCGAACGACCTAGTTTAAACTCATAAAAAAATATTACACGAAAATCGCCTGTTTCCATATTCATATTTGAAGGTATACTAAACAGTGTGTAATTGATTGGGAAGCTAATGTTTATAAAAGAAAAGTAGAGGATTAGTAACTGCTTGATTATGATATATGAACTTTGGAAGTAAACAACAGAGACTCGCAAAATCCTCTATGTATTTCAAATATTATAAAATCGGACATTTCATGTGAAACAACCCAATACTTACTTTGCTAAATATTGCATTTGACAGAGGACAGTGAAAAACGATCTTGGGAAAGGCTTGAAAAAATAAAGGCAGAAACACGCCTATTCTGTACTAAAAGATAACTTAATGATACAATAAATTTATTTATAAAAATTTTAAGTATTCTTTCAGCATATCTTCTCCTGAAACTAAACATTCATAACAGGATTTTAGAATACATTTTGCCATCAAAAGAACACCTTGAGAAGGACGGAAAGAAACTGGATGCAGGACCTCCTGATCTAAGTTATAGAAATTGAAAGTGCCACCATTTTGTATCACTCATGCAATGTATTTTCTTTTTCTATGAAATTCAATGATTTTTAACACCATATTTAATAAAAATTAAAAGTTCGAAAGGAATAAAAGCTTGAAATATAATTATTTAAAGTTAAAAAGATAGAATCTGATTCGAAGATTGGTAGAGAGCTGATTTAAGTTACCTGCGACCATGAAAAGATGTTGTATGTACAACAGAGTTGGCCCCCTTTGCATCTTGCCAAAATCTGTCCACTCCGGCAATAGCTACTATTAAATAAAGGCAACCGTAAGTCTGTCTTGTCGCCGTCCTCTCCACTCATGATGTTCACTTCCGAGGAAGAGGTTTGGTTGAGGATCAATAGAAAACAGCAAAGCCAGAAAAACATCTCGACTCAGTGAGGTTGCGCTGACTGGTGCCTGAAGATGTGGTCCGTCGAGGTCGCCCGTACAAGATAATCGATATACCAATTATTATTAGGTAACCTTGTCGTCGAAAGGGGGGGGGGTACCTAGAGTAAGTTCCGGGTTTCTCTTTTTTTATTTCGAAGCAAAATTGTCAAAATATATAGGAGACTGTTGTACCTTGATAACACTTTTACTTTGAAAAAATTAGCATTGCTTTTGCTATATTTTTTTAACTCTAGCACTCTGGTAGATGTTTTTTGAGTTAAGTTAGTCATTTTTGGTCGCGAAGACGTCAGTATTATCTCTCCCAGAGAAGAGCTTCTTTGTTTTTACTGAAGATTTCTAAGTTTTTCCGAAAAATTGCTGTTTCCTACTATCGATTGTTTGCTCTGGGTATAATGTTAGACACTCCTTGGGAAGATGCCCAGTCGATTTGGGGTAAAGGAAGAATGTGGACTGATCCGCATGAACTTTTACTTAATAGCGTGTAATTCTTATTCTTCGACGACGATTCTTCCTCTCGAGTACGCAACTTAATAAAGAACCAGTTGAAGTTGGCTTTGGCTTTTATTATGCTTTGTGCAGCCTTGTGAATTTCATTAAACTTAGTAATTGTTTTCTTAGTAGAAAATGCAATTCTGTTGTTTAAATATAGAATCCAGATATATATGCGTGTACTATTGCATATCATACATTTTTATATTTAAATAGTCAATGAATTCATTATCAGGCAGTCAATTGAATGAATTTCTGAACGGAGCTAGCCAGTCCGAATGTATGCATTAAAGCAAAAAAAAAAAATAATGTGCAATTATTTTACTAAGCTTAAAATTTTGTTTAATGAAATTATATTAATCTATTAAATATTGAAAAAATAGACAGTCAAACGTATTGTAGTACGACGCACATCGATCAGCGAAAAAAGAAATACAAATTTCGCGCGTTTACAGACGCATGCTCCCTACACCCTTATTATTGTTATTTAAAACTTCATTTTAAATTTCGATTTAAAAGTTATTGATGACGCTCGCGAAATTTTTATTTATTTTTCGCTGACTGACGAGCGTCGTATTACGAGACAGTTGACTGACTATTTTTAAATTTTTAATAGATCAATAAATAATTAAATAATAAAATTTCAAGCTTAATAAACAATTTGCACAAGTTTTATTTTTAATACATACAATCGGACTGATTTAGCAGCTCCGTTTCACTATTTAGCTAACTGATTTAAATAGAGTTGATTAATACAGAATAAAGAAGTTGTAGAGTAATTTTTAGCTTTAATGAATTCATTGTACTATTTTAATAAATACGACATCAATGATAACGCACCTGTTTCATCTGTTCTAACGTAGGCTTCACTGAGCAGAGTATATTTGCATACACAAGGTAAAAAAAAAAAAACTTAATAAATTTAGAGTATTTTTTAGGCACCGGCTCTTTTTTAGGATAAAGCAAAAATTTAATAAAAATAATATATTATGAATAAGTGACATGCTAAGTGGGGTTAATATAAAATATAAAAATATAGTAAAAAAACATTATTGTATTGTGCCGAAGTTTCAATTGTTTGACAACTGAAGTGGCCATATATAAACCAAATTAGTATGACTTTATAGCATCCTCTGAAATTTATATATCGCTTCTCTACAATCTCTTACATGCAAAAATCACAACAACAAAAAACGGGTGTAATAATGTCCGTTTTATGATTATCTCAGGAAATGTCAACGGGGACATTATTTTGGATATGTTTGGATATTTACCATTAAATTTTTGGCCACTTGTCGGATAACATTAATGTTAAATGTGAATTAATGATAGTAGTGTGCTTTTAAGAAATTTACTCAAAATATGGAACACTATTAAACAATTAAATACTATAAATGAAATATAAACAATATATTCTAATATTTATGATTTATTTAAGGAAAGAATATCTGTAAACAAAATTTTAAACAAATGTTTGATCACAGACATATTTTTTTTACAATACATAAATATATTAAAAAATAGCATTTTTTAAATTAAGAAATATAAGTAAACTAAAAAGTAAAACGTATTCTTAAAATTATCATGAGCACATTCCTTTTATAGATTGGTCATAGAAATTCGTTAATTAATAAGCAGCATCATCATCGAACAACTGGTGGTTTTCTATTTTCTAAGTCTGAAACAATAGACACAATTTATCTTCATTAAATGAAAAATAATTATTTTCTGTGTTTAGAAAACAGATATTACAAATGATACTTTATAAAAAAAAATAAATTAATATATTTAAAAAAATAATAATAAACCTGTACCACTGTAACTGATAAAGGTTATTTGGCTCAGTGCTTGGTTTGGTTGCACTGTTCCTTCCTCAACGGTTGTGCAGGGAACCAACATTTGGCCAGAATCTCCCCCAACCGCAAGGTTTTTTCCCATTTAAGGAACCCGCTTTGCAGAAATTGGCTGTCCCCCAGAATGTATTTAAATGAGTATTCAAAGCCCTAGCTTTATATTATATATATATATATATATATATATATATATATATATATATATATATATATATATATATATATACATTTATAATTTAATTACCAGTTTACAGCTTACATAAAACAAAATTAATTATAACACAAAAGTTCAAGTCTGCGGGGCCGAAGTTTTTGCAGGCATGTTGATTTTTTTATTCAGCATCTCCAATATTTCAGTAGAACCCGGAGGCCCAATAACTGTTACCTCTTCTTTAGTATTATATCGAAACTATACTTCTAATTTTATATCATTTCAATATTTTTTTCTTTTTATTTCGAATGATTGCGAATATCTTCACTCATTTTTATAATATGTTTTGCATATGCTTCTATTTTTAACTTTTATATATGCACGTCGAGACAAGATTTTGTGGCTAGCGGAAAAAATGTTCTTTGTTACTTTAGGCTACTTAACTTGAGAGCGGCTACTTAAATTTTAACCTTACCATGATCCATATTAAACCTTACCGCAGCCATCACCGGGATCCATATATGCACCTCATATTTAAATATTTTTTAATAATTTAATTAAATGTAAATTTTATTATAAATGTCTAGCTTTATGTAACGCTGTATATTTGTAACCTCTCTATAATGGCGATCGCCGCCTATCTGCCGATTTTCAAACTTCACCGCGCATCACACATTCATTGCTTTTTTAATGTCTATCTATTTTAAAATAATTAAATTTAATTATTTCTAAAACTTCCTGAGACTACAAAGATGATTTGGTAAAAATTTGGTTAAAAAACAGATCAAGTTTTTAAGTTCTACTACTAACTACTAAGTTCGTGGTTAGTGATCACAAACGAAAAACGGCTTGTTTTTTTATATGATCGTATAGATATATATAATTGATAATATTTACAAACCTGGCAATTTCCAATTATTCATAGTTTTACTTTCAATAAATCATGATTATACATTCAATAAACTTCCTACTGCAACAAAAGATGCCCTAATTATCAGAAGGAACGATTAAAATAAATATGATGTCCAAATAAAGGTAAATAATATCAAATGAACCTTTTGTACATTTCTGCAGCGTCCTTTTATCAATTTTTGTCCTTCAAGGCAAGCAATATTAGACCTTTTAGGTTGCTTATCGAACACTGAAGTTTCACCTTCCACTGGAGGCAGGTTCTTTTCAACATCTTCGGTTTTCCTCCGCACAGCAGAAGTTGGAGCTAAGAGGAAGCAGATAGCCCAGAGGGCGACCAACGTGCCCGGGAGCATCTCGACAACTGAGGAAACAGGGGAAATAATGATAATATAATGTATAGTTACTGGAGTAATAACGGCGCATGCGTTTCATCTGATCTCTCTCCCTTTCTTTCTTCATCGAGAGTATGTTAAATGAAACAAATCTAATGTGTGTTTATAAATAGATTCGTAAACAATTTTATTTAGGTTAGTCTTTAAATAAACTCCTCTGGCAAAAACTCGAGCTTGGTCCGTAGATTTGTCATTTTTTTAAAATCAATTTCATGCTTAACGGTTCTCTCCCTGTTTCGAGACGGACTATATAGTTTGGGGTATTCATGGGCCAACCAATTAGGCGCTTTAAAAATTTAAGTTTGACCGTTTCGACTGCCACAAGATAATTGGGGCTCCATACTTCAGAAGCGTAAAGCAATGTTAATGAAACCATTGAGTCGAATAAAGCTTCTTTTTTTTTTTCCTAGAGTCACTTTACCCTTTTTATGGAAAGTCTATGACTCTTGCAGATGCTACTGATGACTTCTAAGTAAATTTTCACATCTTGCTTAAATTTTCCGGAAGGGAATGAAGTTAAGGGAACTCCCAAATAAATATACCTTTTTGTATACTCCAATTTCTTATCATGCCAGTATAACGGTTTAAGCTGTTTAAGACTTGGAGATTTATAAAATACGAGAGTTTTGGATTTGTTTACATTTAATGTAAGAGAATTGTTACTGCAATACTCTTTATAATATTTGTCATATTTTTATGTTCTTCTGTGCTCCATGCCAACTATTACTTAATAAGATAATATCATCAGCTAGAAGGAGCATAGTCACCTCGTGTAAAGTATTTAGGCTTACACCTGCTGCTCCTTTGTCATGGGAGAAATGTACTATGTCGGACATAAATAGTAAAAACAAGGTTAGATTTAAGGAATGTATTAATTCAGAAAGTTTGTAATTAAGCTTTCAATTATTTAAATGCTAAACGATCGTTTGACGTTTTATTAACTTTAATTAATAAAAATATTTGTATCAGTTTATTCACATATTTGTTACTAGCATCCCAAATCACCAACCATGGGGCTCACCACCTATCAGTCGATTTTCAAACTTCACTGCAATCCACATATTTATCGCATTTTTAATAACAATTTAATTAAAAATCAGCCAATTTTAATATTGCTAAACTTTCCTTGAACTATGAACATGATGTAGTTAATATTTGGTAGAGATTGGTTCAGTAGTTTTCGTGGTTAGTGATCACAAACAAAAAATGGCTTGTCATTTTATATAATAACTAGCATTTCGTAAATCACGAACTTAGATCATTTAAACAATCAATTGAATATTGTAAATCTTGAATATTAAGTCTTGTATTGAAGTATAGAAATTCAGCAATATATTTAATGATATTTTCACGCATGGCAGCAATTGCTAAGCTGGTTAAAGTTGCATTTATTAGGTGTTTGAATTTGGCAGAAATAATTTCATCGATCCATCTGGTTGGATTTTAATTTCTAACCATACTTCCACACTTAACAGCACTCAGGAGATTGTGAGAGAAGAAGAAGAACCATAAAAGTATATGACTGTTTGGCAAATCTCGTTTCTAGGCACTCAAGACTATACATTTTAATTATAAATTATTATACACTTTCCTAGAATTAAGTCAAAATTTGATAAAGTTGGGTTTAATAGTTTCATCATTGCAAACTTTGTTTCAGAATGGCCACATATCGATCAATTTTTAAACTGAACTGAGATCCACATGTCGCTCCATATATTTATAGCTTTTTAATAAGAATTTAATTGAAAATAAGTCAATTTTATCATAAATTTCTAGCTCTATATAATACCGTACCCTTGTAACTTCTCACGAATGGTGCTCGCCACTTATCATCAAACTTCACCATATGACAATATAATCGAAAATCTTTACATTTTATTATTGCTAAACCTTCCTTGAACTAGAAAAATGATGAGGTTAAAATTGGGTACGGATTGGTTAAGTAGTTTTCGCGGTTAGTGATCACAAACGAAAAATGGGTTGTCCTTTTATATAATAGTATAGATATAGATGTGCGAATAATTATATTAATAATACCCACCACATTACTTATAAGTAGTATTCCAATAGTAGCATTACAGCTGACTTTAAACTTACATATCACTGAGAAGTATCCTACTCCACTGGAAGACATCTTAATCCTATTTGATAAAATCACTAACTGGGACAGTAACCTTGTCTAGCCGACGAAGTCCAAATTCAATACAGGAACTTATCGATGGAACATCGAAAGCTACCAAAGGATTCAAGAATTACTCATTTTTTTTTTTATATTTTAATCCGTACCAGGTTTCTGAAGAGCTGAAGTTTTAACATTTACTAGGCATCCTGTAACGAGCTTAAATTCAATCGTTTAATCATTAATTTTAAGCAAAGCCATTCGTCTTTCCTATGAGTAATAGCATCACAGGCACAAAAATCTTATTCAGAAACATCATTACTCAACTCTGCTACTTGCATCCGATTACAACTCTTATTTCCGATGAACTTTTTTTTTGCCTCATATAGTGATAACATCGGTCAAAATCTAAAAAAAATTTGCTCTTAATTAAATACTCTTTTCTTACAAAAAATACCTACTTTTAGAGCAAATTAGATTCTCTGAAAACCTAATAAAGCGTAGGAACGTTGTAGAGGAAGTGCGTGCGCGTTCATCGCGAAGATCATTGTTGACCAACCTTCCACTTCAAAGACCAGCAATATGGAAGCCATTCAAGAGAGTGAATGTGATCAAGGCTGAAAATGGCAGCAGGTAATAAATCGAAAAAGAAATCAAGAATATGACGGAGATCCTAGGAAAAATAAAAAGACTTCCCTAGTAACAGCAACTAAAAATAAATTTGTATTACTAACAACCCAATCTGAAGCTGAACCACATTCAACATTGAAGATGACTGCTACAGCAAGACCACCACCTATTTTTGTGAACGGAATTGAAAACGTACCAGCTTTGGTAGGTTTTCTCGAAAAGATATGTGTACCTGCTTCATTGAACCTGAAAACAAATTATTTCTTAAAAAAAAAAAAATATTTCTTCATACCCAAACACACCCAATGGCTATAGAACTATAATCACTGGCCTGCGGAAGGAAAATGCCGACTTCCACACTTTCCAGTTACCTGAGGACAGATGCCCACGGGTGGTTATCAAAAGTTTACATAATTCAACCCCACATAATTTTATAATAAAAGAATTAAAAAACAAAGGCTATGACGTAGTCGATGTTACAAATGTTCTGTCTCGATTTAAAACACAATTGCCTATATTTTTTGTAGATATTACAAAGCAATCATTTAACGAACATATCTTCGATTTATTTATATATTATTTATTTATTCGGTGCGACAGTCCTTAGAGCAGGACCAGGACCTCCTCAATAAGTTTCGTCCAACTTTCTCGATCCGCGGCCTTGCACCTAGCCATCCTCTAACTCCTACCTGACGGAGGTCTTGCTCCACGTCATCTAACCATCTCAGCTACTAGTGAACAGTTCTTTACATGCCATTCTTATCAGTTTCCTCAAATTTAGTTGTTGTATATAATGAATACAGTTCCTTAATAACCTCTTTTAATTCCTAGGTCTCTTAACTGTCCCTTACTCTGCTACCCACTATCTACCCAAATCTTAAATCCCACTCCCAAGTTCTTATGCCCTCTCTTTCTGCTCATGACTTAATATCAATTCCCTCATGACGTTCCTGTTCCTTCCTTCACTCCTAGAACCAAAACGTAACGCAATATTGATAAATTTCCAAATGATTTAAGCCGACCTAGAATCCATAGATTTACTCCATACCATCCTTATGTTGAAAGCTAGGAATTCGAACATACGAATTCCTAACTTCCAGTCTTTTATCCATTCTAAATAACTATGCTCCTCAAAAAATAGTAAAAAACGTCGTCCTCTAGTACCATGGATAACTTAAGAAACAAAAGAGTTGATGAGAACCAAAGACACCGCCAAAAGAAAATATATCCGGAAAAAACACCCTATAGATTTAATCTTCTTTAGATCACTCCATAACCGAACCCACTTAGTCGAGCCAAATTCCAATATTACCCCAAAGCCTTTTCCTCGCATTCAGATTCCCTTAAAAAATGGTAACTCGTTCACTAAATTCTCTCCTTACAATTTAAATATTCTCTCCTCTTATCGTATCACAGGCGAACTCAAGTATTTCACATCATCCGATCAACCCTCCTCATTTCTAGTTTACAGTTCAAATAAATTTTGGTCCCAATATATTCTTCTATTCTTATATTGAGCCCTCCCAGCTGCTGGAGGCAGTGATCAAAACACATTATAAGTCATTTGGACCAGATTGGATTGCAGCAAGTTTTATTAAACTTTGCCTTCCAATCATCCTAAACCTTTACTCCACATTTATAACCTCCCTCTCCTGAACTTAATCTTTCCATTGGCCTAGAAAGCTATAGTCTTTCCCTTAGATAAAGTACCGACCCATCTTCCAACAATATTCCATATTCCAAACCTTTAGAACGACTAATTCAAGCAGCACCTTAATTCCTTTCAGTCGGGATATAGACCTGACGTTTCCACACAATCAGCTTTAGAGAAAACTAACTAAGACATCCAACTAGCCATGGACCATTATAAAATCACCATATTTATTCTCCTTGTTTTCACCAAAGATTTTGATACTAGTGACCACAACCTACTCCTATCCAAACTAGCCAATAGCTTTTCCTTTTCTAACAGTGCGATCAGATAAATTTAATCGTTTCTGCATTTCTGACTGCATTGACATAGTCCAAAAGTCCTAAGCTCTAGATCACTCCATAACCGAACCCACTTAGCCATCCCTCGATCCGAATTCCAATATTACCCCAAAGCCTTTTCCTCACATTCAGATTCCCGTAAAAAATGGTTCTTCCTATACCCTTTCACTCGACTCTGGTGTGGTTTAGGGCTCCTCAGTACTGTATTTTTCATTGAATTTTTTCCCCCTTATTTTCTGTTTTCTTACCTTATTTTAAATTTTTTACCTTAAGATTCATTTTGTTTTCCGTGAAATATTTATAAAATGTAAGTAGCTTACCTGTCCTCTAAACCATAATTTAATTTTAGTTTATTTTTCCTGCTTTTTTTATGTCCTTAATTTTATGTAAGGCACTAGCCGCCATTATATTGTTCATTATATTTATTCTTAAGGGGCAATGGCCCCAGAAACAATTATGTTTTCATTCATTTCATTAAATTTTTCACCATTTTTGGGTGAAATTATTCATTTTTATAGCCTGTTGTTGATAACATTATTGCGTACGGTGAATTAATGATCTAATGTAATTTTTAGAAATTAACACAACATATGGATCTTTATTAAATTATTAAATATTATTAATAAAATTAAAACTATATATTCTAATATTTAGGATTTATTTGAAGATTAAATATCAGTCAAAAAAATATAAAAACTTATTTAATCACATATATATAATTTTTGTTTTTTACAATATATATAAATGTATAAAAAAGATTAAGCAATTTTAAATTAGGAAAAATAAGTACACTAAAATGTAAAAAAGTATTTCTAACATTATCATAAAGCCGTGGCTATTCTATGACTTAAGTAATTAATAAACAGCATCATCGTGGAACAACTGGTGGTTTACTATTCCTTTGATCTGAAACAGTAGAAACAATCCGTTTAGTAAAAAATATTTTTTTTTAGTTTTTAGTAAACATATTCTACAAAGTACATTTTACATATTTACAGGGTGTGTATCTCTTAGTGTAAAAAAAAAGTTGGGTGAAACTAGATCAAAAATGTAGAAAAACGCCGCAGACCTCACCTTTCTGTTCCAACCCGTTACATATATATGTTAAATCATAGAATTGTTTAAGGGAAAAAAAATGTTTACCATAAAAGCTATATCTTCATTTTGTTTAATTATTTTCGAACTTTGGCTACATTTTCGGATTTAGCATTAAATTTACTACAGATGCAGAGTACAGGTAACCTTGAATTTTACAAACTCGTGACCTAAAGAACAATTTGATCTCCACCTTATTTAGGGAAGTTACAATGTCTTATATTACTTCAACGCTCACCGTTTTCCGAAAAACCTATCTACAAAGCTGCAAATCTCACAAAAACTTGCGAATTTACTCAGATTTTGAATGATATGTTAAAAGTAATGATTCTATTTCGATTTCATGGAGAAATTTACTTTTAAAGCCGAAAAAATATGGCGTCCTCACTTGTCATAAATCAGTTAATTGCGTAAATAAAAAATTATGATATTCCCTTATTGGAGATGTGCATTTTAAACATAATAATCTCTTTATTGTAATAAAAAGCAAAAACAAAAAGTATTGTTTAATAGAAACTAAAGGAAAACTGTCAATAAAGCAATACCAGAACAAAGGATCTTATGTTATTAAATTTAATTATTTATTATTATTATTTAGGATTTATTTTATTAGATTTTTAATGTAAGGTTTAAAACCCAATGATAATCAACATAGATCTCAGTATTGCCGTTTGCTTCTGAATACAGATTGTGTTGAAGAATACCACTTTTTGATGTGAATTTTATGGGCAGATGAGTCTGTTTCAACAAGGAAGGCATGTCTACCTATCCATGTATACCACTGGTTTATATATGTTCATTATCATTGGGTTTTAAACCTTACACTGAAAATGTAATAAAATAAACCCTAAATAATAATAATAATAAATAAATAAATACAATAACATCAGTGCCGCGGCTATATTCGCGTGGGCTGCTGCTAATGTTGGTACAGGCAAATGATCTTGAATAGCTGAAGCTTAAAACAGCCATGTCGCAAGATTTGAGGAGGGCAATTGCTGATATGAAGAGGAGAGATTGGGCATCTAAATCACTTCCTGAAGGGAGGAGACAGAGTGATGTCTAGAATAGAAGCGAAGACGGCCGAAAATTTCTTGGATCCTTTGGATGCCTGGATAAGCGGCGTTAGTATGCCTGGTCAAGTGCGGCATACTTAATGACAAGCAGGCGAGAATGCTCCATGGTTTGTAGTGCATTATGTAAAGAGGAGAGGATACCCCGAATACAACCATGTAGTTGTAAATTGATCACTCTGAGTGGAGGGTGAGGCGCAGATAAGATTAGGTAGGTGGGGGAAAGAAGGGAAAACTAACGGTGCATGTGGTGGAAATCATGCCTCGCAAATATGGGCGTATAATTGGGTGTGACCTTTCAGGGAAGATCGGGACTAGGGTAAAAGGGTATTGCTATCATTGGGTGGTTCGGATCGGGAGAAAGAAAGTGGAACATGCTATGGCCGAAGCGATTAATCGGAAGGGGGATTGGGGGTCATTAAAAGACGAGCATTCAGACATCTTATATAAGGGGAAATACTGAGTGTGACTGGGGAGACAGAACACGAGATCCCACTAAATCAAGACAGGGTGACATATGTAAAAGAAAGAAGGTATCTTCAGGCACATCTGGGAGGAATTGGAAAGTTTAAAAAGACAAGGAATTATCTTGTCTATATATATTATCTTATCTATTATATTATCTACAAGGAGGCCTATGTACCGGATTCGCTGCGTCAGAGGCTTACAATTCTGATTTACAAAGGTAAGGGTGAAGCTAAGGATATTTCATCCTGGAGACCTAGCAGCATTTACTCACAATTGTACGCCGAATAATAGAGAAGGCTTTGCACTGCGAGCTTAGGAAACAGGTCACCTTCAGCAAAAATCAGAACCTCCGTGTAGGACGGAGAGGATAGGGTTAAACAGGACTTTCATACAGTGTAAGCTTATGGTGGAAACGGTAAAGGAGGTGGATCGGCCGGAGGTCACGGTTGCGTATCACCAAGGGAAAATAAATCACCGGGGAGTGCAGTAGACATTGCAGGCACTAAGGCGAAAGTATTTTTGGGTGAAAATGCGGAAGATGATTAAGGAAGTGATACAATCATGTGTAATTTGCTGGCCACACTGGCCAGAAGTCTTCTTCTTCTTTGTCTGGGGCGACTCATATTCGGCTTGATTCTAGCTAGTACATTCATTACTTTTACTGCTTTTTTGCCAACTATGTGCAGATGTTCATCAAACCTTAGTCTGGCGCCGATCTGCACCCCAATATCTCTAATAGATGGTTGGGAGGAAATGTTAAAATTTCCAACGGTAGGGTGATTGTTTCTCTTACTTTTCTGCTTGTAACAAGAACGGGCTCGGTTTTATGATCAGCAAGCTGGAGACCTGCTGATGAGAGCCACTTGCGTATTTTGGCTACAGCTGTGTTAGCACTGTAGATAATTTCCTCTAGCAGTTTTCCTCAAGATATGATAGCATGACCGTCCGGTAAAACCCAAAGTAACTGTTCCTTCCTCCATAAGTAGTCTTAGCACAGCATCATACATCACATTCCACAAGAGAGGCCCTTGTTTGTGTGGGGGGGGGTGTATTTGGCCATAAAGCTTTGTACATAAACTTATAACCATAATCTCATGTTTGATTCTTGATACATAATTGCATGAGTTGGTAATTCAGATGGACAGACACTATTACTAATGGACTAATGGACAGCATTATCAGTGATTACAAATAAAGGCCCATTTTTATATACAATATCAAACAGCAAATAATTGACATTTTAATTTGGTAATCATTTTTATTCATCAAAAATAATTTTATTGATTTCATCTGGTTGAAACTTAATTTCTTACCATAAAAGCGTATGACTGTGTGAGAAACCTCGTGTTTGCCACTCAACATAGTATATTTAAATATTTATTATTAGAAATTTTATTAACGATAAATCTTTCTAGAACTATAAAATAATGTAGTTAACATTTGGTACTGATGAATTTAGTAGTTTTACAATTGTAAACTCTATTGCTGAATAGTGCTAACCACATTTCGGTCGATCCACATGTTGCACTACATATTTAAATCTTTTTTATAATTTAATTGAATATAAGTAAATTTAATTATCAATTCCAAGCACTATATAACATCGTACCTTTGTAACCTCAAATGTTGATAGGCACTCGCCACCTATAGGCCAATTTTCAAACTTCACTGTTATCAACATATTTTGAATATTTTGAATAACATATTAATCAATATATTTTGAATAACATATTAATTAAAAATAAGTAGATTCTATTATTGCTAAATCTTTCTAGAACTATTAAGATAATGTGGTAACAATTTGGTAGAGTTAGTTCAGTAGTTTTGGTTAGTGATTACAAACGAAAAAAGGTTTGTGATTTTTTATAATAGTGTAGATAAAAACTGTAATTTCACTGCAGTTTCGTAGCAACATTTTAAGCGACTATTACATCTCCTTGAAACATTTCATTCGCAGTGAAAATGAACTATGATTAACATGCATATTAAAGAATTAAAAACAAATTCAACATAAGTTGATTAATACATTTATAACCAGAAGATTTTGTTTGCTAGGAAAAATACGAGGTTAAAATAAAAGTAAAAACTAATAATTAGAAATTGTTGAAACACTACAATACAACGATTTCAAGCTTAACATTTTTTTCCTCTTTTAAATATAATTCAACATTGTTTTTTAATTGTTTAAAAAATATAAAGGTAACTAAAACAAGATATCTCAAGTTGATGAACTTACTTATTCATAGTAATCTCTGCAAACTAGTCTTGATCTTCTTTGACCAGGAGGACAAGGTTCTTTTGGAAGTCGATCCAACTCCATCTCCCTTTAAAATATTTTTTTTTGTTTTAAATATTCGTCGCGTTGGAAAATTAATAGAAATAAAAAAAAAAAATTCAAAAATAAAATTCAAAATATAATTAGTTCTAATAAATAAATCATCTAGCTGCTTTGGAGAACCCTAGACTCAGAAAAAAAAAAAAATCTTACATGTTTAGATACATACAAGAAAGGTTACTCCAGTTATTGCAAGACAAGCGTTCAAAGCTCCTAATAAATTACAAAAGGCTTATTTAAATGACAGTAATATACTGATTAGGACAAACGGAGTTGAGCTTCGCGGCTCCACTAAACCTTCTTCTCGGAACCAATCCTTGCAATCCAAAATCCTTTGTAAACTCCTCAATCATACTTATTATGGCACATAGAAATAGAAATAGAAACAAGAAAACTTAACGTTATTAAACATCTACACGCTATACATTTTATTGGCAAATAAATAGCCCATAAATCGTAGAGTTTATACTCTCCACGTTCAAAAAAAATTGAGTGTGTTACGAAAATATTCAATGTTATTTTGGGCTACTTTACTTGAGAGCGGAAAAATGTTTACAGCACTGATGCTGTGCGTAAATGGAGTGTAACATGCAACATTTTTCCACCATGTCAACAATAACACAACGCTATGGAGACTATTTCATGTACATTATATCTATGTATATAAATATGGATACAATGAAGGAGCAGATTAGGAACCCCTGATAACGTTATTCCATAGCAAAGAGTGAGATACAGGACGTATATCGTAAGCTAGCGCTATCTGAGGAGGAGGAATTGTCTCAATAACCGTGCTCATGATTTTCCGAGGCTTCATAGAACATTTATACCCGGGAAAAAACAAAAAACATGAAACCCAAAAATTAAAGTTATTAAAATATGTCATATTCATAAGAAGGCGCGATTAAAACATATATGATATCCAATTAAATATAAATAGTACTAAGCGAACCTCAATTAAATACTTCTCTGCAGGTCGGCTTTCCAGCGACTTTGATCTTTCTGTACCCTTTGCCGCAATTAACCGGCCTTACAACTGTAGGAACGTTGATCATGGAGGATTCGGCTTCCACTACGGGCTGGTTCTTTTTCATATCCTCGATCCTCATCAGCTTAGCGGAAGTTGAAGTTAAGAGGAAGCAAATGGCCGAGAGGGCGACCAACGCGCCTGGTAGCATTCCGACAACTGAGGATATTGCGTAATAAAAATGATAAACTGTAGTCTAAGATAAAATGAGTCCTGGCATATTGCAGATAACGAGGTTACTGATTATTCTCCCTTTAGCAATTTACGCATCCGAGTCCCTTAAAAATACGGATTTTCCTATACAACACATATTTGTAGGATTATTGCGTTCCTAACACTCCAAGAAGATATTACAAACCTTTAAGAATATTTATTACTACTAACCGTACTCTCCTTCCGTCCGCTGTCTGATGTCCGACCTGTAGGAAGTTGCTAATCCATTAGCCACTGGATCGTTTTAATTACATTTCAATGGAAGGATTTTTCTATTTTACAAACACAGATAAACAAACCAGATGATGATGAAGATTCCATTCCAATATAAAAACTGCCGATCCTAAATAGTTTACTCAGACCCAGTCTAAAGATTTGGTTAGGGTTTTGGTGTTAACAATTAAAAAGAATAACAAAAGGTTCAGCAAAAAAAAATAAAATAATCACTTAGATCAAGACTACAGACAGAACTTGTGGTAGTTTAAAGCTTTCATTCTTTGTAAATGCCCTATCCATCTTTTTCTGTCTCCTTTTATATTGGCGACAATATCTGGGGCTGCATATAGAGTATTAAGTTCTTCACCGGTCCTCATTCACCAAAGATTCAGCCCATAATTTGTTGGACCTTATATTTTTCGTAAAATTTTTCTTTCCCTCAAATTAAATATTTTTTCACGTGTAATGTGTAAGGTTCATGTCTCGCTCTTTGTACAACGACCAGTTGTTGCATCGTTTGATAGACTCTTATTTTGGGATTGTTGGATATATTTCTATTTCGAGAAATGTAATTATATTTTTATTTTGTATATAGTTGTAATTTTCAATAAAAAGATTTTTTTTTTTTTTAAATTTATAAAGAACAAATTCAAACACAAAGTTTTATTATCTCGAATTACGTTAGTAATTATTCTGTTAATTTACGTGTTATGTACTACAACTTTAATCAACATCTGACCAAAGGCTTCCAAGGTATTCTAGCAAGAGTGGAAAGGTCGATTCATCTCGTAGATTAGCCACGAAATAAATGTCAACTCACCCAGGCTTTGAGCGGATGCCACAGAAGTTTCGAGATCGCAAAAGAACTTGAAACAGAGCAGTTGAGTTATTATCACGACATGATTTAAGAAAGCTAGAACATGCTGTAGAATTTCCCCGTGTTTGTTTTGGATTTATTCAATTTACGAAGTGTTTCAGTTTCCATATTAGAGTTCTAAAATTAACTATTAAATAAGTTGATCTTTTTAGGTAAGTTAAATATCATTTATAGACAACGTTCAAGAAGCATTGTTAGTCAAAAGTTGGAGAGGTTAGAATTGAAGTTCTTAGCAGGTAATTTAGCATGTTTTATTACAGTTGGTTGCCATGGCCCCCTGACGAGTCGAGTAGAACAGCCTGGAAAAGGCAAGCTCTTCCCAACTCTTACGAAAATTAAACTCCAGAACTAAATTCAGACTATTTCCATCCTGACCAAAGGCCGTTAACAAATACCTCAACTTCTATAAATCCTTTACCTGAAAAGTTTACCAATAATTGTTTCGAATATATCAAGAAATGAGTTATTAACCTTTCTCAACTCTCGACCTCATACAACTGCCCCTTTTTCCTTACTGCGGTCTGGAGACATTTGTCTACACTCCTTACTTCGAAATAAATCAGCCATCGTACATACGGTGAAATTTGCTATTTCATAAAAGGCTTTTTAGCAGGCTATTTTCATAACATTAAAAGGACCTTTTTGGCCATTCCTGGTGTCAAATCTATTCAAAGACAATAGAAAACACTTTCACATGAAACTAAAATGAATCTCCCTGAGATTATAGTCACTACACCTCTTTCAGTAAAACCTAAAAATCTTTAGGCCCTCGGATCTGTCAGTCGTATGAGATACAGGGTCGACGTGCCACAAAAAACACTATCAAAAGGAATTCCGGTGTCAGTCCCTCGGACATATTTCCACCTACTGTTTTCGCCCTATTAGTGTGTAAAATGTAGTGGCAACCAGGAATTAAAAGACTGCCCTAGGGACCCCCACTTAGTTGTGCAGGATACAATCAAGGAAATACGGCTTCATACATTTGGAATATATAAATATTACCAAAAAGAAACTTGTCCAGCTTACAACACCTCTAACTCCGCCATTATCCTCAGAAGAATTTCCAACTCTTCCATGAACTTCAGCTCCTAACATCCTGGCACCGCAACCATCTCGCACACATGTTCGTTCAGCACATTCTCCTAAGCCAGCAGTTTCATTCCTTTAGCAGATAACTCCAATAATCCAACAAACCATCACTTCAACGCTTCAGCCTATTGTCTCTCAACTCCAGGCTGTCTTAGTAAGCATCCAGCAGCTCTCTGCCTCTCTTCAGCCACTTTTCATCACTCTTCAGGCCACATCAAATATGGACATTAATGGTTGAGATTAAGGTAGTTACCTATAATTTTAATCATTCTTTTTTCATTCCAGGTATTCGCTTCCCTTAAACACTCGTTTTCTCTCCTTTTCTTCTTACTATACTAATGATGTTTCCATATTTGTTCGTATTACCATTAAATATCGCGTTCTTCAAACCACATCCCCTGATCCTTCAGTTAAACTTCTAGGTATAATTTTATATGTCAGTGGAGTCCCTCATCAGCTGTATGGCCTATACGCAGGTCCTTCTTCTCCAGTGAAACCTATCACCCAGTTCCAAGAACATTGTTTGTGATAGAAGAATTTTAATAGAAGACATCAAATGTCGAATTATATTTTCTCCAATCCGAGAGGAAAAGTTACCTTAAGTTACCACCTTACTCCATCGCATAACATCCAGGAACTATTATTTACCCTTCTTATCCTACATTTCAGTCTTCTCGAGACCATGTTACACACACAAGATTTACTTTATACTCATGCACCTCATCTTATTACTTACTTTTATACTCTTAATAACATTTCCTTTTCAGACCATTTCCCAGTAGTCTATCACATATCCTACATTAACACTTTACCCAACTCTTCATTCCATTACAATTATTCTAAAGTTAAATGGATATGATTTCAGTCCTTTTTTTTTCAAAAACTCTCCGTCTTCCTTGCCACCGTCTGATATACTTACCACGGCAGATATAGATAACGCAGTTAATCGTTTCACCACCTTACTCCAAATAGCAGCCTCTTGTTCTATCCCTACCTTCTCTGAAACATATTGTTTGGTTGATATCTGTCCCCATTGGTTGATGTACCCCATTTTGATACTAAATTAGTTAAAGCAATGATATTTCGAATGGCACCTAAGAAAGCAACTGGACCAGATAACATACAGGCTATTCTTCTCCGCCATTTTCCTTAATATCCATAACCTTAAATTATCAAACTTCCATCAACAACAATTGCACAGTTCTTGGATATTTCCCCAGCTCATGGCATAAAGCATTATAATTTCACTTTTGAAACCAAATATTACTGGCTTAAATCCAGATCATTACATCAGCCTCCTCCCCTATTTAGGAAAACGTTTTGAAAAATATTTGCTTCAGCATATTTAAACTCACTGCGACGAAATCTCAATTATACTTTACAAACAGGCAGGCTTCCAACCACGTTTAAATGTAGTACATTCACTTTCACGTGTGGAACATTATGTTACCACTGCTTTTCTTAAAAAACACGCCACTGCTATGATTTTCCTTGATTGTACTAAAGCTTTTGATTGTGTTCAATATGAGAATCTTTTTCTTTAACTACTTCATCGTGAATATCCTCCTTTCCTCTTTAATTTACTCCGGTATTATTTCTCTAATCGTTCCTTTTGTTATAGAGTTGGACACTCCTTGTCATCATATAGGTCCTCTTGGATTGGGGTTCCACAAGGCTCTGTACTTTCTCCTATTCTCTATTCCATTTACACAGCAAATGTAATCGGCACTCGTTACCCACGCGTCGAAATATCAGCTTATGCCGACGATATTGCGATCTACAGCTCCTCGATCAGCATTACAAAATCCCTTTAAAAACATTTATGACTATAGGAAGACAGTCCCATTGGCGTGCAGACCGACTGACTGATTATGCTTCACGATTTAATTTGGAAAACCCTGTTCAATACATCAAACGTTGTCATATCAAATTTTACAACATGCTTCCTACTCTTTTCGACCCACTTTTTCCTTTCTTAAATCCTCCTTTAACCATCTAGATTAAAAGGAGAAATTCCCGTCTTAAAACTCTCTTTTAATTTCTGTTTAATTATTTTTATTATCATTTTATTTTTGTTTAATTATTTCTTTTTCCATTGTTACTACTTCGATCTCAGTGTGACATCGCTACTGGATGTCGCTCTTTAACTGTAACACTATGTTAAACTAACACTCAATCACATTAAGACATCCAAAAAGGGTGATATTTTGTAAAACTATGTTTAGATACATTATATTTTAATGATATATGTATCAATAAAAAAATGAAGTAAGCAAAAAAAAATATATCACGTTATTCACCAATAAATTCCGATACAAAAATAGAAGTATGACCACATGAGGACAGGGAACGTGGAAGGACAGCCATAAAATATTTCCAGGATGATTAATAAAGAATGTCAGGAAGATCATAACGCTGAGAAATCATATAATATTCACACATAAAAATCTTATATTTTATAAAAAGAAAAAAAAATTTATGAGTAGGACTGTGAAATATATGCATCTGCATGTTTCTCCGAACTAACTATAACATCTAATATCATAAAAATATATATGTTTTGAGGCATTTGGAATAAATTTGAGCTATTTTTAATTTGCATATTTTGAATTAGACTTACATATTTATTTACATATCCGGCATATCAGCATTTGACATTTGAATTTTTTTGTTTACGAGCGGAAAAATTATTATATATAGATAAAAACCGATAAATACCTATAAGAACTCCTCCCATTCATTTTGTTCGCCTGATCAATACGTGTGTATGTGTCGAAGTGCTGATTCTTCGGTTTCAGCGAACTTTCGATCGTATTTGCTTCTCTTAGAATTGTTTAATCCGATTGATTTCTCGTTTATACTTTGCTCAAATAGGTAGAATATTATGACTTCACATTTCATCTCACCCTTCTTCCATCCATCATTTCATTACAAAGTATATCACACAGTGTTCTCCGAGACATATCATTCGTAAACTGTTCTTTTGTGTTAACCTAAAATACCGAAAGTCACTCCTTCAAAAACAAAAGATCTTGCTGGAAAGCACCTAGGGGAGCTTTCAAATGAGACTTTCAAGAGTGATGAAGACTTTTTATATTTATATGATATAGAGCGGCCGTTAAGCCGTTTCAAATCTATTTTGAGGCCCAATATTTCTATCTATTTTGTTCGAAAACCTAAAAAAGTGGTTGTCTGCAATTCAAATCTTTAACAGTTAATAAGTGGCATAACTAAGTCAGGATAATTTCTTTATGGTCGTTGTTTATTGTTTTTAATGTATATCGTTTTGTTTTAAAGTATAATTGTTGTTTTAAGGCGCGGTGCACACTGGAGAAACTGGTTTCTAGAAGCGCGTTTCTGGAAACGATGTTGCTTGAAATTGAAATATAGAATTAACGTAGTATTAGCTTTTTACTGTTTTTCTTTTTAATTTCCCCCTTTACAACACAATTAGTTATTTAAACTGGAATTTGTACTTAAGTATAGGTCTGTACTGCGATTTTTTTATTTTTCTAATAATGCAGATAGTTGCATATTTTCGGTATTTAGTTGCATATTTTACCCAATATCTCTGCATATATATGTGCATATTTTTCAGTTTTTATTGCATATAATTCACACACCTGTTTATGAGACATCCAAATATACTGAATTTCTAGTTTTGTCACCAGATATTATAAGAATGATTTGATTGATTTGGTTTCCAGTTCTGGAAAGTCCTACACATAATTGATCAAAAACAAAAAAGAGAAAAACAGTCAAACAAAGTTATTTTAGGCCTGGCCATGAGATTTTCTAATTGCAATAGCAAAAGAAACTTTAATTGAAAATTTTAATAATTTGAATTGAAATGGTAGATTAGTTGGAAGTATTGGGATTCTAGGAATAAGTTCTTTAGCCACTGTTCCAGAGAGAGATGTAGCCTCCATGATATTAGGGGGTTGAAGAATACGTAAAAGCATAATTGGTAATCCAGTTTTTAATTTTAATGAATAATATATTAATCTAGATATAGACAGAGAATATTTACTATATTATCAGCAAAACATCGGTCGATTTTGCAACTTCGCTGCGATCCACATGTCTGGATGTTCTGTTGTCTGGGTGATGCCTGATTAGCAAGGTGTTGACAGATTTGCTTTGGAATCGCCTTGGCAAAAAAACTGGTATGCATAGTTTATAGGCATAACTCCTCTATTTTTTAAAAATGTGTTATGCTTAGATTCAGCATTCTTCTATTCAGAATTCCAATTGCCACCCATTTTGAACTTCGATTAGTTCTCTGACTAGCGATTCGGTGATTAAAAAACATGTCAAGAGGACCGAAAATATTATCTTTCTTATAGTGAATAAGAGAGCCACTCTTCCAAAGCTAGATGACTTGCAAAGAAAACTTAGGTTATGACTTAGCAAAGAAAACAAGCATTACCCTAGAGGGTTTAGCAACAACAAATATATAGTGTTTTTTAACATTCAGTTAATTCAAACATTATTGGTATTAAAAGTAAGCATAATTATACAAAGTTATAAACATTGGATATTTTCAAAAATTTAAATAAACTTTCCGCAATCTTTCCTTACATCCTTGTATTCCTCGCAGTCCATTAAGATGTGCTCCACGGTCATGGGTACATTGCAGATCCTGCAGGTCGGTGGATAGAGTCCCTTTAGAAGATACGTGTGCGTTATGGCTGTGTGTCCCATTCGTATCCTTGCCAAGACAGCTTCTTCGCGGCGATTTCTCCTTTCTGATGTTCTCCATACGTCAGGACTACTTTTAATTTTGCCTAATTTTTCAGCTGTTTTGTTCCACTCTGTAATCCATGATTCATATATTCTTTTTTTTATATGAATACGCCAATCCGATGCAGTCGTTTTATTGATGTATATGACGTCTGAATTGGGTTTCAATCTTGCAGCATTTGCAGCTTGGTCTGCTTCTTCGTTTCTTCCGATGCCCAGATGAGAAGGAACCCAAAGAAATCTTACCACTTTGCCTGAACGTAGACATTCCTTCTCAATAAGTTGGATTTTCATCACCAAAACGTCTTTTGAGTTTCTGTTTTCCAGTGATTTCAGTGAGCTTAATGAATCGGATACAATCAGATGATATTTGCATTGACTATTCATTATGAATGTCAACGATTTCCAGATTGAATAGAGCTCACCGGTGTATGCACTATTCGATTCTGGTAGAAGAAATTTGTAACAAACAGAGCCCATAATAATGGCACATCCAACTTCAGAGCTGGATTTTGGAGCATCAGTAAACCAAAAACAGTAGTTGAAGTACACTTCTTTTCGTTCATTAAACATTTTTTGGTAAATGTGATGAGGAGTCGTGGGTTTTGAAAAAAATGATAGACTGTAATCAATCGTACTTTCTGTTTGTATCCAGTTAGGTATTGGATTGCCTGGGAATTTAAAATATTTAGGGAAAGATAATTGTAAATCATTTGCCCATATTTTGCATCTACAATGGAAACATTTGCAGGATCGTCTATGCTCTTCATTCAAATCGTATGTGTTGTAGGATCGTAAGCGAGGAGGTGTTTTTTTTGACATAATTTGGCCGAAGTATGCTAAACTCAAATATTTTCTCCTTAATTCTAAAGATGGCTCACCACTCTCTATGTACAAACTTTGGGCAGGTGTGGTTCTGAATGCACCAATACAAAGACGAAGTCCCTGATTATGAATAGTATCTAGTGATTTCAGTGTTGAAACACTAGCAGAACTGTAGGCAACAGCTCCATAATCAATGATAGGCCTGATCAAAGTACGGTACATCATTAATAAAGTTCGTCGATCTGATCCCCACTGAGTGCTGGACAGAACTTTTAATAAATTTAGCCCTTTCTGGCATTTTGCTTTTATTTGACGAATATGTTCAGACCATGTTAGCTTTTTATCGAAGTAGATTCCTAGGAATTTGAAAACTTCTTCAAACATAATAGGTTGTTGAAACAAACTTAATGACGGGTGCGTTTGGCATTTTCTCCTTTTACAAAAATGGATGGCCACCGTTTTGGAACTTGAAAAGTTGAAACCAGTATTTTTAGACCATGATTCGAGATTCCCTAGAGTTGTTCTTAATTTCCACTCGATATATTCTATTGACTTGCTTCTTATATAAATAGCAAAGTCGTCAGCAAACAAAGAACAATTTACTTCTGCAGGCGTTGTATTTACAATGCTATTTATGGCTATTAAAAATAATGTTACGCTTAGCGGAGATCCTTGGGGCGTTCCATTTTCCTGATGGAATGATTGAGAAAGGTTAGATCCAACCTTAACTTGAAACGACCTATCTTTAAGAAAATTGTTAATAAATTTCAATAGCTGCCCTGAGAGACCGAGTTTAGATAGTGTACTGACAACATTATAGCGCCACATCATGTCATATGCTTTTGTGATATCTATGAAGACAGCTACCAGGTGTTCTTTGTTTGAAAAAGCCCTTTGAATTTCGTTTTCAAGCTTCGTGATTTGGTCGATAGCAGAGCGGTGTTTTCTGAATCCACACTGGGAAGTTGAAATGAATTTTTTTGAGTCCAAGAAATAAATTAGTCTATTATTAACCATCTTTTCGAGAAGTTTAGAAACACAAGAAAGTAGTGAAATAGGCCTATAGTTATCGATGTTTATATCTTTTGTAGTTTTCCTGATTGGAATAACGATGGCCTTCCTCCAGGCTTCGGGAAACATCCCTGTCGTCCAGATTTCATTATAAATTGAAAGGAGAAATGAATGTGCAATTGACGGTAGTTTCTTCAAAAAAATATATGGGATCTGATCGGGGCCTGCAGTAGATTTATCTTTGCATGTGTTTAAGATAAAATTCATTTCAGCTAGAGTAAATGGCTGATTAAAAATTTCTGAGCCATGTGTATGAAATTCAATCGAGCTTTTTTTCTTGTTCACATTTATGCTGCAGAAAATCGATGTTATAATTATCAGTTTTTCGACATAGTAGAAAAGTGATTTCCAAAATGCTCAACTATTTTACCAGGGTCAGTTATGATTTGATTATCTACTGAAACCGAAGAAACAAAGTCAAGTTTTTGGATCCTTGGATGGCATTAACTTTTTTCCATACTTCTGTTATGGTAGTATTATTGTTGATAGAATTGACGTAAGTCATCCATGAATTTTTTTTGCTGGCCCTCAATATCTTGTTAGCAATTGATCTCATTTTTTTAAATTCAATTAAATCTTCCAGCGATCTTGTTTTTTTGTATCGGTTCAGTGGTTTTTTTTTATTCATAATTGCGATCCGGCAGTCTTCATTCCACCAAGGGACTAGACGTCTGTCATTATAAATTACTTTGTGTGGAATATTCATTTTTGCTGACTCTATGACACTTTGGTTAAAGAAAGTAATTTTGTTCTCCAGATTGACATATGATTCTTTTTTCATTACCATTTCTGATTCTATCAACAATGAAAACTTTTCCCAATTCGCTCTTTTAATTGACCATCTCGGAACTCTATGTAATGTAGCATTTGAAATATCATAAAATTTAACAATCACAGGAAAATGATCACTTCCATACAAGGGGGTGGGTTTTTCTTATTTATATAATTTATTTTTTGGTTATCGATTGATTTTTTTTAGGAGGTTATCGATTGCTTCCTTATTGCTAAAATGGATACAAAATCTTGAATTGGATATTCTAGAGGTGTATCTTATGAATTTGGGGTCTACTAATTCTGCGATTTTGAGAACATATTCTTTTTGTTTTATGCCTGGTAATGTATGTAAAATGATAGCATTTTCTCGTTTTGAAAAACGGTCTGAAGCGGTGGCTTTAGCATATGTGGTTTCAGTTGCGTTGAGGTTAGACTGGGTTTTCGAGTAATTACTGCTTTGGATTAGTTCCATTTCTTTCTGTTTTTGATTTGTTGGTTTCAAAACATTCTGAGACATTTTTGAGGTATTAAGAACTGTTGCCATATTGTTCCAGAGCCAAAGCTCTGTACGCCTGTAAAAGGCAGCTGACGTGCGCACGATGATATAGAAGGATCAAAGCAACTAGAATTGATAAATTATTTGCTACTTCTATTGGATTTCTTTTAATCGAAGACTAGTTTCGAATGTTAAAGTTTCTTCATCAGTTCTAAGGAAGCATAATTGAAGGGCTTTTAAAATATCTCAGGTCCTAGAGTCACCTGCCTGAGACAGTGGAAAATAATTCTCATCAATCCTAATTATTTTACTTTGTTATTGTATTTATTTTTATACATTAAATATAATTTGTATGATTTAATTCTAATTCATTATTTATATTATTTTATTTTATACAAGGCGTGAATATTCTCTAATAGCGCCTTTACATACTGGCCTTAACTGTGGCCGATAGTAATATACGTTAACATAAAAATTTTTAAAAAATTACAACTGTCAAATAAGAAGGCATTATATTAAGCAAGGTGTTGTATTAAGGAATTTTATTAATTTTCCAAACGGGCAACAAAGGCGTATTTTCAAAAGGACAATGGCTGACTGTCCTGCGCCCGGTATAAATCGTTAAATCCTGAAAGATTAAACGAAATAGTATCCTCAAGGACTAAAACTAATTCGTTTCGAAGGAGAATGGCCAAGGATGTCCTTCGGCCTTCAAAAATCGCCAGATCCTGGCAGATCTGAAACCACTGGCTTTTGGCATGCAGTAGAACATGTTAATTTTGGTTTGATTAGTCGGTTATTTTGCTTTGTCGACGCTTTATAGATTTTAGTATTTGTACTTGGCTCAAAGCAACAGATACAACATGGAGCTTATTATTATCACTCAAGGTGTACAATAACCAATGATACATCCTAAACATATTCACTACACAATAATTAATTTAAATACTTGACATTCTAACTAATTGATCTTATATTACCTATCAGTGAGCTTGCTGCATTGGCCCCTGGCCTTTTTGTATCCTACGGGGCATTCCACGTTGTTGGTTGTCTCAACTATGTTTTGTGGTTCGTAGCCCCTGTCAGGCCACCTGTTGACATATCAAGGACATAACTTAATGGTTGTGTTTGAAATTATAAATGAATTGCATCGTCAATTGCAGAAAACTCTAATAAATAATGTATAATTTCATGACCAACCAAAAAAACCTTTTCGGATAATAAAACACAAAATGAAATAAATTGTTTAAATGTTCTTTTTAACTGTTTCGAAACAGATATAGGAACTACTCAGGACTCCATTTAGACAAACGGCTTACTTGGAATCAATATGCGAGGCTTAAAATACAACTGCTCGTCGTTTTTGACTACTCCAACATTTACTAGTCAAGCGTTTGAAGCTCCCAATTAATTAAAAAAGACTTATTTACATGACTGTAATTAGATCCATTAGGACATACATAATTGAGATTTGAGGCTCAACTTAACCTTTAAATTCTTCTTTTATCCAATCCTTACAATCTAAAATCCTTCGTTATACCCTCAACGGTCTTTAACGGTTTTCGGCTGACTCTCCTCCTATACTGGACCCTAGTTTATTTGAGGCTTTATTTTTTTTTTTATACGAAAACGAACTGCTATTATCTGCCGTTATTTTTAACTGTTATTTTATTAAAAAAACAAAAAAAAAAAAACAACTACCACATCCCGTCGCGGCTTCGCATATTAGGGCCATCTCCTCAGTAACTCCGCTCAAAACCCTATTTTTGATTTTTTGGTAAATAGACAATTGTTTGTGACTAAAATAATCTACATAATATGGCAAATCAACTAATAAACAACACGCGCTCCAGGTTTCTTTACTTTCAATGTTTTAATCCGTTTCATGTCGCGGATTATGAGACAGAATTGATTAGTCGATTGCAAAGAGCAACGCATTTCAATACGTTCCTTTTTTTTTTTTCTTTTAAACTTTTATATTTCATTTACACTATGTGGGGTTCAAGTAAATGTATATGATATAAAATGCTAATAAATAAAATATTAAGGATGAAATTCAAAATTTAAATTCTTATATATTATATTTGATTAATTCAATTTTGCGCTATGGTAGGCATAAGTGCAATTCCCTTGCGCAGAATTAAGATATTGAAAATTCTGAATTTAGTGAAAGGCCCGCAACAAAGATTTTAAGGCTTAAGAGAACAATTTAGTAAAAAGACTTCGATAATTCATGATATCAAAGGCGTTTTTAATCGGCTGCTAATATCTTTAATTAATTAATAACTAACCTCAGAAAATCCCAACATAAAAAACGAAACCATTCGAACCCGATGTTTGCAACATGTTAACAATGAATGGACTTGGACCATCTAGCTTAGACATCTAGCCATATATTACAGATTCTGATAGTTCTGATTATAACTATAATAAACTTTTTTTAGGGAATCAGGTAAAACTAACATTGATTCGATTTTAAAATTTAAAATGATTCTTCATAATTTAGGTGAATATTAAATAACAAAATTTAAAGACATTATGTAAAAATCATTACATAGTTATTCTTTAATTATAATGCTAAAAATATGATTATTTCTTAAAATATGTTAATTGCTTATTGTTTTATCTGTAGATATTGTGCGAAATAATTATGTGTACCGACAATATTTTATACAATATACATATATACAATATTTTAATTGTCTCTACTTTGGTTTAGCGTAGAAACAAAAACGATGATATTTTCTTAATCAGCATTAAATTTTCTGTAAGATGGGATGGGTCTAGTTATAAATCCACTTTTAGGGGGCCTTTTAACGCACAAAACATTTATTAAAACTTAAATTTTAAAAATAGTTTTTGAAGATTCCTCATTCCTCAATGGAACACCCTATAAGCCGTCAAATTTCCCAAAAACTGGGAATTTAGATAGCTTTTTAGTGGTGTAACCCATGATACAATTACACTTCACCTTTTGAGTCTAAAATAACACTCACAATTCCCATTACTGGACTTCTCAGAACCCTCACGTCTGCCTCAATGCCTGCAATGTATGGGTCCGTGTTGTTGGAGACATAATACCGGGGCCTCATTTTTTTAAGGGAATCTAAATGGAGAAGCCTACCTAAATTTCCTGCAAAGTGATCTGCAGGTCCTTCTGGAAGAAGTGGATCCAGAAGTCAGAAGAGATATTGTCTTCCAGCATTATGGAGCTTCACCGCACCACGCCACTGCAGTGACGAAGTGGCTTAATGACGCATATCAGACATGGCTGGATAGGTCGCAGAGACCTGGTATCCTGGCCGTCTAGATTCCCGGATCTCACTCCCCTTGATTTTTTTTTTTTGGGTTGCCTTGAAGGAAGAGGTTTACAAAACGTCAATTACATATGTAGAAGAGCTACGAGGAAAGATACTTGAGGCTGCTGAATTAGTAAAACCCAAGTTGTCATTAAATGTCAGTGTTAGGACAATGAGGAAGCGCGCCCGAGCCTGCGTCCCAAGTAATGGAGGACATTTTGAACACGCGCTGCAATAATCCATTTTAATATGTTTATAGAATAATAATTATCCTCAATATTTTTTTTTATCATCAACATTTTTTATGTAGAATTTTCCAAATTTTAGTTGATGAGAAGAAAAAAATTAAGTATTTTTTAAATTTAAACTAAGGAGTTTTTATTTTTTTTTATTTTAGATCATTATTACCCTTTTTACATTGTTCTTTCTAGTCTTAAAAAAGTGAAGAAAAAAAATTGTAACTCATGGGAAGTTCAGGAAGAGGAAAATTCTATTAATTTAGAGTAGTGAGTTTACATCTGACCAAGCAAGAAGGACAATTTTAATTTATATTTATAAAAACCATTGTAATACAAACAGTTTCTTGTAGCTACCTGTTTTTTCTATGATACCTTGTCAATGTTTATTTAACTATACACAGACAAAATTTGTTTTGGATTTTTTTAAAATAATATTATTTCAACAAAAAAGAAACAAATAAGATGGCCGAAAGACAGATTCTTATTGATTTTGAGAATTAATTTGCTGAATTAGAGCGCCTGTCTTCCAATGTTTGATGACTTGGGATGGAATTGCGATGAATTTTGCCCGTATCCCAATATTTATTGAAGTCCGTAAGATATAGCAAGAAGTAGGATGGAGGATTGTGTATGGACTATTGTGGTCAATATGGGTTTTGATCTGGTGGAGAGGAAGAGCTTTCCTCTTCTCTAATCCTTAATATAATAATTAATATTATAATATAATAAATCAAATCTATACGAAAACTTGAGAAAACGAATAAAATAACTTTACAATTTTGACTTAAAATATCGTATTAAAAAAAAAAAAAAATAACAACTAAGAAAAGAATCAAATCAATCGTTAACGAAAATTATCATTCTATATTTCTCCAAACCTGTTTTTGATTTTAATCCATCAATTAGTGAATGGAAATTTTTAAAGTTATGTAAACTGATAACTATCTGGAAAAAAACAAACAGAGAAGATAATTTTTTTAAGGTCAGAAGCTATCAGAATATGTAGAAACCTAGATTTTATCTTACTTTTCAAATTTCAAAATGAGATTTTAAATTTCATTCGCTCTAGATTTGATAAAGCAAAAATATATTTTTAAAAAGGAAGAAGAGAGAATGTCTATGCGATAAGAATTTATCAATTTAATAATATAAGTGCCTCAATTTTCTTTTGATGTGGATTTAAAGCCATCTAACGAAATTGGTAAACCTGAAATGACGCAAAAGAAAGTAAATTCGGTAGTAGTTTTACGTTAATATTTTTTATTAGGATGACCGATCAGGTAAGCCAGTTAGGTTTGGCAATCATTTTGGAAATTAAAAAAAAAAAAAAATTACAAATTAGCCCAAATCTAGATTTTCGTCTTTACCTTTCTATTCTACAAATGACATAAATTGACACAGGTACCTGAGATTTATACTTTATGTAACCTTATTGTCAGTGTATGAGTATAGTGTACTTTTCTGTCGTGTATAAAAAAAACTTTATTCTCAATATTGTCCCCTAGGGATAGTAAAAATGTATAATAATGTTGGATAATAGGCTGGCTATCTTAATTTCAAACAAAGTACAGTTGAAAATAAAACTTATGGGATTAATATATACATAAGAAAAGAAGACAGAGAAAAAAAAATAATAATAACAATATGATAGTATAAGAACTATATTCTAATATAATAATAACAATGAGTTAAGGAAAAATGAATTAATATAGAAAAGAAATCAATAAAAAAATAATAATAATAAATAGAAAGGAAAAAATATATAGAAAAATAATTAAGAACTATTTACATATTAATAAGAAAACATATTTACAAATACATAGAAGTATAGATTCACGCATCTACTTCCATTCATTTAGATATTGGTGTATATATGTATACAAACCCTAGCATCTATGATACTAGCTAGGTATAGATACCTTCCTACAATACATCTAATGCCTTCGTAATGCATTTCATAAAAGAATAAAATTTTAGAACAATTTATATTTGCCATCCCTCAACTTATTCCAAAACATGATTACGCAGAACAATGCCGCATCAAAGTTAAGCTAGAATAAAAAGAAGGATCGATCCCTACTCAAATTAAATTTTTGTTTCCAAAACTTTTTTTAAATATTAATATTTTGAATGATTTTCTGTCTATGCCCCAGTGGCTAAAAACTCAATTTATTCCTGATTGGGGAGAAATTAAATTGTTATTCTTATAAATGATTATTCGAAATAAACAATGTTAAGGGCAAATATGCGATTCAACCGTGACTTTTTTCATTCAAATATAGTTCCTAAACGGTTTGGTTTCGATAATTGCAAGTTAAGAGTCCCGTAGGTCGTGCCAGATAGTTTTTAGCCGAACGTGTACTACACAGTTGGACACCATCAGCCCTGGGAAGCCGATCGGCTCACTTAATCGTCCGATTTTCAGCAGTTTTTGGTGAAAAAGTGTTCTAAATTAATTTTTCTTTTAACATCTTCTAACTCAATAATATAATAGGTTTTGTTGAATGTCGTCCATTTCAGCTCTTTTAATAAATTATTCTATTAATGAGTTCTACTGTATGTACTGACTTTCTCGATTTAATTAATTTTTTCTATTAATTGGTTCTTATTATTTATAATTAAAAATGTATGCATCATCTTCATAGATAATTTTTCTTCATTTAAAATAATAAAAATTAAAAAATTCCATTCCTTGCAAGATATCGTACGGTAATGACATAGACATATGCAGGTAACTATTATATGTCGTATTATTCTATCCAATGGAAATCCAAACGGTGGTGGGTGAAAGAATTTTACCACATTTTAAACGCTTCTATTGTAAATAGTTACATTTTATATAAAGAAGAGATGAAAAAAACAAAAACAAACGGAAGCCCACATCATACCTATTTTTCCGAAGTCAACTTGCCGATCTTATAATAGGATATTTTTGCAGTAGAACGAAACGTATGAAAAAAATAATTGTTACAAAAAAAAAACAAAAAAACATGATAAGCCTGTATCCAGGAAAGTGAATGGACAACAGGGCATTGCCTGTTAGGTGTAAGCAAAGAATATGTGTAGTTTGTAGCACTAAAGAGAAACAAAAAAAAAGGTACAATTCAATGAGAGAGCTGTGATGTGGGCCTAACTAAATTGTGTCCCCCCATGTTTCAAAAATTTCATGTTAATTTACGTGCAAGTTAGTTTAAAATATATTTTCAGTCTATCTATTTGTTTTGTTTAAAAAAAAAACTATATAAATATAAATACAAATTAATTTAAAATGAATGTAAAAATAATTTTATATAATAATAATTGAATATTATATAATACATAAAACGTAAAAGTTGACCTATGAAAATGGACACAATCTGTCTAGAGCAAAATTCGGGGGCAGTGAGAGTAGCTTACCGTTAAAAACGTCCATTTTGCTAAAATTATTATACTTTGAATTTTTTAAATATTTTATATGACATCTATGAGAACCCTGAAATACGTCGTGTAGTGCAGTAAATGTGAACCATTAAATTTTTGAGCCTGTGCACACTGGGTATAAACTACGTGTCCTACCAGGAAGGACACTTTCCGCCAAGACCCAAAACAGTTTCTATACCCATGACCGTTATAGGGTTAAGAAAAAATATTTTACATTAAATTCGACAAGAAAAATTTCGACAATTTTTCGATTCTAAACGTAGATTTCTTTTTTCATTTTCCTTTTTCTTTAAGACTGACTGTTATTCCATTTTATTTATGTATTAAATCCGTCTGTATGTAATAAATTCAGTATTTTGATAGGTTCTAGACCATTAACAATATTAAAAATAAAAATTATACAACAAAATGTTTTTATTATTTAATGTTAATTAAGAAAAATAAATAAATAAAGGCCCCCTTGAAAGAAAGAAAAACAGGAACCTTTTAGGGTTTGCCCTCTTGACAGCCGATCCTTTTATTTTCTGTTTGTTTTTTTTTGTTTTGTTGTTTTTTTTTTTTGCTAACATGTGATTTATTTGTCTGTAGGAGATAAATTATCGAAATAAATAGCTTGATCCTGCAGAACGCCTAAGTACTTATGTTTTTTATGATTTCCTCTTAACTGTATGATTTTAAAGAATTTAAATTAAATTACCAATTAATGATAATTCGAAATAATAAAAGTTGAGACAAAATAGGGGTTAATAGCGTGACCTTCTCCTAAACGGTGTGTCCTAGCGACAAATGATATAAAAGCAAAATAATATTTTCTATAAAATTTCTGATTAAGAAACTGTCAACAAACTTTTAATCCGAGCAACACAAACAGAGCTAGAGCGTTTCAAAAAAAAACCCCTAAACTATAAATGTAGTGAAACGTGACATTTTTCATTCATACTAATATAGCTCCTAAACGGAAGGTCCTAGTGACAAATGTTATATAAAAATAAATATTCTTCATGAGGAAATCATCTTCAAATTTTTAATCTGAGCAACATCAATGTAGCTAAAGCGTGTCAAACTACGCGTAACTCGCCTTCACCAAAATCGTATTAATTTTGACCAACTTGGTCATTGGTAAAACAGGTTCCTTGTTAAAAACTATTATTATGTAGGTTATTAATTTGAATTAAGTTTCTGAAAGCATTGCTGAAAATGATCCAAAAACTTATTTCAAATAAATCCATTCCAATTTTTTATCCCGATAATTATTTATTGTTTCACTATATTCGTGTTGCTATTTCACAACCATAAAACATCAATTTCATAAAGAATGGTTTCTTTTACTACTAGGATACTTATAATGTGTCATTATTCACAAAATGAAAGGACCGAAAAGCGTTGATATCTCGAATTTTCGACTGATTCCTTAGTCAGGAAAAGGAAGTCAGTGAAATTGCATTCTATAAGCGAATTTCTTGTTCATGGACTTAGATGCTGGATCTTAGGAGGGAAAAATTTTCTCTCAAAGTAATATGTACTACTGACCTTGGCTGGTAAGGTGGTGGGTAACTCCTGCTCGGCCAACACCTGCCGTTGAGGAGCGATTGCCCTTGCGGACAGTAAGGCTGCCCGAGGAAAGTGTAAAGTGGAAGCTGCTGACCCCAGGCCAAGGCTATCGTCCCGAGAAGAGTAAGAAGGATGGGCGACATCTCAATGACTACTGAAGATGATATGGGATAACGTTTGGGGAAATCAAGGGTCAAGGAGGTTATCTCAGTGGGCCAATGCTAGTGAGGCAACGGGAGATTTGAGGGATCCAACAAGGGAATGGTTGCTATTATTAAAAAGTCACTCACCTTTTTTTGCCTCAGGTAACGCAATTGAAAAAAATGCGTTAACCTAGAAACCTTGATAAATCAAAGATCCCACTGCTGATCTAGGATGGAATGAGTTCTCATTAATTAACCCCTAAAGTCTGGAAACCACGTGTTGCCGATATGGCAATGTTGAAAGGTAAAAAGGAATACATATTACAAATATGGCGTAATATAATTAATTGTAAAGAATATCGGAAATCTAAAATACAAATATCATACTAGGCACTCGTAGATTTGGCAATACCAGCGGAAACAAATTGAAATACTCAAATAATGTGCGAATAAAGTTGGTCTACTCATTCTTTAGATATACATAGTCAATAGTCAATAGTCAATAGTCAATATAGTTGATAATATAAACTTCCTACTATTGTTATGTATCGTTTGTATTTACTCAGTAACTTAAACTCATTAAATCATACACTCTATATCTATTTATTAATTTAAAGCTTTTTGTATTTTTTACTAATTTAGTCATTAGTTTTATTTACTCATTAGCTTTAATTTAATTTTTTTTATTTATTTATTTTATTTCCAGATCGGCCTGGTAATCCTTACATGGATGGTTTAGCAATATTAATAATGGTATAGTGCATTATTATAATCTGGTGCAAGAGACAACCATAACAGATACGTTTTCTAATCATTTTTGAATAATTTTAACTTTAGAGGAAGTATGTAATAAAAAAAAAAAAAAAAGTGCAAAGAAGTAACAGTAAAAAAAAAAGAAATATAATAATAATAATAATAATAAACAAATAGATATAAAGAAAAAAAGAAAGAAAAAATAATAATAATAGTAATATACTGCAACATCAGTTACTTAAAAAAAAAAAAAGTAAAAATAGAAGAAAATATAAGAGAATAATAATAAAGACAAAATAAATAAATGAAGTAAGAAATTATAAATAATATAATCAAATTTTAGTAATAAGAACAGTAATTGGTGTTGTAACGAAAAAGTAAATACTGAATAAAATAGTAATGTTGTTTACATCAGGACGTCTTGCATGAGTTTTGGTTTCAATCTGCGGGATGTTGTTTGAGCTCCTATGTTGAAAGCTACTGCACCTTTAACCGCAGCTAACTTGCTATGAAACCTGGTGTAGCATTTTTTGATGCAATCGTCAATTGATACTATTTCTAATTCACGAAGTAGCTGACTATTTCTTACAAACCAGGAAGCATCTACCGCTATTCTCAGGACCTTGTTTTGGAAAGATTGTACTTTTTTCCGTTTGGTAGAGGATGCAGCTCCCCACACGTCACAACCACACATCATTAATGGCCTGAGTATGGTTTTGTACACTAAAATAGTTATACTTGGTTTAAGAGTAGATTTTCTGTTTATTATCGAGTACAGCATTGCCAGCCTTGCATAGGTCTGTGTAAGTTTAAAATTTATGTGGTGATTCCAGGTAAGGCGACGATCGAGATGAACACCAAGGTATTTTACTGCCTAATGAGATCGATTCCACTGAGGCCTGTTTCCATTTTTTAAATGAAAACTCATTTTAATTCCTTTTTAATTAATTTCTAATTCAGTAGTATTGTGTTCTTAGCCTGTACATATTGTCTTTTTATAGTCTTTATTCTCATACAGTTATCAATTTCATACTTTTTTATACTCTTTGCAATTTTCCCATAACTTTTTCTTCTAGCCCTCAAGAAGGCTTGCAATGCAAGTCAAAACGTCGGTATAAAATTAAAATTTATTTTTAATTACTGTGTATCTATAACTGCATACCCCAACTACCAACTATCTTAATAGTAAATACATCTCAATCATCAAATACCCCATCTGGTATTTGTTGATTGAGATGTATTTACTATTAAGATAGTAGGTAGTTGGGGTATGCAGTTATAGATACACAGCAATTAAATATATATATATATATATATATATATATATATATATATATATATATATATATATATATGGGTGTTCAATATTCGATGGCCACCCCCTTTTTTTTCCCACATTTTTGAAATTTTAGACTGCTAATTTTCTTAAAATGATTTTTCGCGATTTGCCACTAAACGGTGCCCCGAATAAAAAAAAAATCAGAAAATGGATATAAAAAATATAAAATGGATTCAAAATTTGATTTTCTATCGAAATTCGTCGAAGATTTTTTTTATCAGGGGCACCGTTTCTCCCCAAATCGTGAAAAATCATTTTAAGAAAATAAGCTGTCTAAAACTGTTATTGCAAAAATAAAATAAATATGAACAAAAATATCAAATTAAGTCCTTCCTGCGACTGGTACAACGAGAGGTGAGAACAGGTCGACTTGGAAGTTTTCTCTCAAAATTTTATTTTTCCAATACCAGTTTTATCTATATTAGGAACCAAAACCTCCTGTATTTGAAAATTTTTTTTCCAATAAACAGTAATTTTTTATTCATTTATTCATTCAATACCAGTTTTAGATTGCTTATTTTCTTAAAAATTTTTTTCGCGAAATGCAGCGAAACGGTGCCCCGGATAAAAAAAGTCACCAGTATAAAATCGATTCAAAATTTGATTTTCTATTGAAATCCGTCGTAAAAAAAATACATTCCTTTAGAAATTCCAATGTTAGGGTCGCTTTAGAAGTACTGGAGAAGGTGGGAGAGCAGACTATAACCTGAAAGGAAACTTTATTGAACACCCAGTGTATATATATATATAAATAATGGTCATCTTAGACTGATATATAATGGTCATCTTAGACTGAAGTGGCCCTTGGCCGACCTCTTGCCCGGGCGCTCAGTGGTATGAATGGCGCAAATTTCCCGAAACGTGCGAAAAATTAAAATTGTTTTATTTCAATCCCTGACCGCTTTGACCATCTTCTAGCCTCTTAGGAATAAGAAAATGTGGTAATGTTCCAGAAATACGTGTTAGAAATATGTTTAAAATAAAAAGGTAATGAAAATTGACATAAAAATGCCCGAAATCGTATCTAGTGATTATGATTGTTCTTGTAACTTTTTTTAATTTTACAAATAATTATATATCATAATCTCAAATTATAAATTATTTTCTAGTTCGTACAAGTCTATTCAAACTAAAAAAAATAATAGTAGTGATGGTTTTATCATAAGAATAAATTAGGACCTTATAAAACAATTATATTTGAAGTAACTTTCAGGGTGTTTCAAGTACATTATTGCGTGTTGAAAAAAACGTCAAAATGTGTCCAAAAAATGGACTTCATAGATTTTTACTTTAGGTATTTAATGATATAAATACGTTCCATTTTTTTTTTTTTTTTTAATACGGCCGAATTAACCCCTGGTTAGGCATAGTTTGTATACTTCTAATGTTGTAATTCGACCTAATTAAACCATCAACCTTTATTTTTATTTGTACCTTTCCCGGTAATGAAAAACAAAATAACGTTTGTAATTTTTCGTTCAGAGTTGTATTTTTTTTAATTTCCAAATGTTTAGCTTTAGTCATTTTATTTTTCTTAAGTTTTTCAACATTGCAGTAACGGTAATAAGTATGCTGCAATGGGTGCATATATTTCTACGCGTCCTTATGCATATATTCTTCAACATAACGCAAATTTAAATAAATATCTATACAAACTATTTTTATAATAATACATAAAATATTTTTAGAATAATACCTAAATAATTTAACTTTAATTTAAAATAATTGAAAGATGAAATTTAAACAGTAATGATCAAATGAATTTATAATCTAATTAGTAAGTAAAATAAAGATTGAACAAAAAAAATAATTGAAAAAAAAATTATTTAAATGAATAAAAAAGAGAAAAAAAATAGAAAAAATATATTATTAGAAGTAGGTAAAATGATTTAGATTGGTTAATCTTTGCGCTCCATGTTATCAACGTGATCCACAAATTGTCTTAGTCATTGTATAGTCGTTTGTTGTTAGCAAATAACAACAATAGTCATAAAAACATATTCGCAGCAAATGACCCATCAGTCTGTATCCAGATACCTTTGATCGATTAGAGCGATAGTTATTTTATTTTTATTTTTTTTTTTTTTTAAATCATCACTTACTTAATCATCGCGGGAAGGCGGGGTGGATTAATTATAATTAGTTAGTTTTATAAATTTAGCAAATAGTAAATTTTCGCATATTGTAAATAGTATTACAAATTATTTAAATGTATGTAAGTATTTAAAGTATTTTTTTTATTGAAATGTCGACAAACCGTGATTTATTTAATTTTTAGAAAATCCGATCGACACAAATAGCATAAAATACGTATAACTCACATAACGGTAAACTGATTTATTTGCAGATTTTTAAAAATCGATAGGGCACATCAATAATCATAGAAAATAATATCCCTCGAATCAAAACATGAACAAATGAAAATTGGAGTTTTTGGGCACTCTATTAGTTAATAGCGCGAAATCCTGAAATGTTGGGCAAAACCAGACTTCAGATTCGAATTCCACACCCTTGAAAACATACCCAGATGAAGTTTAAAGTCGATGCAATAATTTTTTGACTCAAAATGTGATGTTCAGAAAAAACACCATTACATCCCACTGTGGGGTGCACTACGGTTGCATCCGGTCTTTCCGGAATGATGGGGTCTCTCTAACCTATTATTGTTTTGTTCCCAAGCCTATGGCAACTTTCCTTAGGAACAAGCGTTCGTCCGACAGTGTTAGTGCTCTGACTGCAGTTTCTTCACGCCTATCCAAGTTCTAATCACTACAAAACTCAAAATTGAAAAAAAAAAAATAATAAAGACACGAATAACTTTAACTCAATGAAACTCGAACAGACACAGTCAGAAGTGTAACAAATACTCAATTATTTGTTTATTCTTTCAGTTAGGAAGATTACATTAAAGGATTATAATACAAATTCCTGGTTCCATTACAAATAAAAGTTCTAGTTAGAGCATTTCCAGTAGAATTGAGAAATTTTAAACAAAGAACTAGAAAAAACAAGATGAATGAATTGTTTATTGTGTATTGGAGTATATGTATATATAGTTAATGTCTGGAGTAAGACAATATCACTGTTAATACCTAAAGCTTCAGTGTAAACAAACCAAAGTGTATATAAAGAGAATTACTAAGAGGAATAAATCAGTTATATAGTAAGCGTTATTACGTGTTGTTCTTGCTACCTTTTTCCTTTTTTTTTATTTTCTGAACCGGCCATACGTAACTGGTGCCGAAACCCGGGAGCGAGCGCGGAGACCTATTTTTTTTTTTGAAAAAAGTTAATCTTATAGGCATTAGTACGCTTTAAGAAAAAGTTTCCAATGGAGAACCAAGCTATGCCACCGTTACCGGAAGGAACACTAGCAGCGGCCCACGCAAATGTTCTGGAATGGATGAAGATCAGAACAGCGACTTCACAGGACCTCAGGAAAGCCATCTCGGACTTGGAAAAATTTTCTGGGGAGATAGGTGAGCTAAACCATTTTTTAAAAGGTGGTGACCGCCTAATGACTCGTATAGAGGCAAAGAGGGCAGATAATTTGTTAGACGCTGGAGACGCCGATTCCTTGAAGGCAGCATTGGTGTGTAGAGTAAGGCGCAGCGTATTAAACCAAATACAGGCGGACGAAGAAACTCCATGGCCGGTGGTGAAAGAAAGGTTGAAAAAGGCATTTGGAGGAGGAAGATGGACTCCTGAAGAGGACATCTTTCAGATGTTCAGAGAAACCAGAAGACCGAAGCAATCTAGTGGCCAATATGCAGCGGCGCTCTTAGCAAGATTTAACCGGATCACGGAAAAGTTAAGAGAAACAATCAGCGTAGCAGAAGCAGAAGCAAGGATGGCGTTCCTGTCCACCATTCTAAAGGTACAGTTGGCGAGAGAGACCGGGAAGAAAGATGGGCTGCCAAAGGAGCGCACGTTTGTCGAGTGTGCTCAGGAGATGGTAGACACCAGTGCAAGAGAGGAGGAAACCCGCATGGATATGGATGAACCAGGCTGGAGCAGAGTGTCGTATAGACGTTCAGGACCAACGCCTATCGTCAACAGGAGACGAGATCCCGAGTATAAAGGTAAAGAAGGAGCGGAAGGAAGACCGGGGCGGGCAAGACCACGAAATAGCAGGAAAGAAGATAGAAAATGCCACGGGTGTGGGAAAGCAGGACACCTCGTAGCGCAATGGCCCCGCACGAAATGTTTTGAGTGCGGTACGGAGGGGCACATAGCCAGGCAATGCCCATATTTGTACCGGAGGGACAATCGGGTGTGAACCAATGGAAGTTAATGCCCAGAAGATATGGCAAAACAGACGCAGGACGATAAAGAGGAGAGACTCAGCGTCAGAGACCACTGATGTAGCTGGAACATCTGACTCAGAAGAGGAGGCAACTGAACCACGAGGCGGAAGCAGAGCGAGGACCGGGCGACAACGGCCAGCAGAGGAGAGAGGATCACGGGACAGCAGCTGAGGAGGAGGTCAGCAGAGAGGCAACCGCATATTGGTAAGTAACAATGTAAAGGGAGGAGATGGCGGTTTGCCTTTAATTAGAGTTGGAGGGGTGAAGTGTTTAGTGGATACGGGGAGTTCCAATACCATTGTATGTAAAAGCGCGTTAGAGAAGTGGTACGGAAAGAGGGTATTCCAGATCAAGGGATGTAATTGCAAATTGGTTACCCTGGGGGGCCCATGTAGAGTGGAGGGGGAAGCATTGATGGAACTCGAGAGATGGGTCAAGGAGAGGGGCGATTTAAGGGTACACGTAATAGAGGAAATGTCTAGGGAATACCAAGCGATTATCGGGTGCGATCTTCTAGGTAGAACCGAAGCATCAATTAGATTTAGTAGGGGAAGGTGGAGTATTCGTATAGGAGGGAAGAAGTATAGATGTTGGGAACATCCGAATGACGGAAAAGCGAGGGTTGGGGCAATCGGGCGAGCAGAGGACTGGAGACGCGCCTTAAAAAGGGAATATGAAGATATATTCTTCAAAGAGGGGGATACACTTGGGACAACAGGTAGAACGGTCCACGAAATTCTGTTAAAACAAGAAAGGGTAACTTATGTAAAAGAAAGGAGGTACCCACAAGCCCTAAGGCAGCACATCAGAGAGGAATTGGATAACCTCAAGAAACAGGGGATTATAGTGGACAGCACGTCGCCCTATAATAGCCCCTTATGGGCTGTGAAAAAGAAATGCGCACCCGGTGAAAATAGAGAAAAGTATAGAGTCGTTGTTGATTACAGAAAATTAAATGACAGCACCGTGGATGAAAAATACCCGATACCCAGGTTTGAGGATATAATAGATAGGTTGAGTGGGGCGACAATATTCAGCACACTGGACTTAAAAGCTGGATATCATCAAATAAAGATGCACCCTCGGGACCAGCACAAGACAGCATTCACATTTGAGAGGGGGCATTATGAATTCACCAGGATGCCGTTTGGACTAAAAAACGCCCCGATAACGTTTCAGAGGTTTATGGATGAGTTCTTGCGGGGTATTGATGAATCAATGTGCCAAGTCTACATGGATGATCTGTTGGTGTTTAGTAAAACGGAAGCCCAGCATGTGGAACACTTACGGAAGGTCTTTGGCAGAATTAGAGAATTTGGGTTGAAACTGTCAGAAGAAAAATCATTCCTAGGGCAGGAGCGAATAAATTTTTTAGGGCATACGATATCAAGAGATGGGGTAAAACCAGACAGTAACAAGGTAGAAGCGATTCAAAGAATGTCGGTCCCAAGAGATGTGCAAGGTATTAGAAGACTGCTGGGTGCGCTAAATTATTATAGGCGGTTCGTACCAGAAATGGCGGAGTACCTGGTACCCCTAAACAACCTACTAAAAAAAAGGAAAGAAAGTGGTAGTGACGCCGGAAATGGAGGATAATATCCAGAAATGCATGAAGCGGCTCCAGGCAGAACCGGTCTTAGCGTTCCCAGACTTCACAAAGCAATTCACTATTACAACCGATGCCAGCGAATATGCATTGGGGGCAGTGCTATCCCAAGACGGGGAAAAGGGAGAACGTCCGGTAGCTTATGCCAGCAGGAGGCTCACGGACGCAGAAACCAGATATAGCGCGTTGGAGAGAGAATTGCTTGGGATCGTGTGGGCCATCGATCATTTCAGACCTTATGTTTTTGGTAGGACCTTTCGGGTGCATACGGATCATAGACCGCTACAATGGGTAGGAAAACTGAAGGAGTCCTCGGCACGAATCACTCGCTGGAAAGAGTTCTTGAGCCAATATAATATGGTAATAGAGTATAAGCCGGGCAAAGAAAACATTGTAGCTGACTGGCTATCGCGGGCGATAATGATTAACGCAATAGAGGAAGACAGAGGACATACTTCCAGAGACGTGCGCCAATTTTTAAGTGAGTGGACACCAGAGGAGGAAGGCCACCTGGAAACGTCGGGGAGACAGTCTTCAGAGGACCAAGCAAGGGTAGAAGAAAGAGCGCCAGAGATGGAGGAAATCGAAGAAATTATCAATGACAAGCGGCGGCAGATAATCTGGAAAACTAGAACCTCAGGGCTAATGAAGGCGGAATTCGGCAGTTACGGTGGATGCAATATCGCGACAATTTGGTCGCAGCCTGGGGCTACAGAAGACCAGATTTACAAAGCGCTGAAAGAGGCCTCTAAACCCGGAAAAATACATCATCTATATGTTGGGAACGCAACGATCTGGGAGAAAATCAGGAGACTATGGCGTTCAGAGCGGCTGGGGGTCGATAGAACGTTCATTCGGTGCACTTTGATGGTAGAGACATTAAGGGATGAGGAGCGACAGAGGGAGGTGACCTTGGCTTATCATCAAGGAAAAACCAATCACCGGGGAATACAAGAAACCCTACATGCGATTCGAAGGCGATATTTTTGGAAGGGCATGAGGAAAATCATAGAAGAAGTGATAGGAAGCTGCGACGTATGCCTGACCACCAAATATGACAGACACCCGCCGAGAGGGAAGCAGGAAGAGACGCCAACAGCAGAATCACCACTTAGTGATCTCCAAATAGACACCTTCACATGGAGAGGTTATAAGTGGGTTACCATCATAGATCTCTTCAGCAAAGTTGCCATGGCGTACCAAATTCAAGAGAGGTCAGCAGAGGCAATACTAGGGGCATTACGAATGTGGTTTCACTTCTATGGCGTGCCGGATAGGATATCATCTGATAGTGGTAGGGAGTTTGATAACGCCGATGTACGAGCTGAAATGAAAACCTTAGGTGTGATTTGGCACCTCAACACCCCGGGTCACCCCAAGAGCAGAGGTGGTATCGAGAGGCTCCATAGCACGTTGAGCGATCATTTAAGGGTCTATCAGGTGGAGAAGGGACTGGAGCCGAGAACGGCAATGACAAAGGCGGTTGCCGCCTACAACCACTCAATACATTCTACCACAGGCTTCTCACCATTCGAAATCCTCTTTGGACTTCGGGGGCGTCGTCGGAATTGGGAAGACACATCCGTGGAAGGGGACGTAACAGGGTCAATAGTGAATAACTATTTACAGTTGGGAAAATTGTGGGTGGATGTTCGGGGAAAAAATAGAAAAGGAGAAACAAAGGAGGGTAGCCCGTGAAAATTTAAAAGTCAAGGAGGGAATGGGGGACCTTAAAATCGGGACTATCGTCTATAGGAAGTTATCGTCGAACAGGAATAAGGAGCTGCGGAGATATGAGGGACCGTTTAAAGTGGTAGTTATCAGGGAACACAATGTAGTCACTATTGAGAGCTTAAAAGAACCCATTAAGCGGAGAACGGTGCATATCGAGCAACTTAAAATCCCAGAAAGTCCCTGATTTGGTCTGGAGTGTCCTCACTTCCGAGCATCAGATGTTTTATGTTTATATATTATGTTAAGTGCAACAAGTGCTGATATTGTGTTTTTTTTTTGTTTCGTTTCTAGTTTAAGTCCAATGTATATAGCTTGTAAGGTTCTTATGTCATTATTTTTGTGAAGTATCATGTATTTTTGTTTTATTTTTTATCATTCATTATAAGTACTGTATATATATCTTTATGTAGGGGTACAAAGTTTACGAGGAATGTCGTAAACTGGCAGGGGGGAGTTAATGTCTGGAGTAAGACAATATCACTGTTAATACCTAAAGCTTCAGTGTAAACAAACCAAAGTGTATATAAAGAGAATTACTAAGAGGAATAAATCAGTTATATAGTAAGCGTTATTACGTGTTGTTCTTGCTACCTTTTTCCTTTTTTTTTATTTTCTGAACCGGCCATACGTAACTTATATATATATATATATATATATATATATATATATATATATATATATATATATATATATATATACACAGAGTGTTCGGAAGATCGTTGGCCAAAAAATTATCTCGGGTAGGGAGGTTCATTTTGAACCTATTTAAGGTCACTTACCTACATACATTTTTTTATGAATTTTTTTGTGTAAATGGCCAAATCCAAACATTTATGCCTTATAACTCCGTTGTTTAATGATATATCAACGCCATTTTTTCCCCTGTAATTACTAATACATTGTCCATTTAAATAAAAAAGATATGGTGCAAAAAATAAATACCAAAAAAGCGGGAGATCGTTAAATCTTGTCAAAGGCAAAAATAAAAATCAGGAGCTTCAAGTTTAGGTTCAATAAAAAAAAAAGTAAGCGCAACAGCCAAATCCAAATTGTTTTAAAAACTTCTCTATTTAATACTCTTTAAAAAAATACCATTTGCAGGCACGCAGCACATCTTGTTTTTTTTTTTTTTTTATAAAGTAACAAAAGGGTGCCACCAGCGCACACTGACAATAATAATGAATCGAATCATATTTTTCTTGCAAAAAGTAACAAATAGTTGTGTTTCTTTATAGCATAGGTTAAACTGCATATTTTCTCTTTCTTTCTCGGAATTTCGATTTTATCAGAGTAAACTTTATCTTCATTTTTGTAAACAATAATCAGGGAACAAAATTAAACTAATTTTAAATTATTCATAAATTTAATTTGTAGAGTATCACAGGTATTGCTCAAAATGATCTCCACTATTTCTAATACAAGCACGATATCTTTTTCTTATTTCTTTGGTGGTTGTTCTTAAAACAAATTCTTCATTCATTATGGTAAATGCGGCATTGATTTTTTGAATAAGTTGTTGCCTTGAAAACAATTCTTCATTATAAACCAAGTCTTTGACACGGTCCCAAGCGTAATAATCGAGCGGCGTGAGGTCTGGAGACCGTGCTGGCCACTCAATTGGACCCCCTCTTCCTATCCAGGATTGTGGGAAACAATTGTTTAAACATTCTCTTACAGGTAAGTTGTAATAGGCTTTTTCAAAACAAGAACTTATTTAAAAAATCAATGCCGCGTTTACCATAATGAAGGAAGAATTCATTTTTAGAACAACCACCACAGAAATAAGAAATATCGTGCTTGTATTAGAAATAGTGGAGATCATTTTGAGCAATACCTGTGATACTTAACAAATTAAATTTATGAATAATTTAAAATTAGTTTGATTTTGTTCCCTGATTATTGTTTACAAAAATGTAGATAAAGTTTACTCTGATAAAATCGAAATTCCGAGAAAGAAAGAGAAAATATGCACTTTAACCTATGCTATAAAGACACACAACTATTTGTTACGTTTTGCATAAAAAATATGATTCGATTCATAATTATTGTCAATGTGCGCTGGTGGCACCCTTTTGTTACTTTATAAAAAAAAAAAAAAAAATAGATGTGCTGCGTGCCTGCAAATGGTATTATTTTAAAGAGTATTATATAGAGAAGTTTTTAAAACAATTTGGATTTGGCTGTTGCGTTTACTTTTTTTTTTTATTGAACCTAAACTTGAAGTTCATGATTTTTATTTTTGCCTTTGACAAGATTTAACGATCTTTTGGTATTTGTTTTTTGCACCATATCCTTTTTATTTTACATGGACAATGTATTAGTAATTACAGGGAAAACAAATGGCGTTGATATATCAGTAAACAACGGAGTTATAAGGCATAAATGTTTGGATTTGGCCATTTACACAAAAAAAATTCATAAAAAAAAAAAAAAAAACCGTAAGACTTTGTATATAGGTAAGTGACGTTAAATAGGTTCAAAATGAACCTCCCTACCCGAGATATTTTTTTGGCCAACGATCTTCCGAACACCCTGTATATATATATAGTATTGACTAAAATATAAGATTCAAAAGGTAACTGGATGTGATATTAATGTTTTTATTCAACATGGACATAAAAAAGTTTGATTAAACAAGGTATTTTGCAAAAAAAATGATTTCAATACGTAAAACTACAAAAAGCACAACTTTACCAATGAACTAAACTCTAAAACCTACATGGGTTGTTGTGGTTCTGGATTTTAGGGGAGAAAAGTATACTTATATACATACACCAGTTTAATTTAAGTTAAATATGTTTTAATTAGTGTAAAGACCTGTAAAAGTTCCATAACTATCTGTCATTTCAATGTTCATAAACGTTTTTAATAGTATCAGCATTATAAGTGCATATTTTATTGATAGTTGCATTTAAATATTTATTCCTTCAAACATTATTCTATGAAAAACATTTTATGTTGGAATATTAGCTTATCGTCATTTTATGGTGAAAATCTCAAACTTTTCAACCCATTTGCCATGAAAAACAACTAGATATACGTCAATGTATAAAATGTATGTAGACATATAATACCGTCTCATGGCCAACTCATGACGAGTCTGCACTCCTTCCCCAACCGCTTCTGACCAGCCGGACATGGTTTGGGAGCTACCTTGATAAGAAATTTGTCAATGATTGGCTTCAGCGTTGTGGGATTTTTAATGCCCTGTGAGTGAGAAGATGATACCACAACGAGGAGAAGCAGAAAGAGCAGAACCTGCCTGGCCATTGCTATCCTGAAGACTGATTTTATCGGGTTAATCGACGCTGAGGGCAAAAGGTCAGCTAGGATCGGTGGTTCGAAGGGAACCTCTATCGTTTTAATCTCCAAACTCTACATCATTCAACCTTATATTAAACGTTATTTATTTTTATTTTTTTAAACTTAAATCTCCATTCACACAATCAACTATGCAGTAGCTTTGATTGATTTGAGAATAGTGGGAAAAGTGGATGCGCTTAAAAGCACACGCTGGAAGTGTAAACTTCTTTTGGAATGAATTCAGCAAAAAAAAAAAAAAAAAAAAAAAAAAAAAAACTTTATTGAATATTTGATTATTGCTATGAGAAAATAATATGAAAAATCATGAAAATATGAGTTGCTAGGCTTAAATGGCGGGATACATTCTGTGTCCGTAGTCAAACGCGTTATCCCGACTGATCTTGCTTCTTAAAATATCCACAGTGATCCGACTTTGAAGGTTCACGTGTCATTCAATCGATCATTAATACTTTTGAGTTTTAAAATTTGAAGTGGTCTTTTCCTCTTTTTCCTCTCTATGGCTCATAGCTTCTCAACGGAATGAGCTACGATTTAAAGAGGATGAACTAGGCCTCGTTTTTGTCTCACAATTTTAGTGGTTTAGTGGTTTCATGTTGTGAAAAAATAATTATCCGAAGTTTCATTCAGGTAATTTTCGGTTTCGTATTAAAATATTTGAAAGAGTAAAAGTGCTGGATCAATACTAAGTTGGAAGGATATACAGCCACCAGGGTCTTTTTTCTGGTTGAACGGTATACCTAAAAGAAAGGACGGAGACATCAAAAGTCGTTGTCCAAGAGTGTCTTAAGGGATGCGCACTGCGCCGCGTGGTCCCCACTCCTATTAGGCCCGCCGCAAGTTATTTAGAAAATTTATAACGTAATCCAGAAAAATTAGGTTATACTCTATTATTATAGAGACTATTATGTAGTCTCTTTCAAGCGATTGTGATGGAAACGTATTGTACTATTATACAGTTGTAAATATCGATATATAAATAAATAGCTGAAAATAAAAATTTTAAAAATCTCCCTGATTTTGGGAAAAAGTAGATCATGAATATGTCTATTATCTATAGCCAATTTTCATTTTAGAATTAAAATTTCAAATTACTTAAATAATTAATTTAATTTAATTACCAATCAATGATTATTCGAAATAAACAGGGGTTTCAAACGTGACTTTTTTCATTCAAATGAATATACGAGATAGATCCTGGTCGACAAATTCTATAAAAGAAACAATATTCTTCGCTAAGTTTCTGATAGGGAAATTGTCGGCGAATTTTCGATCCGAGACAACACCAACAGAGATAAAGCGTGCCAAAAAAGCCCCAACACTTAAAAAATGTAGGCATAATGTGACTTTTTTTTTCATTCAAACCAATATTCCTCCTAAACGGTGGGTCTTAGCGACAGATGTTAAATGACAAAAAATATTTTCCAATTAATTTCTGATTATAAAAATATCGGCAAGTTTTCGATCTGTGTAACACCAACAGCTCTAGAGCGTGTCAAAATGTTACATTTTTGTGGGGGAAAAAAACGTTACACGTTTTCACAAAATTTTCAATCCGAGCAATACCAATAGAGCTAGAGATTTTTTATTTTAGTTTCGATTTATTTGTTTCATTTAAATTGTTTAATTGTACATAATAAAACCACCTATGTAAGAAATTATTTTACATCAAAAATATTGTTAGTTAAAAAATGTCAAAAATCTTTTAGATCTGTATTTTATTATCTTGTACATGTATATTTTTGCTGTATAACTGTAACTAGATTAGCCAAACTCTATTGTAACAAGCGCTTGTTCAATAAAAATAATTTCATTTATTCATTCATTCAACTTTTGAACTTACAGAAGAACCTCGATAATCCGAACCTTTGTAATCCGAACGCTTGATAATCCGAACGCCGTTTTGGGAAAAATAAAAATAATCAGAATCGTAAGCACAAACTGAGAGAGGGAAGGGGGAGTGTTGTTATTGTGCTGTGTTGGTTTGTGCCTTTAGTCGCTCTATAACAACTGCTACAGTAACAGTCTGAATGCTGTTTACCACAGTTGATCACGCCAAAGAAAATCCGTGATTTAGCAGCCAAAAAACGTTCTTTAACCTTAGTTCAGAAAAAAATGAGTGGCTATTTTCCAAATGTTTTGTTTTTTGTTTTCTTTAATTTTTTTATCTTTCGGTACAGCATAACTTTTTTGTGTGTACAGTACTGTACTTTCTGTGAGTGTATAAGATTGTATACATACTATGTAAAATATTAAGAAATTCATGTGCAATACATTACATAAAATATAGTTAGTTACCTTACTGTAGCACAGTAGTACTTCATATATATATATATATATTTTTTTTTTTTTTTTTTTTTTCCGATCCTCCATTTATTTGCAATGCTTACAATATAATATACAATATATATATTAGGATCTTGGATTGCCTTGCGGCATTTGAAGATGGGTGTCCTCGGCAGCTGCTGGATCCACTCTGTTGACGGATGGTCTTCCTTCTTCTATGTTGAGCGAGGAGGAGTCACTCTGCTGGCGGTGGTGGTTCTAACGGGTCAGTCTGTTGAGCCTGAACCCCTTCCCTCGGCGAGTACGTCCGCTAAGGGGGTCAAACCTTGCTTCAGACCATCAAAAAATTTGATATGTCGTCGGCCAATGTAGGTCGGGATGGAAGGCATCCTTAGCTGTTCTAGGATGTGACTGTTTTTGGCCCTCTGAAGGTTGGTACCACGGACGATTCGCCGAAGGACGGTGTTCTGGAACGTTTAGAGGGCATGTAGTGTACTCTTGTACATGTGGTGCAGCAGTGGAGCTCCATGGAGTAGGGTGGGTCTAATTATGGATTTGTATATCTGGAGCTTGAGGCGGAGGGATAGCTGGGGAGAAGTCAAGAGATGATAGAGGCGGTAGGTCTTTGCCCTGGCCTGTTTGATCCTGCTCTTCACGTGGGTGGAGAAGGTCAGGTGTCGGTCAATGTTGACCCCAAGATATAGAATGGAGCTGGATATGGGTTGCTCAACATTGTCTACTGTGAAGTGCTTAGGCAATCTCTGGGATCTCCTGAATTTAGCAAAGGACATCACAATAGCGTCAGTTTTCTTGGGGTTAACCTTGATTCCACAGGTGTGTAGAGCTTCGACAATGGTGGAGGTTGCCCTTTGAGCCATGTCGAGTGCTCGGCTAGGGTTAAGGCTGGAGGCGTAGACGGCTACGTCGTCTGCGTATGCAGCAACTACCGCCTCGGAGTGTTTGATGGAGACCACTGGAGCCGTGAAGATGTTAAACAGGATTGGTCCCAGTACTGATCCCTGTGGTACACCGCAGGTGGTGAGGACTGGTTGAGACAGGCTCTCACCGACTCGTACGACGAAAGATCTTCCACCAAGATAGCTTCTGATCAGTCGGCATAGGGCGGTAGGGAACCTGTATTCTTCCAGTCGGCGGAGTAGTAGGGGGGTGTGAGACACAATCAAAGGCCTGTGTGCAATCCAGCGAGATGAGCGCAGTGGCTTTATTCCTATGCATCTGGTCGATGGCATATGCCTGAAGCTTGGCCAGATGGTGTTCGCAGGCAACACTTTGCTGGAAGCCGGTCTGTTCAGGTGGTATGACTTCTTCACGGCGACAGTGGTCGAGGATATGGTAGTGAGCCAGTCTTTCGAACACCTTGCTGATGTGAGAGAGGAGGCTGATAGGACGGTAATCTTCCGCTACGTTACCACGTCTCTTAGGTTTTAAGAGGGGGACCACCACAGCCCGTTTCCATACCGTGGGGAAATAAGCAATTCGGAAACACGAGTTGAAGATGTTTAGTAAGAAGGCTTTACCCTTCCTAGGAAGCATCTTCAGCATAGTTGACGGGATACCGTCCAGTCCGGATGCTCTTCTCCCTTTCTGGTGGCGGAGAACAGACTCAAGATCCTTGAAAGTAGAGAAGATGGGCTTCTCATTAGGACTTGGTAGTGGTCCGTGGGGTGGCAGTGGCGCATCAGCCGTCCTTTCAGCATCCTTTGCTGAGTATGCTCTAGCTAGGTGTTCTGCCTGTCCAGCGGGTGTTAGAAGCTGGTCACCGTCAGTGATGAAAACCGCACGCCTTTTGTTGACGAAGGTTCGGACCAATCTCCAGAACTGTCTGTGGTCGTTATGGGTCCGCCGGAGCTGATCATGCCACAAAGCCGTCTTCCAATCGCTCATGAGCCTGGCGATTTGCCGGGTCATGGCGTTGATAGCAGGCTTGAGGCTGTAGTCCCGTGTTCGCCAGAAAATGTTCCGGAGATTATTCCTCTGTCCGATCAAGGCCAAGACGTGCGGTGGAGGAGATCGTTGGCTGTGGTCGGGGACTGAATTCAGGGATGTGAAGGTCGGCAGCATCAAGGATAGTGGTGGTGATAGTTTCCACTGCTGTGTCGATCTCACCAGGGGTCAGGCACGGAGTCACTGAGGGGAGCGATTCTTGTATCCTGGTTCTGTAGCCCTTCCAGTCCGCTTCGTGCAGAAGGAACTTAGTGGCAGTAGGTGTGGCCGGAGTACCTTCGAACGTGTATAGCACTGGGCGGTGGTCAGAGTTACAGAAAGGCAAGGCTCGGCACTCAGTGATAGTGTGCATGTCTCTGGTGAGGAGTAAGTCCAGTGTCGAGGTATGGGCGGGGTTGGCGCTGTGTCGGAAAGTATGTACACCTGGGTGGAAGACAGAGAGCCGCATCTTCGTGATGACTGAACCCAATGGATTGTTATTAGAGCATAACCAGCTCGTGTGGCGAGCATTGAGGTCCCCCAGGACAACATACCTGCTGCGGGCCTGTGCGTGAAGCAGCAAACCGCGAACAGGCGTATAGTTGGCCCGAGGTCTTCTGTAGACACAGCTGAACGTGTACCGATTTCTCAGTCGCACGTCAACTGTGATCATGTGGCAGCCCTCGCAATAGTCCACGGGGTTCGGTATGAGTCTGGATGGTATGTCTCTTCTCACGAGGATGGCGACTGCCTGTGATCCCTGTACGTTTTCTCTGTAGGAGATGTAGTCAGTGAAGTGGAGTCGATAAGTCGGGGGGATCTTAGTGTCAGTTAGTGCCACCACCGCCGGTCGATACTGAAGAAGGAGGACCTCTAGTTCAGCCTGCGATGAAGGCAGGCCTCTGGCGTTCAGGTTGATGACGTGTTCAGCGATCATCGAGCTTCTCAATCACCCTGGTCATGAGGCTTATCATTAGGTCATCATCTCCATCATAGCGTCCATGCGATTGAGAAGCCGGTTGAGGAGCACGTTGGTGGTGTTGTCATGCAGGTCAGGTTCTGGTGGCAAGTTGATCTGGACTGGTTGTGATGCCACCGTCAGTTGAGTAGTAGTGGTAGTACTGGGTTTTCGACGAGGAGCTGCTCCACCTGAGGCTTGAGAGAAGCTGAAGTCCGTACGGGTTGGGCGGGCTGCAGGAAAATTTCTCTCATTGATTTCAGGTGCTGGTGCCGGGGCAGTTGCTGCTGTTTTCTGTCTTCGCTGGGCGAGGAGACTTTGTCGATGTGGGCAGTCCCTAGAGGAAGCTGGGTGAGCGCCCTGGTAGTTGGGGCATATAGGTGAGGCCACTTGCCGTTGAGGGCATTCTTCGATTAGGTGCGGGCCTCCACACCAAGGACATCTACATGTTCGGCCACAATATTTCATTGTATGGCCGAATTGTTGGCATTGGCGGCATTGTACAGGTCCACCATCTTCTTTGAAGACGGAGGCCCTGAAACGAATATTGTTTACTACCCTTAGTTGGATGCCCTCAACGGGGTAGGGCTCGTCGTTCCCCTCTCTCCTGGTGAGTCTCCTAGCCATTATGAATCCGGGCAGTCGTTCTTTTAATTCTTCTGTTATGTCGGCTACGGGGTAGTCGAGGTCATAACCGTGGATAACGAATTTTTTGGATCTTTGTGTGCCCCTGGGGGCAAAGGAATGGAATTGTACTGCCTGATCTAAAAAAAAAAAAAAAAAAAAAAAAAAAAAAAAAAAAAAAAAAAAAAAAAAAAAAAAAAAAAAAAAAAAAAAAAAAAGGCATAGCCGTGATCGTCTAGTGGTAGTACTTCATAAAACAAACTATTTACCTTTAACAACACAACGTGTTTCTTATTTTATGGGAAATAGTATGTCAGTGTTCATTTTTTGCATGCTACATACTATACCTAGAAAGCACTTTGTTTGGTAATCCGAACTATTTGATAGTCCGAACCACCCCCGATCACAATTAGTTCGGATTATCGAGGTTCTACTGTATTTCTCTTCATGACTACCATGTTTTCTCATATTTGTTGTTAAACTTCTTTTTTCAAAAGATTGTTTTAAAATGTACTAAATTAGTATGTTTAAAAAGTGTTAAGTGATAATCTACTGTACACATACGGGTCTCGATAGCCGATTGAGCTGGGCCCCTGAGCGCTAAGGACAGAAGAGCGTGGGTTCAAACTCCACCTGGGCGGGTTAAAATGTATTTCGTGGCGAACCTACGTCAAATAAATCTTGACCTTCCTACCATGGCTAGATAAGGTTGGTAGCCTGAAGGATAACCCGTCCTTCCTGCCCTAGTTGGAGTACATAAGGAGTTGAAGCCACAATAGTCAAACAGCAAACAATACACATACTTTGTCAATAGGATCTTTGTTAATAAAGTTTCTGGTACTGGCGAGTAAATAACAAACAGTATATTTCAATATTTGTTTTTTGAAACAGCATTCGAAATGAAATATTAGAAACAATAATGATAAAAATTCCCGGCAAAACGTGAATTTTTTCATTCAAACAAATATAGCTCCTAAACGATAAGTACTAGCGACTATTGCTATATAACAAAACTTATTCTCAATTTATTTATTTATTTAATCGGTGCGACAGTCCTATTGAGGACCTCCTCAATAAGCCTCCTCCAACCTTCTCGATCCGCTGCCTTGCGGCACCATCCTCTAATACCTGCCTGACGGAGGTCTTCCTCCACGTCGTCTAACCATCTCATTCGTGGCCGCCATCGAGTTCTTAAACCTTCTGGTTTTTCTTTTAGCAGTTTTCTAGGAAGTCTGTCTGTAGGCATCCTTTCCACGTGTCCTGGCCACCTTAATCTCGCTTTTTTTATTTGGGCTACTATATCTTGCTCACCAAACAATGCCATTAATTCATCATTTTTTCTTGTTCTCCATTCACCATTTAGATATTTTGGACCAAATATCTTCCTGAATATTTTTTCTCTCCCAAACTCGGAGTAGCGCTTCACTTCTTTTTGTTAGCACCCATGTCTCGCTTGCGTATGTAACAACGGGTCTGATAATAGTTTTATATGCTGTTATTTTAGCCTTAGGCGATAAATCTTTGAAGCTAAGAGCTTTTTGAACTCCGAAGAGGCTTCTGTTGCCTGCCACTATTCGTCCTTTGATTTCCGCGATAACAGCATGGTTATTTGTTACTAGCGACCCTAAGTATTTAACTTGTTCACACGTTGGAAAACTGTACTCCCTTAACTGGATTTGTTCAACTTGAGACTGGGTTCGCGACGTTGACATATATTTAGTCTTCGCTTCGTTTATTTGCAAACCGCGTTTTTTACAAGCTATTTGCAGCTCTTGAAAAACTCCTCCAAGGGCCGCTTTAGTCCTGGCTGTGATAAGTACGTCATCAGCGTATGCCAAGTGTTGCGCTAATCTGTTATAGATGGTGCCACCGGGGTTCGTCCTGATAGCCCGCACAGCTCGCTCTAAACAAAGATTAAAAATTACACAGGATAAAGGGTCCCTCTGCCTTAAGCCCCATATCTACTTTGAATTCTTCTGACAGTGAATTTTTTATTTTAACTTGATACATCGTGTTTTGCCACGTCATACTTATTAGCCTAATTAATATATAAGGTACACCGAGTGCCCTTAAATCGGCTAAAGCTTCTTTTCTATTTACACTGTCATATGCCTGTTTAAAGTCTATAAATAGATGATGTAGATCTATATTGAATTCGTATGACTTCTCCTAAATTTGCCTATAAGAAAATATGTGGTCGATGGTTGATCTCCCTGTTCTGAATCCACATTGATATTCACCAAGGAAGTTTTCAGCCCATTTCACGAGACGTTTGTTTATAGCAATGGATACTAGCTTATACATCACAGGGAGAAGCGCAATACCTCTGTAACTTTTACAGTCCATCTTATCACCCTTTTTAAAAATTGGACACAAGATTGCCTTGCTCCACTCTTTTGGCATCTTTTTAGTGGTCCATATATCCCAAATAAGGGAATAAACCTGTTCCAACCTGGTCCTCAAAACAACAGTAAGAGGGAAAAAAAAGAAGGAGAATAAACTAAAGCCTGATGATAATAGGAAAATAGTAGTTTTGCCCACGTTTCTAGCAAGAAAAGCTGTTGGAATTGAACACATTCGAGTTGGCTGGATATATAGCCGAGTGAGGGAGAATATTTTCCCTGTTTTTTCCAATGCCTGGCCCTTGGCTCACCACTGCAAGGGACCTAATCGAAAAAAAACATTGTGATGAGGGGAAGAAGGGTATCAAGCCAAGGAGTGTACAGAGGATCAACGATGTCTCCTATGTACTGAGGGAGGAATCTGCAAACAAGAAACTGGTAGTTTGGGCTGCCCAGCTTATTGACAAGCGGTTGAGATTTTAGCTAAGCCTCGTAAATGAAGTTTCTACAGCTAAACCTTAATCATGAAGGTCACCGAAACATAGCGTGAAAGAGAGAGAGGAAACAAGTCGAGTGTTTTACAAAATACAACGGCGCGACCGGTTAATTAAAAGCAAAATGGGTCGGTCCATACAGGATGTGAAAAATGTTTATGCCTGTTGTTCAACAGAAAGCAGATAGCAGAAAGATTGATTGAATGAAACTATTTTAACAGAATACAATTTTATTAATAACTGTAATTAGCTGTTTAAACCTATAAATTTCTTAACTATAAAAGAGAAGGAGATTAACAGCCCGAAGTCACAACCTGGAATGGAACGAAACTGCATGGTAAGCGGGTAGTAGGTTAGTCAAACTGACGTGGAACGAAAAGATGAACGGAACGAAAACTGGAACTGGTTCCAATAGTGGAACGAAACCGAAAATCTCGTTCCGCTTTTCACTAGCTTCGCTAGTACCAAAGAAGTGCCGTTCTTATCACTAGAGAATTCCGCATATCCTGCAGTATGTGTTTCAGCTAACATGCCACTAATTGATCTTCTGGCGAATGAATACAACCAGATCTATCGTCAAAAACGAATGGAACCGGGTGTGTATTTGCCCACAATGGCAAAGGAAGAGAGGAATGCCACCATACAAAGACAGTAAAGGCGCTTGGATACATCATCTTCTGGAAGATGGACCCACCGTTTGATACTTGATATTGCGATATGGATAGCCTTGAAACATGGAGAGTTTGATCATTACCTCACCCAATTGTTTACTGAAAATGGATGTTTCAATGGATATCTGTTTCTATTCAAACGTGATTATAAATCATCTAGCCCTAATTGCAAAAAGCTAGTGGAAACAGTAGACGCATTCTTCTGTTACACTTAGTTTGCAAAAGAGGGAAAAAGGATCTAGTCACGACTCTAGACCATCAGTTGTTCCTAGAAAACTTGGTTAATCAGATGACTTCTGCGGAGGAAAACTAAAATGCTGTTGCGAATTAGGCGGCTAACATCTGCTAAAATATCCGTAAAAATGAGCGAAAAAGAAGAGGCCTGCTAGTGATTAATAATTAGCAGCAGAAAATACAAGTAGTACCAAAGAAATGCCGTTCTTATCACTAGAGAATTCCGCATATCCTGCTGTATGTGTTTGCTGCAGCTAGTCCCCCTCCACCGTAAAGTAATGCCTGACAGCAGTTCCGCGGAGTGCTATATATATATATATATATTATTGATAAATGTCTTGACTGTTACTATTAGATTTATAGGTTCAGATAGGTTTAGATTTCTTGAGGTTCAGTCAATAAATAAAAAAAAGAACTATTTTGGCTATTGTTCTCATAATCATGCCAATGCTAATAGTATCTACTAAATTATAACAGTTCTCGTTAACAACTGATATATATATAAACAAACATATATACACTAATTAAAAAAAACAGTTTGTAGACCAAGGAGCCTAGCAGTCTAGTTTCCTTAATCGCTGAGCAACTGTGCCTTTTTATATTATAATTACTGATAATTACATAAGTTAAAATTCAACATTATTTTGCTGTATCATAATTTTTAGGTAGCAATAAGTCCAGAATGAACTTTATATCTACAAATTCATTCAATATTTTCATTCTAAGCTTTTGAGAGTTGTAAAATTGGTTAGTGTACAAATAATTTTGAACATTCAAAATCATATAGCTCGAGTAAATGTGGATTCCAGTCCTGTGTACTCAGCATTTGCTAATTGGTTTCCTTGAATTTACCGTTCGGTCTTCCCTATTGTACATGGAAATAACCCACTGGGAAAAGTTCTTAAAGTAGCAGGAAGTAGAAGCGTTTCCAGGAATAGTTTCTAAAAAACTTACATTCTATTGATACATTTTAACCCAATCGTTATTTTGGAATTAGCAGTATTTTAAAATCCTGCAGCAAACGTCTTATACATATTCTTTTTAAAATTTAAATCTACTTTTATGGGCAAAAATTTATTAGTACTTTAAAATAATGTAAAAGTTATAAAAGCGATGTTTTACAAAACACTCAGACAAGAGTAGGGATAAATACGTATTTATACATTTCGTATCAAAAACAAATTCAGAAATATTTTATTTTTTCAATTATTAGAAAAATAATATTATATTCGAAAGGTTTTGTGGATAAAAGGGTTAGGTCAAATTTCTTTTTAAATACTATCTAGTTTGGTGAATGAAGGAGTTATGTGTAGAAGTGTTGGTTAGGAAAACCTGAATATTTTAAAACAACTTGAAAAAGAGATTTGAAGAAGATGAAGGAAAATGTTATAAAAAAAACTTTATGTTACATAACCCCTTCATCAACCAAAACTTTCATTTGCGGTTATATATTATAAACATATATATATTATATATTTTTTAATTTAAATGTTAAAGTGGCATGAGCTGAAATAAGTTCTTCATAAAAATAAACACAATACGTATTTTATATAAGTAAACTATTATTATAATAAGGAGAGTTCAGAAATATTATAAAAATCTCTATATATAAATAGATATAGTTAAAAAAAGAGATAAATAAGAAAATAGAAACATGTATTGAACATAGGTTCTATTTTTATCTTGATTCAGATCCTCATAACAATTCTTCATTGAATTTATATTCATTTTACTAATACTGCCATTCAAAAATATAGTTTTATTTTTAGTTCTTATTCTATTCTCGTTTCTAATTTCCCTTTAAAACCACCAACCTATAGTTCAACAGCCGCACTGCATCGTTGCGTAAAAATCTGATATAGCTGTTTCTTCCATGCGACTTTTTTTAACAGTAAAAATAAGACTCTTCAATCAGAATTTTCATTTTTGGTATTATAAAAAAAAAAAGTAGCTGTCTATGCGATATGTTATATATTATATTATGTCAATACAAATAAAATATGAAATTCTATTTTTAATTTAAAATATAGTAATAAATAGACATTCACTGTATTAAATACACTGTAAATACAATTTTATAAATTTGTGAATATATATGTATATATTCTTTTTTCAAAAATAATATTTAATCAATGTCACTTAAAACCTATGCTATTCACGAATATATTTATAGTTACCCAATAAGTAAAAAGACTCACAATATTAATTGAAGATTAGCCTGCATTCTCCTCTTATCCTTCTTTGTCCGGGTGGACAAGACTTAAAAGGAACAACGAATAGTGACCGATCTAATATTCCCTCATCTTTCGTCGGTATTTTTTCATCGGGAAAGTAGAATCTTTCTTCCTGGGGACGACACCATGAGGCCAGGATTAAAGACAGGAACAGAATAACCACGCGGGTAGGCAGCATCAGTTAGACTGGGAACCACCGACGTATCTCACCAGATGGAGCTATAAATCTTCACAATGAAGCATCGATTCTGTGAATACATTTTTTTTCCGGATGTGGAAATTTGAACGCTTAATCGAAAATCAATAACCTGGGACAATCATTGGCAAAGCAAGGGAATTAATGTGCTACCTTGATCAATATGAAACTCAAATGATATTCCGAGGTTTTACATTTTACTAAAATAAACATAGAAGTCTTATATATTCTATTTTTATTAATTCTTGCACGCGGGATCCCTTTTATCTTATTTTACTCCATTTTCTGTCGTAAACGGAATCTTGCATCGTAATTTTCACCAAATTCGAGCTATCTGATTATCTCGAAAATTTGCACACGTTACTAATGGCAATGAATGCAATAAATATAATAAATGCACAACTTCGTTTTATGATTCTTATTTAATCCAGTAGAAATGCATCCAAACGGGAGATCTGCCTTGCAAAAGGTCGAGTAGTAGGTTTTATGATTCAGTATGGTCCATATGGCCCTGAGAGTAAAATATCAAAAATGTGACTACATTTTTGGGGGGGAAACCCAACATATTTGCCCTTTTTTCAGGTTTTTGCAAAAAAATATACAAAAATTCTTTAAATCAAAAAATTAGTACAAAAAAATTAAAGTTTATTAAATGTTGCGTCTAAAGGCATCTCTTAAGCTGAATTTCGTGTGGCTAAACGCCTAAATCAAATTCCGCTTAAGAGATTGTCAAAAACCGATGAATTTCGCCAACTTTCGCAAAAAATTAGTTTTGGTTTTGTTTAAAAGTCTATAACACAAAAATGGCTAATCCAATCAAAACATTATTTACTGATAGCTGTAGATCAATAGGTTTAGTTCGGTATGCTATTAAAGCGTTTTTTTTTAGTTTTCTAAACTATAATTTTGTTTTGTTAATAACCAAAGTTTTAGTTTAATTTTATTTCAAATTAATTAATCATAATTGGTTATCTGACTTTCTATAGTCGGAACGCAAACTATTCATAAAATACAAATTTTCTTCTTTAATATATTTTCTGAAAAATATATATGGCTTTTTGTATTTCTTGGGGTGCTGAAATCGCCAATATTAACCATATAAATTATGTTTTTCTATCCTAAATTCACACCCATTGTTTGCAAGCTATTTAATTTACGATTCACACAACTTAAATTTAAAAATATATATTACAATGTAGTTTTATTTGAATTATTAGTTGTAAAACGCACTAAATTGTTGGAAAATGTTATGAAATTTGTGATGCATAAAGGAGTTAACCCATGGGTTATCAAATCGAAAAATGAATACGATACTCAGGCAGTCAATAACACTTTTTATCACCATAAGATAAATTTATTTCTAATTAAAATTGTTTTCACAAAAAAAATAAAATAAAAAAATTATTTTATTCAATAATTTTAAATGTGATCGGAATTTGTTTTCAACATAACACGGAATTTGCCCGCTGTTTGTTTTTCTTTTTCTTGAAATTTGAAGTTTCAGCATTTCAACAAGCATCGAAACTAATAAAAAACAATCATTATGCCGCTGAAATATACCAAACAAATCTAATTTAATTTAATATAAAATATGTAAACAAAAAATATGTAATTTAAATTCAAGGAATGAAGCGTAAAAACAAATTTATTATATATCTTGAAATAATAAAATAAAAAAAGCTACATTTTACATTTGTGTGTAGACGAAATATAAAAAAAAAAAAACCTTGAATAAAACCTAAATTATTTATTATAAAATGGCCCAGAAAATATTTTAAAGAAGGAATCTCAACGGTCTTTAGAGATGTCCATTAAAAAGATTATTCAAAAACAAAGTTTGGGTATGCAGCAATGGAAACATAATTCAAATGTAAATTTCAATATATTGCGCAAACGTTTCGGCCGACAATGTAGGCCATCATCGGGGTATTACACTGTACCCAGTATATTACATTGTTGGCTGAAATGTCGCAAAGTGGGGCCAAATGGCCAGAAAGTAGGAAACAAAGTCAATATATTTTCAACTACTAATACTATCGACTTATAGTTGGTCACAGTCAATTCAAAATTGAAAACTACGTTGGAATTTCACCCTTAAAAAAAAATTATACTGGAAAAAATCCAAGAAAAACTGGGAATTAATGAAAAAAAGAACATTAATATCACTGTCAAATCATAATTTTTTTTTTTATATCTGAAATACGATTAATTGTGTTAATTTGAGATCTGTTTAGTTGAGTTATTAAGCAATTTCTCTAAAAAGACAAACAAAAAATTGTGATTTTGATAAAAATAAACAATTTATTTAAACAAAATCAAATTGAGTATAAATACAAATAATAAAACAAATCAATTTAAACATATAAGTAATTGATACAATTAATATAATACAATATACAATTTATTATACTTATTGAAAACAATGGGACAAGTTAACTTACATTTTTAGTAACTTTAAAATAAAATTTAACTGTATCATTTTTGATAGCTTATATTTCATAAAAACAATTTCATGGGATCGATAACTTCTTTTACGTAATATGATGTCACCAAAAGGTTTCATTGCTTATAATTACTTTCATGAAATAAGTTTGAGCTGGAGTTTAAACATCCAAATGAGCAAGGATATGCATATAAATATATAGGGACATTTTCTCCGATACACCCCGTTATTCATAAAATAAACGCAAACTTAACGCCGGTTAGATTAGTAAAAAAAAAAAAAATGATGTTCTTATCTTAAATTTAGTCAAATTAAAAACAAATTGAAAAACCATATATATTTCCTTTTAATGCTTAAATAAAAAGTAAAAGATTAAAATGCAATGTATTTTTATAAATCTTTACTATTGTTTTGAAATCAAATGGCCAAAGCAAATGTTACATATAATACACATATATACATAATATATAATAATATTATATTATTACTTTTTTATAAATTATTCTTTCAAAGTATATCCATCCTGCAAGTAGGCTATCAACGTGCTATTTGCAAATTAATGGATACAATACGTGATAAAAACAGAATAGATTTAAAGCAAACCATAATTTAAGGTGGTCCTTGACATGAGATATGTCAATTAAATAAAGTTCTGCATTGGCTTACTCCATTGTATTGTACCCTCTTTTGGCCCTCTGGACAAGAGATGTATGGCGCGTTAATGATTGACCCAACCCCACCCGTTCCATTATTAGTCACATTAACACCCCCCACCTGTTTGCGATGGATCAATCCAGGTAAAGGTGTCGTTTGTTTCGTCCCATGCGTCTGCTTGTTCTTCTGTTCGGGTTTCTTCGTTGTCAGTATTGGCCTATGCTGTTTATTCTTCTTGGGTCTCTTCGTCGTATGTTTTATCGTATCTTCCTGCTTGTGCTTGTTTTTGTGTTCGGATTTCTTTGATTTATGCTTGTCTTCATGCTTCACGGCATGGCTTTGAGGTTTTTTTGAATCGTGGCTGTCTGATTTGTGGCTTGATTCCTGATGCGTCTTCCCGTGATCCGGCTTGCTATGTTTCGGTGAAGATTTAGAAACTTTGCTTGGTTTTGATGACTGCTTTGCCTCAATGGCTGTCCACACTGCGGAAACTACAATAAGAAATATAAATCCCCAAATGAGCCTCATTCTACAGAATCGTATTCGTTACTGAAGGTTCATCAGTATCTTATCATTAACCCGATTAAAAAAAGAAGATGTTTTTTTCTCCCACAGATATCAGTTGTGCCTGCTGATGCTGTTTGTAAATTATTTATTTCTAAATTAAATCTCAAATAATTTGTATTGTGGAATATTCTGTATAGTTATCAATTACAATTAAACAAAAATAAAATCTTCAGATTTCTGGTAAACTAGGAAATTGGTTAACATAATTTATCAGGAATTTTAAAAAATCATTATTTATCATATAAATTTTTCCTACAATAAAGTTAAGGAAAAAAATTTAAAAATGAATAAATAATATAGACACTGCAGTGCGATTTACTCCAATATATGAATGTTTTATACAAAAGCATTTTAATATAAAAAACAGATAAAATATTATTCATTTACAAAGCGATTCGTTAATCTTGACTATAAAATATTATTTGAGGTAGTATAAGTGTAGTAATAATATTAATATATAAATTATGATTTTTAGTTTTGTAATAGTTAATGCAGTTTTTGGGCTTGAGAATACGGCAATGGTCATGAAACGTTGCCCACTTATACAACATAATTTTGGATAAACAAATTTTGTATGAGATAATTATGTAATCATTATCCTAATCTATACTATTATATAAAAGGACAAGCCATTTCTCGTTTGTGATCACTAACCACGAAAACTGCTGAATCTATACCAAATTTTAACCATGCCATCTTCATAATTCAAGGAAGGTTCAGCAATAAGAAAATATAAAGATTTTCAATTATAAAAAATAAAAAAGCTATAAATATATGTAGCGACATGTGGATCTCAGTGCAATGGTTAAACTATAAAACCCAATTGTAACTACAACATCTTCATAGTTCTAGGAAGGTTTATAATGATAAATTTTACTATAATTATGGTTAAAATATATAGTCTTGAGTGCCAGAAACGAGGTTTGCCATATATAGTTATATTTGTTATATAGTTAGAAATCAAATTCCTACCAGATAGATCGATAAAATTATTTCTATCAAATTGGATTTCTAATTATGCTTTTAAGTATTCTTCAGACATCTAATCAATGAAATTTTGACCAAGTTAAAGATTACGTTAAGATATCATTGAAGAAATAATGCCAAATTTCATACTTCAATACACGATTTTTATCAGTAAAATAGGAAATCTCAATTAGTTAAAACTATCTAACAATGAGTTCTTTACTCATGAGAGCGGGCGAATCCGCGACTGGGGATGCTAGTCTATACTATTCTATAAAAGGATTAGCCATTTTTCATTTGTGATCACTAACCGCGAAAACTACTGAATCAATCTGTACCGAATTATAACTATGCCATCTTCATAGCTCAAGCAAGCTTTAGGAATAATAAAACTTACATATCTTCTATTAAATTGTTGTTAAAAAATTTGCTTCATTCAAATAAATTGTAATAAAAAAGCTATAAATATGTAGTGTGATGTGTAGATCCCATATATGTTTAATAATCGGACGATATGTGGTTAGCGCCTTCCTGCGACATAGTTTTCAATGGTAAAACTATCTGTACCAAAATTTAACTACGTTACCTTCATAGTTCTAGGAAGGTTTAAAACAGTTTACTACAATAATAATTTAAATGTACAGTGTTAGGTGGCAGAGGTTTGCCACGCTGTCATTAACTTTTGTAGTTAGAAATTAAAATCCAACCAGATGGAATCGATAAAATTATTTCTGACGCATTAAAAATTGTTGCCTTATCAAAATATCGATTTCTTATTTTTGAGATTGTGTGTAAAATGTGGGCGGCGTAACCTTTTTTGAGGTTTTGCTAATTATTAATAATTAAATATTCAATTATGCTTTTACGTAAATTTCAACCACCTAATTATTGCAATAGTACCGGGTTAAAATTTACAGCTTTGCGTAAAGATATCAAGAAATATTGTGGTAAAATAATTCTCAGCTACATGATACTGTGCAAGGTTTTTATCGTTAATAGATAAAACTTAAATTATTAGTTAAACCTATCTAAGTTCCTTACTTATAAGAGCGGGCGAAGCCGCGACTGGGGATGCTAGTATTATATAAAAGGACAAGCTATTTTTCGTTTTTCTCACTAAACGAGAAAACTACCGGACCAATCTCTACCAAATTTTGACCAAATCATCTTTATAGTTTCAGGATGGTTTAGCAATAATAAAAGTTACTGATTTGTCACTAATTTCTCATAAAAAAAAAAAAAGTGAAAATAAGTGCATAACAGTGAAGTTGGAAAATTGACCGAGGTGACGACCACTATTCTATACAGGGTGAGTATCTCTTAGTGTATAATAAAAAAAATTGGGCGAAACTAGATCAAAAATACAGCAAAATACCGCAGATCTCACCTTTCTATTCCAATTCGTTGCAGATATACGATAAATCAAAGACTTTTTTGAGGAAATCACGTTTTTTCCTATAAACACTGTAATATCTCCATTTTTTCTAAATATTTTTTCAAATTTTGGCCACATTTTCGGATTTAGCATTAAATTTCTAAGAACAGGGTACACGTAACCTTGAATTTTAAAAACTTGGTATCTAAAGAACAGCTTGATCTTCACCATATTTGGAGAAGTCACAATGTCTTATTTACTTCAACGCTCACCGTTTTTCGAAAAAACTATCCACAAAACGTCAAATCTCACAAAAACTTGCAAATTTAATCAGCTTTCGAATGATATGTTAAACGTAATGTTTTTGTCTCAATCTCAAAATGCCATCCCCTGTAAAAACAGACTCATCTGCCCATAAAATTCACTTCAAAAAGTAGTATTCTTAGACACAATCTGTATCCAGAAGCTTATAGCGAATTTGAGGTCTATGTTCATTATCACTGGATTTTAAACATTACATTGAAAATCTAATAAAATAAATACTAAATAATAATACTAATAAATAAATACTAAATAAATAAATGTAATAACATAAGATCCTCTGATCTGGTGCCGCTTTATTGCCAGTTTTCCTTCATTTTCTATTAAATAATCATTTTTTTCTTTGCTTTTTATTCCAATGAAGAGTTTATTATGTTTAAAATGCACATTTCTATTAAGGGATTGTCATAATGTTTTATTTACACAAGTAACTGATTAGTGTGCAAAATGAGAACACCATGTTTTTTCGGTTTCAAAAGTAAATATCTCCATGAAATTGAAACAAAAACATTACGCTTAACATATCATTCAAAAGCTGATACAATTTGCAAGTTTTTATTTGACGTTTTGTGGATAGTTTTTTTCGAAAAACGGTGAGCGTTGAAGTAATATAAGGCATTGTGACTTCCCCAAATAAAGTGAAGAGCAAGCTGTTCTTTAGATACCAAGTTTGTAAAATTCAAGGTTACGTGTACTCTGTTCTTATAGGATATTTAATGCTAAATCCGAAAATGTGGGCAAAATTTGAAAAATATTTAGACAAAATGAAGATATTACAGTTTTTATGAGAAAAAAACGTGATTTCCTCAAAAAAGTCTTTGATTTATCGTATGTCTGCAACGGATTGGAATAGAAAGGTGAGATCTGCGACATTTTGCCACATTTTTGATCTAGTTTCACCCATTTTTTTTTTTCTACAATAAGAGATACTCACCCTGTATAAGAGAGGTTTCAAATGTACAGAGTTATATAGAGCTTGCCATTGATAATAACATTTACATCTATTCAATTAAATAATTAAAAAATATTTAAATATGTCGTGTGACGTGTAGATCCCAGTGAAGTTTGAAAATCGACGGATATATGTATGGTTAGCACCACTCCGCAATAGAGTTTACAATGCTAAGGCTGGTGAACCCATCTCTGCCAAATTTTAACCAAACCATATTCATAGTTCTAGGAAGGTCTATAATAAAATAATAAAATCTCGAATAATGAAAATTTAAATGAACAATACAAATTAAAAAGTCCATTCTTTTACTCAAACATCTTCAAATACCTAATCAGTGGAATGTTAACGAGGTTAAATATTGCAGCTATGCGTGAAGACATCATAATACCATATCAGAAATAATGCTCAATTGCATACTTGAATACAAGATTTTTATCTAAAATATATAAAATTTCAATTATTAGTTGAAATTGTTTAAGTTATTTACTTTGAAAGCGGGCGAAGCCGCGGCTGTAGATGCTAGCTTAAAAATAACTTTAGATACTAAATTTTGGAAGATCACATACATACTGCTAGGAAGGTTTCCGAGCGTTGTGTTCTCTTGTTTTAATATGTATACAATTTTTTTTTTTTTTTTTTTTTTTTTTTTTTTTTTTTGACCTGGATAGGTACATCTTTCGGCTGGGTGTCTATAGTATTTTTCTTATTTTATTTATTTATTTTTTTAAACTTTTTTTCGCCTTCAAAATATGTAACATTTTGGCAACCGATAGCTCTGTTAGGGTATCTCATATCGAAAATATTCCAACAGTTCCCCTATCAGAAATTTAAAGAAAAATATTTGTATATATATATATATATATATATATATATAATATTTGTAGCTAGGGGCTTGTTGCTTAGGAGCAACGTTAGTTTGAATGAAAAAATTAACGTTTTTCCAACATTTTTTTAAATATTGGGGCTTTTTTGAGACGCTCTAGCTCTGTTGGTATTGTTCGGATTAAAAAGTTTACAGTTTTTTTTTTGTTTTTTTTTAATCAGAAGCAGTAGATTATAGATATACATAGGCATCTATCATTTATTGTTTTTTTCCGAGTCAGCAAGAAATTGAGTTTTTATTTTTTATTTTGGATTTCTGTGGCCACATAAAATAGTTTCGTTTTGTTCTCTAAGGAGAGCTTAGTTTTTTGGATTGTGCATTATTTTTCTTCTTACATCATTAAATGCCGACTTTTTGCCCTACCCAGAAATTCATAAATTCTTTAATCTCCATTTCTGATTTCCATTGTTATAAAATCATTTCTTGTCTCTTAGATCCATTTTGGAACAGTCTTATTATCTTTGTAGAATTCAGAGATTCTGAATTTTGGCCTATCTTGTTTCAATCTATGTCTAGTTATTATACTTTGTATTCAATATGAAATATGTTATTTTCTTTATTCAGTATGCATATTTGTAGGCAATTCGAGTATGCGGGGAAGGATTACTTTTTCGTATAATCACACTTTAATATATGATTTTTATATTATTAATATATTTTTATATGATTAATATAAAACCCATTTTTGCTTTAAAAATGTGGAGAAAACCAACATTGGAATAAAATGCCAAGGCGGGGCTTTATTTTAATCCACCTGGCCAGCGGACTTGAGAGTTAAAGCAATTGCTTTTAAAGTAATCATTTGATGATAAAAAAAAAACTGGCAGCCTTAATGTAAAAAAGACCCCAGTTTATTCCAACAATAAGGCAATTATCCTTTATTTGAGAAGTAACAATAAAATCTACATTGAATGAGTTCAAAAAAGGAGTTAAAAAATTTATAATTTAGATAGCTGTAAAAAGGAAAGGCCTATGATTTTTGTTTGTCTATTATGTGACGCCTAATGGGGCTGGCAGTGTGATGGGTCGGCTACGATAACGTAGATCCGGCAACGTCGCTCCCCTCCTCTCCAAAACTCATTGGCCATCCGAAATCTCGGCAAATATAACTCAATTACAGAACACGGACCAACTAACTATTATATGAAACGATTTCACTTACGAAACTCAGACGATTGTGAATGTGACGGACTAACTCCACAAACATTCTTGCAAATTTTGAATGACTGCCACTTATACGAAGACGAGAGACACGAATTAGTTAGGGCTTCTCTAATGGAAGGAGCTACACGGCCTCTTTAACAAGAGGCTTTATACCTTCTGGAATATAGCAATATTTTCAAACTACACAAAGTCTAAATAAAAAATTATGAAGATTTAATACCAACTGACATTCGAAATGTTTTTTTGTTTTTTTATTTCTCATTTTTTTCCAGTTTATTTATTTATTCAGTTTTCGTTTGTTTGTTGTTGTTGTTTTTTTTGTTGTTAAGCTATTGACACTTAAAAATGTTTATTTGTATCAGAAGAAACGCTATTTAAAACATTGGAACAACAATTTTATAATAATCTCCTCTTCTGCAGAGTAACTACAGAAGAGAAAAATATGTATATAGGTTTATACTGCATATAATACTGTATATACAGTATATACTTTATATACACTATATACACTATATATACTATGTACACTATATAAACTATATACAGGTTTATACTATATTTATAGTATTCATTTATTGAAGCATTGGCCATAATACAACTGTATTATGTATAATTTATGTCAAACACTTATTTTGCTCTAAGCAATTGTTTTTAATGGTGTATAGAGCAAAACCATCAACACTTGAAAGCATGCATCTTTGTCCCCTTTAAATTGCAGAGCTTATTTTTTGCTCAAATTATATTGAATTTAGTCTAATTTCGAATATAACAAGAGCTTTTTTAAAACCAACCGTGGAGCAGATATTTTGGTAATAGTTCAAAATAATTTACGCTTTTATTTTATCAGCTTCCCCTTAAAGATCGAAAACTTGGATTTTTGTACACAAGTACATCAACAACATATATACAAATCAAAACTGCCTGGCCTTTGCTATACCAAAATGTTCAAATTTCACTTTACTATTAGGAATTCCGATAAAATATTGTTCCCCCACCCTTCAGACTGCTCGCTAGAGGGTCGGATTATCCGGATTGCTTTAGTTCTGCTGTAATGTTTTTACTCCTTTCAATATCCTAATCGTTTTTCTAAAACTATAGAGAGATTTAATAAGTAATTTCGTAAAAAAATAAAAAACGTTTCACCTTTTTTAGAATAAGTAATTTTAAAATTGTATCATTATATATAAGTTAGCTATGTGTAATATGTAAATAATAACTTACAGGATAAGAGTCTTAGTAGGATAAGTAAACAAACCTAATGTATATATATCTGGTCAGAAGCTACAATAAAGTTAGTTCCTGTTCTATAAGCGTGCCGTTCACTCTGTCACCCCAAAACCCCACCTTTTTTTTGTGTTAGAGTTCAGTCTAATCATAACTACATATATATATATATATATATATATATATATATATATATATATATATATATATATATATATATATATATATATATATATATATTTGTAATGTGTACTTTTTAGTTTGTTGTAGTTTCCTATACTAAGGTCTGGTATAAACTTGTGAACTGGTCGTCCTTTGTTTGATTGTTGCCAGTGTAAGTTCCAGTATCTTATTGTGTCGTTTCTTAAATTTTTCTTGATGTATGAAATAGGCGTTTGAGAGTATTCAAAAGGTAAATAATCGTTCGCCGACGCGGATTAAATGTATAATTAATAAATATATTGCTATGATCTTAATTATCAAAATTAGACAGAATTTCCATCAATTAATAAATAAGGAAATCTCAGTTAAATTAACATGGATCAAGGGGAAGGCTTCCGAGATACAGCAGTTGGAGCTCGTCAAGATAAGGACGCAGAACTCGGCATTTATACAGGAGGTAATTAGCCAATTAGAACCTTTTTCAGGTGTGATGAGGGACCTCAAGCATTTCATTAAAGGAGGCGACCAGATCCAGAGTTTAATAATGTCCCGCAAGGGAAATGGTACGTTGTTAGACTCCGACTTAAAACTCCTAGAAGCTTCTCTGGTTGGCCGCATTTCACGGCGAGTCTTAAATTCCATTCAAAGAGATCTGACACATCCCTGAGATTCTCTGAAGGTGAGGCTGAAAAAATTATACGGCGGGGGAAGATGGACCCCGGAAGAAGATGTCTTTTATTTGCTTAAAGAGCGATCAAGGGGCATGCTGGGATTTATGGAAATGAACTGGCTGACCAACTAGCTAAATCCGCATCGGCAAACGATTCTTTACATATTGAATACTGTCAATCGCCTATTTCATACATCAAGAAAAATTTAAGAAACGACACAATAAGATACTGGAGCTTACACTGGCAACAATCAAACAAAGGACGACCAGTTCACAAGTTTATACCAGACCTTAATATAGGAAACTACAACAAACTAAAAAGTACAAATTACAAACTTACACAATTTCTAACAGAGCATGGACCTAACAAACACTATTTTAAACGTTTTCACCTTTCGGACAACGAAATATGCCACCCACTGTGACGGAGAGACATCATAAAAATTTAATCATATATTATATGACTGCCCACCTTTTGACAAGGATAGATTTTTTTTAATCAAATCTACGATAATTAGTTGAGAACAATGGCCAATGTCAGAAAATAACCTATTTAAAAAGTATAGTTCTGAATTGAAAAAATTTGATCAAAGCTTTGAACTTTAAAAAGATCATAGAGCATATATAGGCATCAACTTTTGTTGTATTTTTATTTTATCTTATTTTTATTTTTTTCTCATTTCCTTATCTCATTAATTTAGTATCTCTTTTCTTTTTTTTTTTTTTTTTTTTTTTTTTGTGTTTTTTTGGATTTCCATTTCTATAAAATAATTGACAATGATGTATTTAATTGAATTTTGTACTTTTAATGAGCTAAGCACACAATATGCTTGCATGCATGGGATGTGCTCACTATTCAATAAACGACTCTTTCATAAGGTTACTATGGAAGAGAAAATATATATATATATATATATATATATATATATATATATATATATATATATATATATATATATATATATATATATATATATATATATATATATATATATATATATATTATATATATATATATATATACAAAAGTTAAGGCCTTTTCAATCGCTGTCATTATATAACAAATGTTAAAAAGGACAACAAAGGTGAAATATCCTGCAACCGTTAAAAATCGTTGGATTCCTACAGATTTTAACATTACTTACATTCAAATAATTTAATTATTACATACAAATAATTATGTAAAATATGTAACTAATACATAAATATCTCTTTGTTAAGTTATACGTTTTTATCTGCTATAATAGCCTATAAAAAAATATATATATATAATATCAGTAGCTTTTAAAAAATAAAATAAAATAAATAATTATTAACAATGGAAAACATTAAAATAATTAATAAATATATTGCTATACTCTTAATTATTACATTTGAGCTTTTTAAAATCAGTTATGTCGATAATACTAGACATTTTTATGATATTGTACATGTAGATTTACTCTCAGAGCATTAGAAGGTAATCAACTAAATAGTGATAATTATATTTAACAGAGATGAATTTAATTGTAGTGACGAACTCAACATTATTTTCTGGATCAATCTTGGTCACCTGTTGATGTCGATACTTCAAGCCCAAGTTCAGAATAGATGGCTGAACTAAAAAAAATTTTTAGACGAAAGTCATCATGTACTAAACATTTACATTTTCCGACTGAAAATTAGTGATAGCAAAGCATGTACAAAATTCTATTCATTAGGTTTAATAATTTAAAAATCTGTTACATAATATTTTTAATAAAGCAACAACAAATTTAAGCTTCAACAAAAAATCACAGTAATTGAATTTTAACATTCTTTATAGACCCTTCCATGTTATAAATTATCTTTATCTAAGAGGATTCGCTAGATCCAGCCACAACTGAGTAATTTTTGTATAAGTCCCATCATATCCCACTGCCATCTTGTAACTTATCGCCTCGACATCTATAACGGTCCGAAACGTCGACGATGATGTCAAATTCTCTTTGAAGCAAGCAGGTTCCTTAGAGGTCTTCCATTCACAACAGGGATGAGTAGCAGCAAAATTATCTCAGCCAGCTGAAGTACTCACTGGATTTCATTCAATTTTCTAAAACATATTATTATTTAAAGTTGATAAATTTCATTTTAAAATGCATGCTAAAAAGTAATTTTAATCAAGATATCGACAATGTTGTTGTTTTGTTTTTTTCGCATCCTTCAACTTTATTATTACAGAAATATACAAAAACAAGGTAATAGTCAAGTAGGAAGGATCTTGTTCGGCCCTTTCGGCGTTTTAAGATTGGTTTCTCTCCTGATCCTGGTGCCTCAGTTGACTGTACGTACTTTCGTTTACAAAAAATATAGAAAAAGGACAACGGCGGAATATCCTGCAACCGTTAAATATCTTTAGATCCCTGATAGCTTTCAAAATAATACGGATATAGGGAAGCGAGACTGCCCTTTTTATAATTAAAACAATATTAATTTGTTGAGAAGGAAAGTGGCCAATATATATAATATATACGCTTTTGGTATTTGCTTCAAACGTTTAACAAAAAGTGAGGTAAACATTTTTTTTATTTCTAAAATTGTCGATTTTTAATAACGAATATCTCGAAAATCGTTAGAATTTCTATATTCGTTATTAAAAATCGACAATTTTAGAAATAAAAAAAATGTTTACCTCACTTTTTGTTAAACGTTTGAAGCAAATACCAGAAGCGTATATATGAAATTAAAGTAAATCTAATTCAATTCACAAGAAACGATTGTGGAACGTAATAGAAGCAAAAGTTTGTCAAAAAGTGAGGTGACATTTGTTTTTTCCCATAAATCACCTATTTTCAATTACGTATATCTCGTAAACAGTTAGAATTACGACAAATTTATATATGATAAGTTTTATAGTAAATTTAATTTGCTTTTATGTTTATTTTAAATATATTTTTCTAGAGTCAACAGTTAGCGAGATATTGTCGAAAAAAAAAAAATGGTACTTCTCCCCTCCCCCCACCGTTTGCTCACCCCCCAATGGCGGGGACTTTTAGTATGTTTACCTTCCAACTATTCCTAACGAAGCTATGAAGTTAAAAATTATCACATATTCCATGGACTCTACAATGTGTTTATTGACTGGACTATTATTGTTAACTAATTTTAGCGAGAATGAGATTAGCGAGATGTATTCTAATTATAAATCAGCTTTATATAAAATATAAAAAGAGGAGACCAGCAAACTGGGGATTGAGGACCGTGACTGCCTTGATAGAGGAGAATATAGAAGGAAACTACTAGGAATAGCAGTTCATGTAAACAGGAAGGAGCCAAAGGAAGGTATTGCCTGGACAGAAGAGAGGAAACGAATATAAGAAAGAATGAAGGAGATATGGATGATGAGAAGGAACTGAGTTAAGAATCCATCTTCGTAATATTCGCGTGGTCTCAGTGGCCTTTTCGTGAAAAAAAAAAAAAAAAAAAATCAGCTTTATTTACCTAGTACACCTGTTTTATAGAACTTTTGTGGTTTTTCATTATCACAGTTTAATACAAATATAAATTACCTCAGATGTTGAGAGGGAATTTCCTAGGTTATGGCTATTTATTGTGAATTATCTGGATGCAACGTCTGGGATTCCCTCAACCGCAAACACTAAATACAATTTTATTTTAACTACAGGCAGTTAATGGTCGATAGGTGAGTCATGAAAAGTTATCAGCAAAAACATTTAAATTTTAACAAAAAGAGATATTTCTGTATCCTCTAACTCATTTATTTCGGATTAAATACAACTATTAAATAATGTTGTTTATTAGTTTATACGACTTTCATTTTGATATAATTTAATAAATCATCATTTTAAAATGTAAAAATGAAATCCAATGTTCAATTTGTAAGACAAAATTTAGACGACATCTGTTAAAACATCATACAATTTATTTTTAACGAAGCAAATAAAAATGTTCGTATTACTTTACTCACTTTTTTTTTTTCCCCCTTGAATTTAATAAAACTATGATATGTTTTACATATAAAGCTGGTTCCGTATATTAGTGTCTGCAAAAACCAAATAGTAGTCAACAAAATGAAATTTTTACACATTTTTTATATTTATGTAATTGCATTTTTATACTAACAAGGGGAGGACACACTCAGTCTCTCACGGATCTTGTTGGAAATTTTTTCGGTGGTACCTGGACAAAAAGTGATAAAAAGTGATTTAAAAAGTGATAACGACATGATTTTTCAACTAAAATTTTATTATTAAGTGCACATTCAAAGAAAAATACAACCCGTTCATAGATTTGGGTTTAGGTTAATAAATTTTAAAAAATGGTTGGTTCTGCAAGAAAACAAGCTTTATAGATTTTTTAAACCGAAAAATGACGCCAGGTTCCAATTTGGCATTCAATACAACTCTTAAATATGTAATTTCATTTTAAAAAAATTAAAAAAATCGTAACCTTCAAAATGTGCCTGACCAAATGGTAAGCAATTTTTGTTTGAATTGACAAATACCTCAATTATGCTAAGGCTGTTTAACGTATCGTTTTCGTATTTATACAAATTGTAGGGTGGTAATAAACTTTAAATGTCTTTGGTTTCATTTTCCTGTCTGATTTCAAACCCAAAGTTTTTATTTCATCGAATTTTGCATTTATATACATCAAAAGAAAGCTGAGGCTCTCCTCCTTCTAGCGATATCAATCAAGTTGAATTGCCTAACAAAGTAATAATTATTTAAAGAAAAGTTACCAATAATCGGTTTAAAAATTTCATTCCCCTTGAAGAGGGTGAAAAAATCATATTTTTGGTTTTTATTAAATAAACGTTTTTCAATGTAATTGAGGGTGCTGAATTAGAATCTGGCATTATTTTTTGGATTAAAAAAATTTATGAAGGTAGTTTGTTTAAAGATCTAATCATATTGTTTCTTAGAATTTGATTAAGCTAAACAAGAATCTATGAATCGGCTACATTTTTGGTGCAAGAATCAAGTCGGTATCATTTTTTAAACTCGTGATATTAAATAAATTATTTTTAGAAATTATTCATTTTTTTCCTCGGCTTCTAGGGCTCATCAGTCGGAACGGTAAAATACGTTTTTAATATTTATTATATATTACTGGAGTTCTGACAATGGCCAGTTTCTCACTCAAGTCCTGAACGACATTGACGCTCCCTCTCAGCTCTAGATTTTCACATTGGTTATGCGGCTGGCATTACTGGGGACCTAGCTTGCCCTTTCATAAGTCAGGGGACAAGCTTGATCTGGGGTTTCCCTGGGATGTTTGTGTACATTGTATATAGAGTGTGCTTGTGCTTTTTAATTTATTTAATTATTTTTTTCTGCTCTTTTATTCTTACTACTATTTATATTTTTATTTTATGATTTTTTTTTTAAATATTAATATCTTGTATTGTTAAAGGATTTTATTTTTATTTTTATTGTACATAGCCTATGAATGAATTCTTTGTCATCCATATTATTCATTTACCATTAAGAGACAGCTTGTAATATTTATTAAATAAAACAATTTATTATTTTTTTTAATATTTGTAGACCGGGTACCTCTGAAAAAATCTCTATTAGAGACTGTATGAGATCTCCCCTTTTAAGTTGTTACAAACGTCCTTGTGCATAAACACAACCCTTAAACCCAATTCATATTATTAATTCTAAAAGATTTTTTTTTTTTTTTTTGAATGAATGAATGAAAAATAAACTTAATTCTGTGACTTACTGTCCCCTGATAATAACTATATTGCACTATTGTAGGTACAACTGTCTGGCCGTATTATTTACAAGTTAAAGTACTAATACTAATTGCCTCAATGTTTACTTCGTCTAAAATACTTGTGAAGAGTTTGTTTTACCGGTTCATTTACATTTTTAGAAAAAAATCACATAGGCATCCGTTGAAGAATATATGCTGTTGAAGAAGGATAATTTATCCATTGAATTCACTTCCGTATTTTACTTTGAAACGCTTTTGGGAAAAAATTATACTTTGTACTCTGCGTGAAAGTTAGACATTATCAACAAGCTCAATTTTTTCCTGATGGTCGGACAGTGAATTCAAAACTTTACTAAGAACAACTAGTTTTTAGTGCTAAGTACTCAGCTTCGGTCAACAGGAATCTAGCATTTTAAAACTCGACTATGCACCTGAACATCGTTCTCGTTTGACCAAGGAAATGTTATCAGGACTGTATGCAATAAATGCTCTGCAGAACAGTGGCTCAATACCTGACCAATGACTTTATATAAAAAAAAAAATATAACATTAATTTATATTAATATTGTAACGTAATAAGGGGAACTGCCCCCGTTGCTAAGGAGTATTGAGATAGACTGGTTGCCAGGGACAGAATAATAACAACATGGTTATGTTTTTGGTGTTGTGTATATCGGTGTTGTAATTAGCTGTTTAATGCCCGTTATTATTGTGGTAATGTTAAATAATATTGTTCTGTGTGTGTCTGTATTAAATATCTTGGTTAATTGTTAATAAACTGTAAATAGAAAATCCCTGTGTTGTTCTTGTTACAATATATTCTATTAAAAATAATTATCGAATAACAGTGTCTTTAATTTCTACGACATCCATTTTGACACAGGACCCCGGACAACAATTCGCTAGTAGCCTGCCCCCGTTGCTAAGGAGTATTGAGATAGACTGGTTGCCAGGGACAGAATAATAACAACATGGTTATGTTTTTGGTGTTGTGTATATCGGTGTTGTAATTAGCTGTTTAATGCCCGTTATTATTGTGGTAATGTTAAATAATATTGTTCTGTGTGTGTCTGTATTAAATATCTTGGTTAATTGTTAATAAACTGTAAATAGAAAATCCCTGTGTTGTTCTTGTTACAATATATTCTATTAAAAATAATTATCGAATAACAGTGTCTTTAATTTCTACGACATCCATTTTGACACAGTTTTATAATTCACCCTTATAAAATGTAGAAATAAAACTGAATATTTCGTTGGTTAATCTCTCAATCTGATTAACTTTTAAAGTTATAGACATTTTTTTAAAATTATATTTGGAGTTCGAAAAAAGTTTTCTGTTTTCGAGCGGTACTGTGCTATTATCCATTTTAATAAATAAATTCTTTCCCTTACTCAGAAAATTAGCTATAAATATATTCTAGCTCATTTATAGAAAAGGCATATGCAAATAGTGCAATGAGTAGAGAAGCAGTGTATGGAAATGTCACTTACAATAAGTGTGTATCTTATGAATAAAACTGTAGCTTCCATGTTTACGTATGGCGATTGGTGATCCAAAAATTCAAAATTCCTCCCTACAAAAGGGAAAAACAATAGATGATGGACTTAACAGGATCAAATTACTTCATATAATAATTAAATTAACAATTAGGTTTTTATTGTTACTTTAAACATTGAGTTGTTAGGGCCTCATCTTTTCTTCGTCTGACATACTGAATTCGATCTGTGTCATGGATATTAAATTTCGATCCATCAGAAAATACGACAGAAATCCAGTCTTCTTTTATCCAGTTTTGATGTTTTCGAGCCCAACAAAGACGAGCCTGCCGCATTTTGTTTTTTTTTTTTGTTAAGAGTATTTTTTTCTGTGGCCGGCATGCATATAGTGCTGCTTTTATTAACCTTCTACGAACAGTTGATGCATGGACATTAACACCTGTAACTGTATTCCATTCTGCAGCTAAATTTGTAGATGTTAAGGTCCCGTTTTTCAAACTAAGCCGTTAAATGTTATATAGCAATATGGCTTCTTTGTCTTAGTAACAAATGTTTTATAATATCCTACATTCAATTTCTAAATAGGAAATTTTTGGCAATTTTTTGATCCCAGCAACAGCAACAGAATCAGAGCGAGTCAAAATGTTACATTTTTTAGGGTGAAATAAAGTTATAACGTGGCTTTCTTCATTCAAACCAATATAGCTCCTAATTATTAGGTCCTAGCGACAAATATAATAAAAAATATAACAAAAAATATCATCCATTAAACTTCTGAAAGTGAGAATGTCATCAAATTTCCAATCCAAGCAATACCAAAAGAGACAGCGCGTGACAAAAAAAAAAAATGCAGGAAAAGGTGTTTTTTACATTCCAGCCAATATAGCACCTAAAAGGTCAGTCCTAGCATCAAATTTTATATAACGAAGACAATTATACTTTAAATTTCTGACTAGCAAACTGTCTAATAATTTTCTATTCGAGCAACATCAACGGAGCTAAAGCTTCAACAAAATGTTACATTGTTGAATGTGAAAAAAAACGTTACACCAAAAAAGTATATACCACCAGCTTAAAACACATATCCTATTAAAAGACATATGCAGGTTAAAAAAAAAAAAATCACATAAAATTGTATTATAAAGCTTCAACTACATACAACATCTGAGGTTCGCACTTCCAACTATGTTCATTTAATGCATAAAGTTAAACCTGGAAATAAGAAAGCCTTTCTGTGTCAACTAGTGTATTATATTGATGAAAATTTGTTTTATATTATTTAAATTGAAGAAAAATTAAACAAACAAATCGTTTTGGAAACAATCTTCAATAATCCAGCGAGTGGATCAGATTACGATAAACGAGGAAGTGGACCAGCTTGCTATAAAAGACTAAACTTTCACTTTAGTGGGACCATTACCTTCACTTTGCAAAAAAAAACAAAAAACGAAAAGAGATTTGAGATTAAGATTGGTGAGTGCTGGACTAACATTCCCTTAGAGAAGAAAGTGGTTACTGTATTTGGAAAATATGTCCAATGTCCTGGTGAAGTCATAATGCCTTTCATTCAATGTCATTTAAGGATTATTAGGTTTCATTTCAAATTATTTTCCCTCTCCTCTAATAACATAACATGTATATTATTGCACATCATTTGGGTCTGTGAAATATAATTGATTGCGTATTATTAATATTGAAAGGTTGTTCAATATATTGTACAGAATAAAATAGCTCAAAATATTTAGCACAATCTTGAAAATATTTTACCTAGTCAGTCTGTATAAACAAGCAGTAGAATACTCATGGCGGATAAAAAAGTCAACTCATAATAGAGAAACTGCCGGAAAGAACATAAGCGGTTACAGTGAAACTGAACGAGTGGTACAGGTGCAGCGGATGTAGATAAAAACTTCGCAATAGTAACAATAAACGCGCAACAGAATTCAGGGTCACTAACCACAGCTTGAAATACCTTCGGGGACTGAAAAAGTGACCAATATGTTTTGAAGCGCGTACGCCTGCGTCCCCGATTGCTTAAAATATTGCAAAACTTTCAATATACATATAATTTAATTTATTTCAAAATCCCAGTTATTTTGTACCCCAAAATATTGGCCATCTTAAGAAATCAGTATATTTTAAAGGAGTAGGTAGTCAACAACTTCATGTTGTACACTGTTTGGAGAGAGAGATAACTGAGTGAATAAGGCACAGACTGGACAGCAATAGTACAGAAGCCAACTACACTAAACCTGTAATGAAAGGTCTCCCAGAAAAAGTTTATCTGAAAGATCATCAATTTTAGTGTAAGACAAACCACTGCTGCCATTTCCAAACGCGGGTCAAGATAGCTGCAGCAAGTAAAATACGGTTTCAGAAGGTCCTTTTTAGAAAAAAAACCTGCTGAACCTTTTTCCTTAACGGATGTATTGCTTTTTGGTGTTCTTAATCTGAATATGAAGTTTTCTACCACGGCAACCGTCAGCGCCATACCCAAAATAGCGGCTACTGTCGGTTGTTTTACCTATGAAAAGACAAAGGATGGTTTTTCGAAGAATGTCTTCATATAGTAAATTATAGCTGGAACCAGTACCTATGAAATGAAAAAATCAATTTCGAAATCAGACCATTTTTCGTGAAGTTGTGGCCTTGGGGAAGATTGTAGAGATTGGCTAACTTCGGATCAGTTCCACTTCGGTGCGAAAACACGTTTATTGATATTTTTTTCGTTATAACTCCGAATCTATTTGTCCGATCCTAAATTTCTTTTTTTCAACTTAAACTTGGTTAAAAGTACTTAAGAAAGTTGGTTAAATTTACAATTAGACGTTGTAAATGTGAAGTTTAATAAAATAAAATAAAGTACACATTTCAGCACGCTAAAAAAAAAACCCTACAATTGTAAAATCCAAGTTTTTATAAACATTTTCCATATAACTCCACATATCGTCAGATCCCAAATTTCATTTTTCCATCTCAAAGTTGGTTAAATTTATTGTATGTAATTTAAATTAAATCCAGTGACACAACCACTCCAGCTGTACACAAACACGTCAAAATTGTCATATTCTACCAAAATATCGTGCTGGCGTGGGTATTTTACGAAATTCAATCAAAATTTTATATATAGAATCTAATAATAAATATAAACAGCTTTGTGATGATAAAATAAAAATTAGATCGGATATATATTTTTGGAGTTATAGTGAAAAATTTGCGTATTTCTCAACAGTGCAAGGTTTTAGCGTGCTAGTATGTATAGGAAAAGACATTATTCGAAAAACTCTTCTCTGTATCTTTATAGGTAAAAAACCGACAATAACCGTTATTTTATATATTTATTTTTACGAATTGGAGTATGAAGTCGTAGACTGTCGTGGTAGCGAACTTTTTCTTTCGGATTCAGCGCCCCAAAAAACATTCAAATCCGTTATAAAAAAAGGTTAGAAGTTTTTTTTTTCCTAAAAATTGCTTTCGGGAACCTTATTTTACATGCTGCTACCATCTTGTTCCGTGTTTGGTTACGGCAGTAGTGGTTTTTCTTACATAAAAATAGGTTTAGTGTCGTCGGATCCTAGACTGTAAGCCCGGGTTCTGGTCCAACTGTAGACTGGAAAGTTCTATAAAATGGCTCGTTATATCAGCCAAATATTATATATATATACATATTTATACATATACAGTAAGTATAAATGTAAACTCTTTTAACATTTTCCATTTTATTCAAGCGAAACATCTGGTTTAAATTGAACATAAGGGTTAAATAACTAATCCACCTTTAATTAACTCCACTTTTAATTTAAAAAGGCTTCTAACACTAATTACACCGTACTAATGATTTTAGAATTTGTATTTGTATTTTCAAAACAAATTATTTACATTTTCAAATTATTAATTATAAATAAAAATAAGTCAAGAAAGAGCAATATCGTTTATAATTATATTGCAAGTATTTAATTAAATCAACTTTTATGAGAACTAATAACAATTAAATGACTAAAAAAATTACTTATTTTTAATTTTTATCTATCTATTGAAATTTATAGCAGTATATATATATATATATATAAATATATATATATATATATATATATATATATATATATATATATTTATTTATTTATATATATACACACACATATACAGCAATAAATTGCTTGTACCCCCTAGTGGCAGTTCAATAAAATATGTGTATAATAAGGTCCCGAGGCTGGTCGCCAGGAATAGGATGGGTTGAGGCACTAGTGGATTTTATTGAACGAAATGGTTATGGAGTTTACTATGAAATGATAGGTTTCTGATTTATGCTAAATCAGCAAGATATTAATCGTAGAGTTCCAAATCCAGCTACGACCATTTTTTTTTAATTTTTCAAAGCGGGAAGCTAAAGGTAAAGGTCAGAAAGGATTAGGAAGGGGCCTTATTTTTTGTATGGCCGTTTTATATCTGATTTAACTACTTTTTTTAAAGAAAATCTTTAACCTAAAAATAGTTCAGTAGAAAAACTATCAAAAAAAAAAAATCATCTAGAAATTTGACTTAGCTGGTTTTGGAATTTTACGCCTCGTATGTAAGGATCATTTGGGATTTTGGATTGCGAGGAATGGATACAAGACGAATTAGTGGAACCCCATATTTCCAAACCATATGTCCAAAACTGTTTAATTACTGTCATTTAAAAGAGTATTTTGTCATAAACCGTTATACTAGAGCGATTGTGTACGAAATGTAGAAGTCAGAAAAAAAAAAATACATTACTGATATCAGTACCGTAACCAACCACTGACGTTTTGTCCCTAATAATATTCTATAATATTGTTTAGATTCAAAGGTATCAAATTTAAATCACATAAAAAGTGATTCCTGTATGTTCTTATTTAACTATTTAAAGATCCGATAATGTTGAATTTTATATCTGAAAATAATTTATGAATCCTAAATATATAAATAATTCATATTTTTCGGTTTTAAAATAATGTATCTATCTATTTTCATAAAAATAACTGGAAGAGGAACGGCCTAGAGAATTTGTGAGTTAAGAAAGTCAATAAAATTGGAAAAAACATTTAACCTAAGAGATCAATTTTAGATTTTTTTTTTTTTTAATAAGGTGTCAGGCAAAATGTTCCATAAAAAATGTCTCTTATACAGGCGTGCAATTATAATCGTGCAATCGATTATATCAATTATTTATTTTCCATGAATATATGGCGCGGTTTCAGTAATAAGTTCTAAAATGATTAGTTTCATTTCTTTCTGTTTTTGTCACAAACGGTGGGAAATTAGTTGCTGGGCAGGGAAAAACAGGCTGTCCTCTATCAGGTATGATATCTCAAAAATAATTCATTAGTTTTTTGTTTTTGTTTTTTATGTACATTCATTGTGAAATAGAACTAGTAATATTAGAAACGCATCATGGCAATTTAAAATAGATTGCCTATCATCTTCTGGGAATTTTTCCTTTTCATAAAGAGCCTAATCACTATAGGAACTATACCGTGGGAATCAGACGAGTGAAAACACCAGGATTCAATTTCCCCTCTTGTGCAAGTCCTTCCATACTGAGTGTTTCCCTGCCAACCTAATTTAAAAAAAAAAAAAAAATACATCTTCCTGATCCTTATAGAACCGTTCTGAAATAAGATAAGAGAAATCCGTTATTTTTTTAAAAACTAAATCGTCCATATAATAATTCATCAAAATACAATTGTCACGAACATTTAGATTGTATCGGGATCATTAATATTAATTATTTCAAATGTTAAAACTATTCAACAGATTTCAGATTTTAAATAAATTTAGAATCAATAAGACATATCCCATAGATCGATATATGATGAACACCAGTACTACAAAATTTTATCGTTTAAAATGTGTAAAGATTTGGAGATTGAAGGGGCTGTGAACTATTTTTAAAATTAATACATGAAGGATGACCTCACGTGAAAATGAAACGCCTCTGTCTAAACAACAGACTAAGACTACTATACTCTATTCTTCACAAACAATCGACTCTAAAAATCCAGGACACTTCAATAAACTAATAAAAAATATGGCGACTTTGGATATGCCAGAGACAACACGACGAAGGCTGAAGAGGAGCTGGTTAAGAGATCTCCTAAGATAAAACGTTTTTAAAAAATGCGACTGGAGTAGGTACCGCTGGGTGTTGAACTCCCTCATGCCTGACATGCCAATTATTTTTTTTTTAATTTCTCATATCACATCCGCTTATTTTCACGAATTGAGTGACAGGTGTCGATATAATAAATAAAGTGAAAAAAAAAATTAATACATATGACCGAGGATGACTTGATAAATTCATACTAAACATGGACCAACTAATAAGAGAGTTAACTCTTAAATATTACTTTCCATTATTTTGGAGAACAGCAATAATTCGTCTGATAATCGACAACGTAAATTTTTACCCCACAACATAGAAAGCATCAGACATCCAATTCCTAATATCACAAACTTATTAAAATTTAATTTAATAAAATAAAAAAAAACAAAAAAAAAACAGGTTAATTAGTACAAAAGTTCCAGTTAATCTGTGGAAGAAATAACAGACAGTCGGATTATTCCCCGAGAACAAGAAAACCTACAACAGTACGTTTTTTCGTTTTTTCCAGCTGTCAGATTAGTTAATTATTTAAATCTATAACTAAATATTTACAGAAATGAAGGATTTGGCGGATGAAAGGGTTACGTCACATTATTTTTTTTAAATAGAAGGATAGAGGATTTGTCAGAATATTCCGATAAAATTATATGAAGAATATTAAGGGGCTATGTAACATTTTAATGCTAAAAAAAAAAAAATCTTTTAAACATAAATTACTCAAAATTTTGTTTCGCAACATACCCCTTTCATCCACCAACCCTTCAAATATGAAATGTCTTAAAGGTGAAACAGTTGATTTTTTTTATTATTTTTTATTTTTAAGTAATATTAATCTATTATGTTTGTAAATTTAGAATTTCATATATAGTTTTTATTAAATACATTCAAACCAAAAACATAGATATTATTAATTTAATGATTTCATGCGCTTCAAATCTCGTTTAAATAATTTATGAGTTCTAACAAAGCCTGTAAATTATATAAAACCATAACATTAATAACAATCGATATTTAATCATACAGAAAACTTTAGCTAGTTTAGAATATAATTAAAGTAAAACCATAATTAAAGTAAGTAATAAGGAAGTAAGCCATAGCATTATCGGCAGTTTAAAATTTTCCTCACATTTACTATTTGGTCTCTACATTATACAATTGTGGATCTCAACTAATAAATATTAAAATAAAAAATAAAAAAGACTTTATACTGATTTTACAAAATATAGTGCTATGACTTGTGTTGATTATTAGAAATTTACCAAAGAAAAAGATTAGGATGCTAACAGAGTCACTGCTATTTTTAACTTCGCTAAAATTTGAAAGTTTGCTCTCACATTCAAGTTACAACTCGTAGTATAGACCATCACTTTGAAATTATTGAACTCTGAGGCTTAAACAGAGTTCTTTCCCGGTTCCCATACTCAGGCAAAAAAAAAAAAAATCTTTTATTGATTTGTTAATTTATGTAATGAAAATAATTTTTCTATGAATTTTTTTAAGCTTTACGTAAAGAGCAGAATGTTTCAGCTGTTTATATAGGTATTGTAAATATGTAAAAATTGTCAGTTTACCTAAGGCATTTTGGCTAAACGTTAGTGGAATAATCTCATAAACGTTCTATGATATTTTATAGGACTTATGGTACATCTATTATAATAATTTGTATATACTTCTTTCTTTTTCTTTTTTACAGATAAGACTCACCCAGGTCATAGTGATCTTCCAGGGTTGGAGAAGACAAGCCTGCATACCCCACCAATCCTCTGCTGCCCGCCGGGACAAGGCTTCAGCGGTACCTTAATAATATTGCGGTCTCCAAGATCTTTGTCAGGAAATACTATTACGTCCGTACTATTCACTACCTCTTCGACGGCAACCGCAAAGCAAAGGATGTAGAAGAGACATACCACCTTGAATAGTAGCATCTGGTATACTGGCGAGCGAGCAGGGAAACCAAGGACACAACTGTGCCGGCCGGTTATGTATCTTGTACTAGGCCACCAGATCCTGAGACCAGAGGCCTCTCTCTTTCTCTCTCACACTCTCTCTCTCTCTCTCTCTCTCTCTCTCTCTCTCTCTGTCTCTCTCTCTCTCTCTTTCTCTTTCTCATTAACCCTCTCTCTCTTTACCTTACTATAAATAATCCTATTTTGACGTACGTGATCATCTATTGACTGGACTTGTTTTAACAATTCATCGAAATTTACAACTGTATACAATATACCTATACATCAGGTATGGAAAACGATCACAACGACATGTCTTTAAAGAACTACTCATTAGTAACACTTTGATGAAAGGTATAAATTAGAATCATCTTCTTTTGTGAGCAAGGAGCTTATAGTTTGAGCCACTTCAGAAGCAAATAGGACATTGAGACCATTATGGATAAGTTTATTTGTGGCATAATAAGGGACATTAAGGATTTTACTAAGTATTTTAAATTGTGAGGATTGGATGGTGGAGCCACTCAGCTCGAAATAAGTCTAATTTCTGTCGTGTAAATGAATATTTCTGATTTAACGTTACATGGAAGCTCTGAACGTTCGCCTAGTAAATGTTGGAGTAGTCTACAATGACAGCAGTTTCTTGTCGTTTTTAGTCTTGTATGTCGATTTCAAGTGAAAGGTAGCGGATCTGGTCCACAGGGATTAGTGGAATATATATATATATATATATATATATATATATATATATATATATATATGTATATATATATATATAAATATATATGTAACGCACCGTTGGCTCAAGTTTAAATTCTGTCTGAGTTTAACTGTTTGTTTAGTAAGTCCAACTACAAAAAAAAAAATCAGGTTATCTATTTCGTATTTTTACTTTGATTGATGAAACTAAATTTCGATGTTGCACCGTTAAATTTAAAACTTCAAAAAACTGTTTATATCAAAACATTTCTAACATGAATACGTTTTTTTTTTTGTTTGTTTTTTCAACTTCACCTTCAACGACCAAGGTACACCCACTACAGAACAGTACACTATATATTTACTCAGGCATAACCACAAGTAGAGCACACTTGAATATCTCCTTCCATGGGAAAACCTAAAGTGGATGGATATCTTACATCTCTCTTTCCAAGAAGATAAGGAGTCTCTAGCATTCAGCTCTATATAGTCCAGCAGAACAAGGTCTCCAAAGGTCTGTTTTCAAGAAAAAACTGCCAAACTTTTATTCTTAACGGATCTTTATGTTTAGTTTTTTTTTTTTTTGGGTGCAGAATCCGAATCTGAAGTTTGCTACCGCAGCAGACGTCGGCTTCATACCCAAAATCGCAACAAAAAAAAAACGCCCAAAAAAACGGTTATTTTATCTATATTATGAAAACGAAGTTTTTTTCGAGGAAAAAAAAATCTTTAAATATTAATTGTAGCTGGAATTAGTAGCCACGAAATGAAAAAAACTACTCCGAAATTCTGCTTTAGGTAGAAAAATGGTCCGCCATTTTCCTCGAAGATATGGTCTTAAGAAAAAGAGTAGAAATTGGCCAACTGGCGATCAGTTGCACTTCTCCACGAAAACATATTAGTCGTACTCTTTTGTCTATAACTCTAAAACTATTAGTCCGATTCAATTTTTTTTTTTAATCTAATAGTTGGTAAAATTTACCATCAGACTCTATATATGAAGTTTTAATCGGGTTTGTTAAAATAAACATAACAGAGTGGTAAATAGTCCATACTTTTGTAAAATCCAAAGTTTTTTGGCACATTTTTCGCTGTAACTCCTCGATATTTGTCTGATTCCAAATTTTATTGTCAGCTCAAAACTGGCTAAATTTACTATTAGTTCGTATATTATATTAAACATCGTGTAACATCTACGCTACTAGCATGCTAAATGTGTAGGTTTTGGCAAAATATATGCAATTAAGATATGTTCAGTGAGCATGGGTGTTTCACGTTATTTAATATAAATCACATATTTAGGGTCTAAAAGTAAATTTGACCAGCTTTTAGATAAAAAAAAAATGAAAAAGTGGTAATGAAAAACGTGGATTTCACAACAGCACGGGTCAGTAATAATACGTATTACTTATATCTTAAGTTGAAATATTACTTATATATTATAAATTCATACAGGATAGACAGATATTATGACAAATGGAAAATCCAATTTAACAAAAACAAATCTACATCAATAATTTTCACAAAACGAAGATCTACAATAGAACACTATATGCCTATAGAATATTACCATACCCCGTGGGCACTATCAGTAGCTTATCTTGGTATAGAACTAGACCGATCCCTTACATTTACGGTACATGTGAATACAAAATGCAAGAAAATACAAAATCCATTTAACAAAAGGTCCCCTTAGTTTAATAAGCATTCCAAGTGAAACAATTTAATATTGTACAAAACTGTAATCAGGCCAATGATAAGCTACTCATCACATGTTTGGAGTTTTAACTTGTATAACAAATTACAGAAAACTCGAAGTTATACAAAACATTTGTATGAGAGTCATAAACAACTACTCTCAATACACCAGAATATCCATTATACTTACTGGCCTCAATCTACTCACAGTCTAACAACTCATTTAGAAGCAAACGAAGTCGTTTTTCTTATCAACTGCTATATCCAATAAATATGAAACTAAAACAAGAAAACTCTAAAAAAAGATACAAACAAAACATATTACTTGAAGATTGAAAAAATATATATATAAATTACACAATAGTACAGGCATTAGAGTAGTGTAAATATCTTATTACCAACATAAAATTAATAATAATAAGTTTGTTTTTGTATTATTCAACAAAAGAGTTTTATTTACTTTTTGCTTGCATTATAATACAAATTGTATATTGTTATTTGTAATTTAATGTATTGTATATGTAATAATTTGTATATATATAGTACTATTATGTTTCGCTCCAGTAGTGTTTATTTTGTTGTGCAGGTTTTTATTTTAGTTTTTCCTACTGTCGTTCGCATTTTTACATTTGTTTATAGATTCCTTCTTATTACTATTTGTGTCTTGTATGGTAGATGCGTATTTAGACATGTGCCTATTATTAGTCTGGTTCGGCGTGATGTAATTTTTTCCAATAAAGAATCCATATATATATATATATATATATATATATATATATATATATATATATATATATATATATATATATATATATTTCTTGACTGTATACTATTATGTTTAATAAGGTTCTTGAAGTTCATTCAATGAATAAAAACTATTTTGGTGAAGTTTCGAGACTATATTGTTCTCAAAATTATTTCATTGTTACTGGTGGACATACTATCCCAGATATATTTACATATACGGTATAACATAACAATTTTTTGTATATTTACTCCCCATTAGAAACTTATTCTCAATTAAGAATGTTGAGATTTTTTTTTTGTTCCAAGACTTCCATCGAGTAAAACCTAAGATTTATTCGTAGGTTCGCCGCGAAATAAATTTTAACCCGCCTATGTGGGATTCGAACCCACAAACTTCAGCACCAAAACAAAAATGTACCTCAAAGATATATTAGTTTATAGCCATATCCCTAGACGATGGCACTGGTGCTGTAATTTAACTACCGTGTCATCCATTTTCATTTGTAATTACAATTTTTAACTAATTACTATTGATTTATTACTTGCATCTATAAAATGTAGCAAATATAAAAATTAATTAAAAAAATAAAAATATTTCCTATGAAAAATTAAAAAAAAAAAAACTTCACAGAACGATTAAAAAACGGATTCCTCGTGACTCATTTAAATTTTTACAACTTAAATTTTTCTCAGAAACAAAATAATGAACAGCGTTCACATACAGCTATGTGCATAACAGTTTCCTCCTAGGATCAAGGAGACAAGAGGAGTGGGAGGAAGGTGTAAAAGAAACAAATATTATTTCTGCAGTTATGTTTCATTATTATGAAAGAGCGTAGATTTTTTTTTGTTATAAAATATTAACGAAAGAATAAATATGGTAGGTCCGTCTTAAGGAGGGGAATACCTCTCCATCTAACCTTTGAATTTTGAATCTTTTGTTTGAAAACCTTTTCCAGGGTATTCTAGTCACTTTCTCAAAGGACATAAGTTAGTCAGTATCCTATAGTAGAGACAAGTATACCCTATTTTATACAATACTAGCTGAAAGCACCCTGCTCCGCTACGGTTTAATTTCATTGGGATTAAGGACAACTTAGAAGAGTAAAAGTTAAGCTTAACGTTGATAACTATTATTACTTAAATAAACCTAAAGAATTCCATTCTTAGAATAATTTCAATAAGTAAATTTGATAATTTTTTTTGAAGACTTTCTATGGATTTCAGGATGGGTTTTCTCATACATCTGTACAGTCCCTCTAAGTACAGTTGGGTGATTCTCAGAATATGTGTATACAGTATATCCTTTAACTTCAGGTTGACTTTCTTGATGTTTGTTTCACTTTTCTGCTAATTTTAGGATGATTTGTCATGTATTTCTTAACATCTTCCCTGCTGTTGACCTCTACATGTGCTTGAATATATTTTGCAGCCGAGTCCCTTAGTTGTTTGTTGCGAACTGAATCAGTGAATCATTTCCTACGTTGTTTACTTTTAGATTGATGGGATTACTTCAATTTTGCAATAGACTCCTCTGAACTGAGAAAAAGGTATATTCTAGGTTCAAGGAATGAAATTCATAAATGCTAGAAAAGCCGATTAACTTGTGACCGGAAAACTGAAGGAAGAGTAGTTGGGGACGAAGCTACTGGTGAAAAACTGGCCTTACATGTTATCACCAGAAAACATAAGTTTTTTAACCTCCTCTTTAACATAAGTCTTCTAATAGCTTCTCGTCACGAAACAACTCAACCTTGTAAGGGTCCACCTCTGCAGCCACCATCAGTTCACAGAAAGTACAATATTATGAGGTTTCATCATCGATCATTTGTTTACAACTATAAGGAACTTAATTTCTGGTCAAAGTGTGCGGCTTAAACATCTAACCTATTTTTTAATTTAGCTTATCTCCAAATACCATATGACAATTGGGGTCACCTGTGGTGTAGTGGTTAGCATAGCAACCTACTAAACCCAAGATCGCGGGTTCGCAGCCCGGCAGATGACCTTAGGATTTTTTAAAGGGAGTAAAAAATCCTTAGCTATGCCATCCTTCGGAAAGGACGTAAAATGGGGGTCCCGAGCCTGTGCGATGTCAGGTACTCGTTAAAGATCCCTATACTAATTATACCTGGATAGGCAAAATTTTGGACTCCCACCGTAGCATCGTCCGATTAGCCATAGCAGCATAAAGTGACGTTAAACGAAATAAACGAAATAAACAAACAATATGACAATTAATCTGTTATTATTCACCCAATAAAAATTTATCGCATTTTTCGCGAATGAGCCGCGATCCAGGCCGATTTTTTTAAATTCCTTTCTTAGCGAGCACCTACGGCCCTAGAGGAAGCTACATATCGAATTTCATTCCAATCCGTTCGGTAGTTTCTGAGATTTCGTGTTAAATGAGTGAGTGGTATTTGACAAATATATAGTAGATTAATTTGTTTCGTTTGGAATGCCTATTGAAGTAAGGCGACATTTTGCTAAATAGATTTTGTATTTTCTTGAATTTTGTATTCACATGCCGTAAATGCAAGGGATCGGTACTATTGTGTAATTTATTTTATTTTTTCAGTCTTCAAGTAATATTACGTTTTGTCTGTATCTTTTTAGAGTTTTCTTGTTTAGTTTCATATTTCTTGGATTTTTGGGTTTTCAGATATAGCAAGCAAAAAGTAAATAAAACTCTTTTGTTGAATAATACAAAAACAAACTTATTATATTAACTTTATGTTGGTAATAAGATATTTACACTACTCTAATGCTTGTACTATTGTGTAATTAATATTTTTTTTTTTCAGTCTTCAAGTAATATGTTTTGTCTGTATCTTTTTAGAGTTTTCTTTTTTTTTAGTTTCATATTTATTGGATTTTTGGGTTTTCAGATATAGCAGTTGATAAGAAAAATGACTTCGTTTGCGTCTAAGTGAATTGTTTGACTGTAAGTAGATTGAGGCCAGTGGGCATAATGGATATTCTGGTGTATTTAGGGTAGATGTTTATGACTCTCATAAAAACGTTTTGAATAACTTCGAGTTTCCTGTAATTTGTTTAACAAGTTAAAACTCCAAACATGTGATAAGTAGGTTATCATTCGTCTGATTACAGTTTTGTAATCCAATCAATATACATATAGCTCTTTACTTGTTTTATCATGGTTATTTTTATTTTATTTTATATTTTTTTCTTCTTCGTATATTTGAGGAGGTAACTTTTAAAATGTGTTTTGTCACAGTAATCCCACTTTTAAGCAATAACAAAAAACGTATGTTATGAGATGTAATTACCCTTCATAAACAAAAAATTCCTAATTAAACTCATTGCACCTAAAAAAATATATTACAGTAAGGATCAGAAATATTCTTTACTCCTAAAATAAGAATTTTCATTTTAAATAGGAACAAAACACGTTTTGAAGGAACACAGTTCGATGAAATAACAATGGGACAGAACACTTTGTTTTATTTAACAGAAGTCACTGTTTGCTCAAAAGTAAACAAAATAAAAATTATAATTACATGATAGATGATATATGTTAATGAAATTCATAATTTTCGGGGAATATTTTCATTTTCTTAAGAGTCACTAGTTTTTAAATATGCAGTTCACAACTTTCATTTTCTAAACAGTCACAAGTTTCATTCTCTTCCACATTTTCAACACTTGGAGAGTCAAAAAGTACAACCTTGTACCAGGGTAAGCGATCATTGACAATAATGCAGCCATCCTATTGGATTTGTTGGTTTGAACTAAAAATTTTTATTTGCTATTAATCACATTTATGTATCTCACGTTCTTCATGTATAAATAGCCTTGTTAGAAATTATATAAGCCAGGCTATTGTAATATCTTTTATACATTTTTGTTATTCTTAGGGAACAATAAGTCCCAGAATAAAGTTTATTTTTTCATTGCATTTCATTTCATTCATTTCAAGTGGATAATTAGTTAATGTAGGAAAAGTCAATGTCAAAGTGAACAATACAGCTGAAGCACCAGTCTTTAAGCTGTTTGTCCATTGTCCGATACCGTAACCCTTCTCATGAGAGCCCTCCAAATACTTAAGGGAAAAAAGGATATTGCTGGATGAGGATTGTGAAAAGAAAACTCCTCGATGAGTCCTCAGCGAGATGACAATGGGCCATCAAGAAGAGCGTGCGGTCTATCTGTAGATGAGAAGCAGGCACTCCGTCACGTCTGGAACCGTTGAGGAGAGGCTTCCAACATGCAAGCGATCAGGCTAAGCTCCTATGAAGTGTCGTTAATCTTCCACCTTAATAAAAAAATAAACCGAAAAAATATTTTTGGAAGTAGTGCTTAATAAACGCAGTAACAAAATTATTTAAAAAAAAAAAAAGATACTTGAACCAATACAACTAGTCTTATGTTCAGTATAAGGATGCACAGTTACTAGATCAACGGTTGTAAAAGGAGGAGATTTTGCCTATATCACGCTCAACCGCTAGGTTTTCCCCCAATTAAATGTACCCACTTTAATGAGGCTGGGTTTGCTCTAGGAAGGTCTATGGCTAAAACAGAAGAAAATAAATTTCCTGCTTTCAGCTAGATTCGAACTCGAGTTCTAGTCTAGTGCGTAGAAAAAAAAAAAAAAATCTCAAAACGTAAAAATGAAAACGAGTTCAATTTAATCAGTTTATAATTAACTAGCTTTTCCCGTCACGGCTTCGCCCGCTTTCATTTGTAATGAATTTAGATTATTTTATCCATTAATTAAAATTTTATTAAATTATCGATTAAAATATTGTATTGAAAAATGCAGTTCACCATTCTGCAATGATATTTTCACCCATTGCTATACTTTTTAACCTGATTAAAATTGGACTGGTCTGGTGGTTGAAGATTACGTAAAAGCATAGTTAGACACCAAATTTTTAATTTTAATGTATGAATTGGTAATCCAGATGGACAGAGACTATTAAATGGAATGCACTATCAGTATTTACAACTAAAAGAACATTAATTGTATTTTTACACAAAATATCAAAAAGCAAAGGATCGACATTTTGATTTGGTGATTATTTTTATCCGGCATTTATAATTTAATTGATTTCATTTTGCTGGATTTGAATTTCTAATCATAAAAGTAAGTGAGAGTATGAGAAAACTCGTTTCTGCCATTCAATATTGCACATTTTAATTATTACTATTATAAATGTTTTAACCCAAGAGAGTTACTGTAATTGTTCAGTTGTTTTATCATTGTAAGATCGATTTAGGAACGATGTTCACTACGTTACTTCACTGGGATCCACATGCCGCACAACATATTTAAATTTTGTATAATTATTTAATTGAAAATAATTTTCAAGTACCTTAATAATTTTCCATGAAGAATGGCGCTCCCCACGTATTGGTTATTTTTCAAACTTCACTGTTATCCACTTACTATTGCTTTTTAATAACGTATTAACTGAAAATCAGTATATTTTATTATTGCTGAACCTTCCTGGAACTATAAAGATGATGTGGTTAACATTTGGCACAGATTGGTTCAGTAGTTTTTGTTGTTAGTGATCAAAAACGTAAAATTTGTCCTTTTATATCGATTGTCACAGGGAATAAGTTGGTAAGTCGAAAAGTGTCCAAAATGTGTTAAGTGCACTGTGACTATCTCCTGAACCTCCTGCGCCCTGTGAATAAGTTGCTAACTCTCAGGCTTACACCCGGCTTATAAGGATGTGAGTTTCTTGGCATCTCGCAAAATAGTGGATGTTCTATGTTAATATAAGTTACTATAATTCAGTAATGGATCTTCTAGGGAACAACTATACAAGTGGAATAATAATAGTAATAATTAATAATAAATAATAATTCAACAGTAATAGTTCAAAGTTAAAAAGTGTTGTCCTGAAAAGTTGCGATTTTAGACTTAGAAACTTATTCCCTGTGACCACCGATATAATAGTATAGATATAGATTACAGCCAATAGACATGTCAGCATATATAATTATTCTATTTATGTCATATATAAATATAATATACATTAATCTGATCATTCAGCTAATTCACAATAACATGTTGTTTTTAGAGTATTTTCTCACAATCAGTATTACAAATTTAAAATAATGGGAAGAGTCAGAAAAAATGAATAAATCAAAATTTAGTTTTCTTCTACTTACAAGGTTTTTAATGATCAAAATATAAACCATTGTGCTCAATGGTTTGACGCCATCTGGAATTCCTGGAAGCTGTAGAATTCCTTGACGGTACCACTCTTTGGGTTTTTTTTTTTTTAAATTTATTTATTGAAATTTACAACTGTCTTTACAATATGAACATACAATACATCAAGTAAATTTGATGATAATGTTAAAAATGACTCGTCACTTGTTTTTAAAGCAACTACCCATTGGCAGCACTTCTACAGGCTCTACGTAATGAGATACTATATTAGAAGGTCTCGAGGCCATCTTATTTTCAGGCACCTCGGAGGGTTATCTGGAATGGATTGAAAAGCAAGTTGTGACACTAATGGATTTGAATGGTTGTGGAGTTTGCTATGAACGGATAGATATCTGGTTTGAGCTAAGTCAGAAACGAAAGGTATAATAAGATCTTTGTGGATAAGTTCTTTGGGTTTTGAATCGGAAAAACTCACGAACCCCATTTCCAACTTCATATAAGTTGTTGAATGTTTTTCCACGAAGGAAATGAGCCATTGATCTGAACAAGTAGTCTGATGGTGCTAGGTCTGAACTATATGCCGGGTGAGGTAGAGCTCAATTCCATCCAAATTAGCTAGTTTTTCTTTTGTAAGGCGAGAGGTGCGGAGTCTGGCATTATCTAGTTGGAACAAAATTTGCTTCCTGTTGACTAAACCTGGATACCGCTTAACCAAAAAATCGTACATTCTTTGCAGTTGTTCTGAATAGAGATCTGAAGCGCAGAGGGTCCTGGTTTACTACTGAAACACATCCTGATCCTGATTTCCTTTCAAGGCTCATATCAGCTTCATTAAATTTTTGGAACCACCTTCTCACTGTCCTTTTATTCAAAGAGTCTTCATCCACAAATTCAACCACTAAACTATTAGCTCAATCAGCTGAAAACTTCCATTTTCAATAATGAAGCAAAATTACGAGAATTTCGTACTTTACTGACATTGTAAACAAAGGAAAGCTAAAGTACTGAGCCCGGATAGAGGGCATGCTGTTTACTAAATGATTTAGACGGGATCAAATATGCTTATTACAATTCTTAGCTTCCGAATGTATATAAGAGAGGAATTAAGATGCAAAGTTCAAACACAAAGAAGACGGTCTTTTTTTTTTTTTACTCATCTCATTATTTCAAGCGTGTAAGATATATATTTTTTTAGATTTATTTATCAGTATATTTTTTTTTTTTTAATTATAACTTTAAGTGCTATGTACACCACAGGTTAGAAGCACCATTTTATACATACTTAATTCATATTTTTTTAGTATATGCTTATTAAGGTTAAACAAGGAAAAGTTACATTTCCTTGATTACTTCTTTTGGTAATTTTTTTTTAAATTATACAGTTACAGTTTGTCCTTATAACAATTAAATAAAATTCTAATTAGACATCCAATTGATTAATAATAAAAATTAGTACTAATTTAAGATAATTAAATGACTTTAAAGAAATTAAATTATTCATCAATGGGTCTGTTGCGTTATCGATTAAAATACATATGAGTGTATCAGTGGCATATGTATGTAAATATGAAGGTAAATAAAAACGCGAATTTATTTTTTAATAATCGTATTATTAAAAAAAGTTTCTTTATAACATACCTTGAAGCCCATCTTCCATCCATAAGACTACATATTCATTTATTTATAAAAGTTTTTTGTTTAAAAAAAATCTTAATTAATTGACGGAAATAAAAACTAATAATAAGAAAAAAAAAGTTAATTATCGACATATCTGTGGCTCGACTGACTCCCAATTATTTGAGCCAATTGGGTCACAAATATTTATCTATATAAAGAAAACATTTTTTTTTTCTTTTAGTCCAGCGTTTTTCTCCTTTATTTTTTTTTCCCTTCTTCAGGCTAGAACCACCTTCTCTATGTTTAAATGTGACTGTATCCTAAATAGAATAAATGCAATCGAAAAAAAAAAATTTTTTTGACAATGTGGAAATTATTGGTTAATACCTTAAGAAGTTTTTTCCGAAACATGTTGTGAAGTATATTAAATTAATAAACAAGTAAAATGCTGGACTTTGAGATAGATAAAATAAACCTCCTTTAATATTATTGAAAATAATGTTAATTTTTTTTTTTTTAATATGGCAATTCATTTGTTTTATATAATGTATAGAGTTGTGAATTAAAGTTTTAAGGATTAAAGTTGCCCTTTTATTCATAATAATTAACTCCTAGCTCAATAATAATAATAATTTATGCTTGAATTATTTAACGTTTTACATAGTGTTGAATGTTTTTTTATTTGTAGAAACTTCATTATCTCAGCTATATGACGGCTAAAGTATTTTGAAGATTTGGTCCCCTCAGTCAGTTTTTTTATGTTTTGTCCTCATAGTACCACTTTTCAAGGAGCTACCTTTAGAAATCCGGAGAAAATGGGATTGTAATTTAATTAACAAATACCTCAGAAAAGGGAAATGTATGGATAGGAAAGTAATATGAAAAAAATGAATTTAAAAAAAAGGATCAGATTATAATGATCATTTATTACGGAAAACCCAGTACTTAATAACTTATTTATTGTTTTTTAAGTTCAATGACCAGCCATGTATAATATCTTATAGTACTTTTTTTTTTTTTTAATATAAACAATATTTTTAAAACTAAAATATTTTAAAGGATAAATATTTACACAAACTATTCACTAACAATAGTATTTAATTTATATATCTTAATAATTAAACTAAATAAATTAATAATATATAATACTGTGCATGTTTAAGACGAATCGTTGTACGTTATCTTCAATATTATAATATATTCACATTCTCTTTTTTCGTTTTAAAAGATTCACCTTAATTAATTAATTACTAATCAGCTATTTTTACTTTATACGTCAATATATTTCAATTGATATAATAACAGGTATACTGATACCACAATAATATATCATTATATTTATATTATATTATAAAAACAATATAATACTTGATATATAATAAATTTAAAGCATTAATTAAAAATGCTAATAATAAATTAACAAGGTTCTGTTTCGTATAAATTGTTCAAAATGGATAAATAAATAAACTTATAATAATAATCAATCGTAAATAATATAATTATAACTACTAATTGAAAATTATGGAATCTTATAATACTTATGACAAGGTAGATAATGGCGATCATTGTATGTAACATTTTGCGATCACTGGTTTTTGTTGTTGTTTTTTATATGTAAATTATTCTACTCCCGTTTTAATGGATAGATGTGCAGACTTGCAAAATACACATAAAATATAGGTTGATGGGCATGACAGAATGGTATCATCCTATATAGATTCTTCTTGACTCGACATTTTAATAATTAAGAATAAAACAAAGGAAAAATAAGAATAGACAACAAAAAAATTAAATAGATTTAAAATTTAAAAAAAAAAAAAAAAAAAAAAAAATAGGAACTGTGAGAAAAATAAAAATAAATTATTTCACTTTGACTGAACTATTTATAAATATTGGCGTTGAAAATAAAAAAGGAAAAAACAATCATGAACAGAATTGAATATTGTTCAAAATCAATTAAAAATAAAGAAATCGTCATAAATGAATGAAAGTAATTTTAAAATAAAATCTCATCTTAATCACCTGCGTTTCATTTTCTATAATGTAATATCCGAATCACATTTTTGTACAAATACAAAATAAATATTTCTTTTTTTTAAATATAGCACATATAACTAAATCAGCCTCCACTGTGTTTACTAACGACGCAACTAAGAGAGTAGCACTGGGATCTCTTTTAATCTGTCTTAATATTTTTTATTTCTTGTTTGGATTTTTATATTAATAAATCATGGTCATAAACGTTCGTTTGACCTCAATAATAAATAAATAAATACCCTAGTAAAAATAATTTAGTTTAATTTAAATGTTGTGAAAGAGTTCCTTTTTATATAGGAAGTCCGTGATTTTAACGATATGTTCCTATCGTTTCCAAACTTTTCTGATGTTTGGAGGTATTATTGATTTAGTTAACTTTTTGATTTAACAGGACTTTTTCATTTAAAATATTGGATTGACAAACTATTGTTACCCATTTTATTTTTAGGAGGGACCTTGGTTATTAGGTGAAGGTAAATCGTTTATGGCCCATAATTAATCGTGCTCTGACCACTTCCTATCTGCGGCAAGTACGGTGGGAATTGCTCCACGGGCTTGCGTCTTTCCTTATAGTCTCAGATTTTCTTTCTGGGCTGCCTGTATTTTAAGCTTTTATTCAAAATCTGACGTTCTTGGTAAAGTTTTGCCACGTCCTGGAAGGAGAAGAGCATCTTTTGCTGATTCATCAGTCATTTCATTCCCTTTAATGCCAATATGACCTGACCAAATAAAGTACACCGAGGTTCCTAATTCTTAAAGCACCTTCACAAGATCTAGGATGCAATTTAATATATTTCCAAGGTCTGAATACATGAAATTTAGGACACTAAGTAAATATGATACCAATACAATTTCAACAAGCGACTTCAAGGCTTCTTGGAGAGCCATCGATGATTGTGGCATTAACCATTTTTTTTTTTATGCCATTATAATTTTTTTTTTTATTTTATATTTTGTATGGTTAAAATTAATTTATTTATTTTGATTGTACACATTGTATAAATGGAACCATTAGCATTACTTACTGCCTTTAAGTAAGGCATATTGCGATATTTATTCTGTAAATGAGCTTTTCAAAAAAAAAAAAAAGTTTTCGAAAGTTTGCCTTTCTTTTTCTTTTTCTTAGTTGAAATTATATAGTTAATTTATATATATATACATATATGTGTGTAGAAAGGTTCATGATTATTTTATCGGAAACTCTATCAAGAGGGTTGCCACTTACACAATACACAATATTAAAAATACACTATAAATTACAATGATTTGGCATTCATAAGAACTTTGGCACAAGTTTAAAATATATGTGCTTTCAAACCTATATTTTAGAGGCCTGGTTTATCTCGCCTTATTCTAATATATTCACTACCTTTAAATTCTCAATCGTTTTTATAATAATTTAAAAAGTTTTTTTTTTTTTTTTTTTTTATTATCACAGAACGGTGAAAAACAAACTAACATGTTTAACAGGACAGCCAATACTGTGAAGCATGTTCCGGTGCCATCTTTGCATGTGAGAGCCTGCTGCTGTAGACCCAAAAGCGATCCCCCTTAAAGAAGTAGGTATTTCCTGAATGGACAAAGGCATCATTATTATTTTTCTATAAATTTATTTAAAAAAATATATACATCATGGAAAATAAATATCATACATATCATAAAAAATGTCTTAATGAAAAAACGCTTACCATCCTTGTAAGTCATCACAGAATCAAAACTGACGGAAGGGAATCCCCAGTCACTCATTGGCCTGGAGAAGTTCTTCATTGTCTTCATTTCTTCGTCATAAGCCCAATAATTCGATTCACTGAAACAAATTTAAAAAATATAGGGACGTCCATAATAAGTGGTGGTCTTACATAAAACTGGCATCCCAAACATTTTTTTTTTCAATGATATTTTCCAATCGCATCAGTCATTTTTAGTCTGGTTAAAATTGGACTGATAAGGTATTTGAACATTGTACCCATGACTTCTTAACATTGACGTGCCATTGCTAAAAAGGTGATGAAAACGTATTCGGAAATATTTTTGGAATTTTAAAGATTTTATTTGCAGTGGCAGGTAGCTATTTCCCGTGTATGCATCTGTTCGTGACCACGCAACCATTATACGTCGGAATATCCTAGTGTAAATATCACCTCTGACTACAAGTACATTCATTGTCCACTATAAATTAGTTAAACCTAAATGAAATAGTGTTTCAGCGGTAATATTTTTACCCTTATTTTCACATTGTCATGGCCATTATCATTTAACATTGTCATGGTATCTTTATATTCCATGCAAATGTTAAGATACCACGACAATGTTAAAAAAATAATTTTTAGATAATTTTAGGAATACAGTGGCCGAAATTGGGTGTGATATGGATACTGAAATTGGATTGATTTAAATTATGTGATGAAAAAATACTTTAACGTTAAAAAAATACTGATATTCGTTATGAAGCAGGAATGTTTAATGTTTTTTATATAGTATGGAACCTTAATCAACTAAGACCCCTTTTTTACACTGCCATGTATAAAGTCACATTGGTGTGGGGGTGAATTCACATTGGTGTGAGGGCATTTACATTGTCATGGGTTTGAATTATAAACTGAAAAAAAAAAAAAAGTAAAGTGATTCGTGTGTTGCTGCACTACCTATAATCCTCACAAGAAGCCTCCAGGAAGTATCAAATGTTTGCAGCAAGATTTATCAACATTTAAATTTAGAATTTCGGTAGCTTAAATTTTGCCTGTGGTTTGAGAATCACCCATTTAGGTTGTTAAATTGTATGGATGAAAAAAAAAAAAAAAAAAAAAAAACCATTCACACGATATGTACAATAATAATTTTTCTCATTAAGAAAGTGTAAATAACTGAGTATCAATATAATAAATTATATAACATTCTATAATTCAATTTAATGATAATGTTGTTAACTTGTGTTTTCCAAATTAGAAAAGAGGTAATAAGAAAATATCAATCCATATTGAAACTGATGTTAGCTTCTGTTATATTTTCTTGAGCGTGAGACGAGGAAATAAGGAAGTATCAATATAACGCGCTATCATAGGGAAAAAATGAGGGGAAATAATGACAGGAAAAATTGTAGGAAAAAATTCAAGGAAAAATGAGGGCTTTTTTTTATCATGTTTCCTTAAATATTTTTATAACTACGTTAAGTTAACAAATAATTGGTCACCAAGGCACTTATAATACATTAAAATGATACAAGAGAAATGCCCACATAATGAGTCGAGAATTGCTCACGATTTACTTAACTATCAATAGTAAATAGGTGAATAACTATTAATCAAGACAACTTTTTGCATTTTTTTGTGCTGATACAAAAGAGATTGGTTGGAACGAGAAGGAAAAACAACATTTTCTGGTAATCGCACTTAATATTTTATTTATTATTTTAGGTTTATCTCAGTCTCTCTCGGATATTGTGGACAGTTTTTTTTTTTTTTTTTTTTTTTTTTTCCTGATCAAAAAATATTAGACATGTATTTTGCCTTTCCGACTAATGTCCCCTATAAGCCGAGAAAAAAAAAAATTAGAAGCCATTAAACTAATTTATTTTATATCTCAAGTTTAAAAAATGATATCGATATGATTCTTTTTATTTTTATCTCTTGAATCTTTTTATTTTTTAATGCACATTTGACTAAAAATAGAGATTTTGGTTTGGGTTAGTTAAATTCTAAAAGAAATTATTAGATCTTCAAGCAAACTACTTTTATAGATTTTTTTTTACACAAAACGTGACATCAGATTCTAATTCAGCATTCAAAAGATCCCTTAAATACAAAATTTCATCCAGATGGAAAAACAAAAAATTCAAAATATTCCCCTGACCAAATGGTAAGCAATTTTCTTCTTTTTTTTTTAAATGTTTAAAAATCAATTTTATAATTTTACTCAAAACATAGGGTGGTCATGCTTGAAATAACTTTGGTTTCATCATCCTATCTGGATTCAAACTCAAGTTAAAAATCAAAGCTTATTTCGGATTTTCCAACTTTTCAAATAGGTTTTTGTTAATCGAATTTTGCATTTATATACATCAAAACAAAGCTAAGTCTTTACTATTTCTAGCGATACCAATCAATTTGAATTGATTTTAAAAAAAATAAACGAATCGCCAAAGTAACTTTAACTTCTGCATCAAATCTCGCTATTCTTTCTGTTTCAACGACATTCCCACAACGCATAATTGTCACATTTTGTGTCTTCTACCAAAACAAAAGACTAACACGGAACCATCAGATTAGACTCAGTAACTTAAAACACACGTCAGCCTATTGTATAGCCTTCTAAACAGTTGCACCATTTCGTTGATAACAAACTAGCTAAATATAAAATCACTATTCATGATAGTGATTGAGGGGGTAGGTGGAAAAATGGCGCAAGACGGCCATGTGAACGCATCACTCTATGATGTCTAAATAATATCCCCTGAAAATAATAATTTGATATCTTGAAAATTCGATGAGATGTCGATATTTTTGTGGTAAGAAATCAGAAGGCCGTAAGCGAAGCCTGTTTATAATGGCAACCCGTTGAGTACTGTTTATGTTCAATTCGTGTGTTGCTCCTCACTTTTAATGTTTTTATTTCAATTCATTCTTACGTTTCCTGTATTGATATCATTACTGGAAACAAATAACGTTTTTTGAATTTACAGCCAATAGATGACACAAGAAGGCTATACGTTGAGACCTAGCAAGGAAATATACATATATATAAGGAAATATACATATATATATAAGGAAATATATATAGAGAGAGAGATGCGAGAAAAGGAATAGCGTGGAACGAGGAAAGAAGGAAGGAGCAGTCGGAAAGAATGAGGAAAAGGTGGGAAGAGAGAAGGAAGGAGAGAAGGGGTATGAAAAGAAGTGATAATAGTGATATTATTTTAGTTTTACTTGTTTTATAATCCAAATGTTATCTCCTCTTTTTTTTTTCTTTTTTTTTTCATTTCAAAAATACCTTACTTTACTTAAGTGTTTTCAAAAACTCGTTCCCTGGAAAAAGGGCCTCAGAACAGCAGTTATTTATATAATTTTCTGAACTATCTGGAAATATATATTACTCATTGTTCAATCGCCTAATACCAATAGAGTATTTTCAAACATCGCAACAACGCAAGAAATTAACACCGTTAAGCTAAAAACGTTGGAATGCATTATCTCAAAACGCGATTTTGTGTTGTGTGTCCTTTTTCCGCCTAGTGCCTCAATTATATTATTATTGTAGAATTACGTGTACGCCAGAGGAAAAAAAAAACTAGACGTATGACCTACTGAGAATGCGATGAAGGAAAGTCCTCTGTGGTGGTTTGGTCATGTCTTCCATAAATATCATGGTATTTTCCTTGTTTCCAATATTCAAAATTCTCCGACTTCCTGCTTGTAACAGTGCAATTAAAGCATCGAACCTAATATTTCTGGCGATGACTTTATTTTCTAAACTAGGGGTAAATTATTTATGTTGAAATTTAAAAAAAGATATGCCTATCCTTCCAATGTAAGCTCCATAACCGCTCTAACCAGTCTCCTAGAAAAATAATCTTCCAACTTGCTACACACTCGATTCCCGATAAACATCTGACGCATCTGAAAAGAAGATGGACTAGCGATATCTTGAGGTACGCATTTATAAGGATCAATACAATTAGGATTGATAAATTAATTGCCACTTCTATTGGGATTATTTTTTTTAGAATACTAGTTTCGAATGCTAAACGTTCATCTTCAGTTCTAAAACATACAAAATTTTCAAGACATGAGTACTATGGTACATGGATTATATACACTAAACTTTTCAAAAATGTAAGACTAGAAATCAAACATTAGTACCCACCTCAGTCATTTTAATCATAATTCCCTTCTCCTAAAGACAAAATAGTCCCTTTACAAAAAATCTAATGAATGTGAAGTTAAACATACGGGAAAAACTGGACGATCGGTAAATCAAAGATTAAAAGAACATACAATAATAAGACCCTAAATTCCAATTTCGAAATCCATTAAATGAAAATAACAATAAATTTAATAAAGACTCGGGAGTAAAGATACGACATTAAGTAGAAAATAGCCTAAAATTGAATTTTTATGAATCATTAGAAATAATAAAATCGTATAAACCGATCCAGATTTTTGTTTAAAGGACCAAATAAACATTTCCAATAGCCTCATTTTAAATTTGATTCTATTAGGAGCGGAAAAATCCTATGAGTCATAAGGGAAATCCCATAGTAAACCCCAAAAATTTAATCTACCTGCCCCCTCCCCTTCTCACGGTGTATATATTTCAGTTACCTCTTAGATCTCCTGAGGTGAGTACTAATGTTTGATTTTTTGTCTTACATTAATTCATCATTCCTAATGGACTAGCTTCATCGATGGCCAAGTGATAATATTCTATATAAACTATAATAAACGTTATAACGTTTATTAAAGCGCTACAAATAGGTAGTATTTTACAGGTTATTGTAATTTTTTTCCACACAGTTATTTGATTTATACATTAAACTAGCATCCCCCGCCGCCGCTTTACCCGCCCTCATAAGTAAAAAACTTAAATAAAAATGACTAATAATTGACATTGTATTTGTTTATCGATACAAATGTTGTATTACAATTGTTAACAAAAATTTTATTCAATTGAGCATTATTTCTTCAATAATATTTTCATACATAGTAGTAATTTTTAACCTGGTTAAAATTGTTTAGATAATATTTTGGGAGTGTTAGTTACGTAAAAGCATAATTATACATCCAATTTTGTAATTTAAATATATGAGTTGGTAATACAGATAGACAGGGGCTATAAAGAAACTCTAGCAGACATTGGACTGCATTATCAGTGCTTACAACTAAAGGCCCATGGATCATATTTTCACGCACATCAAAAAGCAAAGGATCGACATTTTGATTTGGAAATAATTTTTATTTAGCAGAAATAATTTTATTTATTTGATATGGTTCGATTTTAATTTTTAACCATAGAAGTATATATAGCATAGCAGTGTGGCTAATCTCGTTTCTGCCGCTCAAGATTCTACTTTGAGATTTTTATCATTGCTAAACCTTTCTATAACTGTGGAAATGTGGTTAAAATTTGGTATGTAGATAAGGAGGTGGATGGATTCAGAAGTTCTACCATTGTGAACTATATTTCGATAAGTTGTTAACCACATATTGGTCGATTTTTACTGAGATCCACATGTCACCACATACTTATAGGTTTTAATCAAAAAATAGTACTATTATATATATTTTTTAAAGTTTAAGATCTGATTGATAATATGACTTAATTTATTCAGAAAATGTTGGCATGGGCTTTTTTGAATTATAAAATTATAAGTAAAAATTTATTTTTCCAAGTGCCGTATAGGATACGGTTCGACTCTGCACCGAAGGACGTCAAGAACAGGATTTCAATTCCTATACAAGCTGGATATTTATGTAGGTGAATCAGCACCTCGCAGGTTGATACTTGCATCATTTTTCCTGCAGCCACCGCTATTGCGAAGGTGTTGTAATGTAAGCAATGATTCGATACTCAAATGTTTATTTTCATGAAGCTTGGATGACGCTTGAAGCCATTGTTAAAATATTTTTCTGAAAGTTAATTATAACACAAATACACATTTTACTCGAGCTGAACTTAATAATTTTAATAATAATATTATTAAGTGTAGATGTAATAAATGATCTGCTCACAATGACGTGGATATACCGTTTTCCTGGAGGTTTTCTTGAGTTTCTCAAAGTATGTAACGTTTTTTTCACAAAAAATTAACACTTCTGTTGTTGTTGCTCAAATGGAAAACATGACCAGGATTTCCTAATCAGAAATGTAATGGATTTTTTTTTTCGTTATGTAAAGTTTGTCGCTAGGACAATCCGTTTAGGAGGTATATTGGTTTGAATGAAAAAAAAAGTCACGTTTGCCTACATTTAGTAAATATTGGGACTTTTTGACTAGCCCTAGCTCTGTTGGTGTTGCTCAGATCAGAAATTTAATTACATTTTTGCAAAATATGGTTTGACCCTGTTTTACATTTTCAGATATGGTTTCATCCGATTTATTACCTTCTCATTCATGTCATAATACATATTCCGATAGTAGCTAAAAGCATTTAGGAAGAAACAATTATTTTTATTTTTAATTTTTTTAATATGAAACTACTAGTTCAGAAAGGGTACAAAATATGAAGTTTATAACTACTCACAGGGCAACAGAAATCCAACAAGTTTTTAAATAATGTTATGAGTAGAACGGACGGAAAAAACTATAGAGGACCAAAATAATTAAGGAAAAGGGTGGAAAGGGCAAATGTTTGCCAAGGGAATGACAACTTTACGACGCAAAAGTATTTAATGTCCTAATAAATTAGTGTTTTCTTTTGTTAGTGCAGGCTCTGAAACAAGGGCAGAGGGGAAATTATATTGTGTCTTAGACGGGCTTTAAACTTTTCTTACTAATTTCTGAAACTAATGATCAGAAAATAACCATGGCATTTTTTAAATGGAATATTATATAAACAGTTATTTTTGGAGACTGTGCCAACCAAAAGAAATCAAGATAATCGAATGAAATCTGATAATCGTAAAGAAGTGCCAAAAAATTGTTGCAAAGGCAGGATTAAACTGCTCTTCTTGGCTAGCACAGACTCCAAAAATAACTAATCATAAATTGTGAATAGGTATATAAGTATCGATATTTTCGTTTATTGTCCTTTAATGATCTTTGTTTTGAAGTAGTTAAAATATTATTTCCTACTTTTTAGGTCAAGTTTGTACATGTAATTTTAATCTTGAAGTCGGTTTTGGTTTTTTTTCTAAAAAATAATTTTATTTCATCGCTTTACTAAATTTATTCACAACTTAAATAGGAAAAAAATTATTTCAAATGTTCAACCCTCCAGTTTTGTTCCTCTCCAGCTTCCTGCACTGGGATCCACTTGCTTCCAGTCTCTTTATATCTTTTCCCCAACTCTTCCTTGTCCCTTTAATAACCTTTTAAATTTAATCTAGGGAGCACGTGCAACGTTTTTTAACTATATGAATCAACCTCTGAAGATGAAATGGAAAAAGAATTTTTATTTGGAAAGGATGATACCATCTAGGCTATGACGGACTTCATCAAATATTTTCATTCAGAAAATATTATAAAATTTGGAAACTGAAAGAACTAAGGTGGTTTAATAACTGATGAAGAATTATAAAAATGATGTTATAAAATAAGCAGTGTATACCATTTTTTATAAGTTTTTTTTTTTCTCTTTGATATTTAAATCCACACCTGTCACTTATCCTGTGACAACAAGCAGATATGAAAATTTTATGCAAGATAATTGCCATGGTAGACATGAGAGGGGTCAAGACCCAGCACCTTTACTCCTAACATGAAACATGATATTTAATCAATTTTAACAGAGTAGATCTCTCAACCAACTCCTTTTTAGCCTTCTTCAAGTATTCTCTGTCATGCTTCCCGAGGCAATAGTTAGTATGAAGTTGTTGATATGTCCGTAGAGTTTGTCGTGAAGTCTTTTGTATGAAGTATGGATGAGATCCTAAACAATGGGTATACGTAAGTCTGTGTGTAATGTTATGTTATTGACATACCAAGGTATTGTGTTATGAGTCTTAATGTTTTTGACTGGAACGTCTGTATTTTTTGGATAATTGTTTTTTTTTGCTATTTCGTAAATTTTTGAGGCGTACGTACATAGAGGTGTTAATAAGTAAGTATAAGTATTTAGTCTCTGTATCATTTTTAATATAACTCGTTTATGTAGAAGTGGATAAAGAAGTCTTTTGTATAGAAGTGGATATTGTTAGTCTTTTGTTAAGGCTTAGGCGTTTCTCTTTCACATGCGAGCCCCATGTCATCCTTCTGTCGTAAATTAGTCCGAAGCATGTTTTATAGTTATTTTTTTCTTTATGTAAAATAATAAACAAATTATTGCGTTTAGGTCATGTAACTCTCATTACAACTAAAACCAATCAGAATCGATCTTAATACATAAATTTTAGGTAAGGTCTGAATATATACTCAGGAGGTAAATAAAACAGTAATTTATAATGAAATTAACAGTAGGAAGTAGAAACATACACTTAGATATGCAACAGGTGCAGATGCAGATGTCATTACCTATAGACTAATTTTTAAAAGAAAAAAAATATTGATTTAGAAATATTAGACTATCAAAGAAAATATCGATATAGAAATACCAGGCTTTCAAAGAAAAATATCCGTGTTGTTTATGTACCGTGCATCGGTACCCGCCCCAGACTTCTGATACAGACCCCAGATTTGGTTCAGGCGACAATATATATGTTTTTCTTGTCAATCAAAAGTGACTTGATCCTAGAATTGAAAAATAGCTGAGGCACTGCTGAAGTACTTGTCCTGGTGGGGTGGTGTAAAACCTTAAGCGTGATACTGACCATACATACTCCTCGTAAAACCGTTAATTGAAATAGTGATACTTTAGTGTTTCACTATCAAAAATTATTTCACAAAATGCTAATATTACCTGAAGATATAAGTAGTACCGTTCCTAACGGTTACAGCGTCCACCTTGGTCGTTCTCCACGGAAGGCCGTAATCGGTTAACGGGCGTGGGCTGCTGAGGACGTTGCCATCGGAGACCCAGAACTGCGAACCTGAAAGTTTTTAGATAAATTGTCATTAAAATAAATAATAATTAAACTATAAATAATTTTCATATTGGGTAAATCATTCTTTCCTTCAACATACTTTCTTATTATCCGTTCATATCTTAATGATAGAACTTTCAAAGTAAGCCATAATTTTTCATATTCTCCTCTCTTTACCCAATCTGCCGGAGTTCCTCAAAGTAATTTTCTTGGTCTCATCCTCTACACATTCTATACAGCTGACATCCCGACTCATCCTAGGACCCATCTCACACCTGTATGCTATTAGTAAATACTAATCCTTTAATTTCATCTTAATCATTTCAATCTCATATCACAAACCTTCATGAATGCTGTCAAAAATGGATGATTAAAATAAATCTCATAAAAAAATCCCATAAAATAACTTTTACTCCTCGTCATAAACCTACGACTTCCTGTCCGGCACTAACCTTTAATAACATTCCACTGATCCTCGTTAAACCAATCCGCTACCCAGGCCTCCATCTGGACAGACGACTTAAATCCTCATACGAGACTTAAAAGACAAGAAACGGCTCGTCGTTTTCGGCTACTTCACCATTTACTAAACAAACGTTCAAAATTGCCGATCTACTACAAAAGACACATTTACATGACAGTTATCAGACGTATTCAGACATATGCGGTTAAGCTTTAGGACTACAATAAACCTTCTAATTTATCTCGTATCCAATCCTTGCAATCCGAAATCTTTCAAAAAATCCTTAACTTATTAATAAAGATCTTAATGTTTCATATGTTGCTGATTTACCCCCAAACCAGACACCTTTCCTTTCATAGTAAACTCTATAACCAATCAAGACACTAGTTTCACAACTTCCTTCACACTCAATACCCGTAAATCCTTCGAGGAGTCTGAAAAGAAGATGACCGAGAGATCTTCTAATGTAGAATATTTATTGAAGTGTTACCAGTGAGAAGTTATTTACATATTATTGACAAGTCATTGTAATAATTTCCTCAACTTTAATTATAAATACGTATACAGCTGTAAATATCAATAAATAGTTTTTAAGCAATCTTAGGTAAATCAGACACATTTTAACATGCAACATGAAATCGAAGGAGGTGCGGTAATTCAATGGCTAGAGTTTTAGTAAATGAGTTGATTCCCAAGCTTTTCAGTTCCTCCCAGGCACGAGTTCGAGTAAGACTGTCAAAATTTTATTTTAAGGTCTGGAAAACCTCCTGACACACACCCAGTCTCGATAAAGTGGCTACTTGTAATAAGGGGAAAAAAACCTGGCGTTTGAGCTGAGTTAAGCGATTTCAGCCAAATTTCTAACTTTCACAACCTTTGTGAAACCGTTGGCTCAGTAACAGTAACCCTAAGTATTCAACATAACAACTGTTTGTTTAGTTGCTTAATGGACTCCTGCACATATTTCATCTCTTCCTTAATTATATCCGTTGTTTCTTTTACAAATCGGAATCGAATCGGACGGCAAAACCTAGACGAAGAAGGAGTTGGAATCTGCCATACAATTTTACTGCCTTCTTTTCCACAAACAATGCGCAAAGGCACAAAGGAACTCATAAAGTATAAAACCCGAGACCCTACATGGGTTTAGTGGTACAGGTTTTCCTTTCTTTCTTTTTTTTTCAAACAAGCAATCGAAGTACAATAATTTTAATTAATAAGGTAAACTCTTAAATTAATAAGATCGGTTTTGAGCCATGGAACACTGTATTTGTTTTATTTATTTTTTGTTTTTTTTTTCTCCAAGTAGACGGCAAATTGACAATTTTAATTTATCTCCATTTCAACCCATCAAAACCTAAATTTACGAGCGAATCGTAGTTGGATGACAAAGCAGCCCAAAAACCTTTCAATATTCCATACGTTTACAAAATAAATGTGTCGCAATCATCAGCATAGCAATCAGCACCGTAATTTATTTTAATTCCTCAATTTTATTGCTATGAGTCGTAATGTTCTTGAAAAAATTGTTAAATTTAACAGCGTAGGTATAATCTTCAAATATAACAGGAGTAAATTTCTCTATTTTTATAATTATATTTCCGAAAACACTCCATGAAAATTTTTCAAGTTACTATCGCAATGCTCTTTCCCGTCTTCATTTAAAAGAACCACTCATGCTTATAAACTCCATGGTTTGTATGATTTTTTTTTTTTTTTTTTTTTTTTTTTTGGAACCTGCCGAGGCTTATATGAGTTCTAAAGCGAAGTATGGTTTTGATGGAAATAAAAAGAGGGGGAAGAAAAAAGATAGTAAAAAAAAAAGTTGAGGAAAAAAGGTTTCGTGAGAATCTTTATGGGATTTTCACGGTGAAATTGGAGGCTTTTCCAGCCCCACCATGGGCCAATTAATCAGGGAAAGTGTGTAATTGGAAACTGAAAATCGGCGTTTTATTACAACCCGAGAATATATTCCTGGGTCGATTGGTTTGCTTACAGTATTAACGTTTATTGCAAGTCGGGTATTCGTTAATGTGGCCATCCTGAAATTGAAACATAACTGTTGCTATTCTATCTTCAAAATGATTTTGAAAAATTATAAAAATCGACCATTTAAACATTATATTACACATTGATAGAAGCTTATTTGTATAGTTAAATATAATGTGAGCCCACACAAGCCTTCTCAGTCTTGACCTCTCTTACAAGTAGTATACAACTGAAGCAAACATTGGAAAAACAGGTTGAACCACAACAAATCATATCATATTATATCAAATTACATAATCTGGCAGAGTACTTTACCTTAAATTATTATTGAATGACATTCTAAATTGGATCTGAGATAAAAATAAAACCTATTCGGTACAAATGTCTTATGAAAAATTTATGTTTAGAAACTACAAACTTCTGATGCCAAACCTTTTAGAACAGCAACAAAGGATCCTTGGTATATAAGTAACATAACCTGCATACGGGCATACATACGCCTATCATACAGACAAAGTATTCATACAGACCTACTACAAAATATTTCACAATAAACTTCAGTGTCATCCTAATAAACTCATGCATAATCGACATTATGTAAAACTAACGAATTTGAAAAATCGCTTTTTTTATTTTGTACGTTCACCGATGCTTTCTACTAAGTCTTGTGGTAAAAATTCGATTCTGGTCTACAATTATAAGACCGATATCTATAATGTAAATTTACGAATTTCTAGAATTTTAATGTAAACTAGGCCTTGTAGAATACAATGGTAAACGAACGAAATAATGCGTTATTTCACATTCGTTAGTTTTACTTTGTAGCGATGACATGCCCACAACAATGTCTTTAGAAGGTTGAAATCTGGAAGAGAGATCTCCTGGGATAAAATGAAATATTAAACAATGGGAAATTAATCATGCTTATTATGAATCGATCTGTTCTTCTTATCATTTTTATTTTTTTATTTTATTTTATTTTTTTTTTGTATTACCATCCCATTCGCTGGTTGTCATTTTTTATATTTTAACAGTTGTGAATACAATAAAGAAAGCAAAATAAAGTAGGATATGAAAACTCTAAGGCATTTTGATAACCAAATGCAAAGATGGAGAATCTAAAAAATTAACCCGTTTTTATCTCTAGCTTCTTAGGCAATCAGATTTACCGCAACGTATGAGTAATGCTTAGGTGATCGGGATACTTATTGATACTTCAATGAACCTATGATTGCATCAGCCTGATAAGATAAATAAGTATGTGAGATAAGATAAAATGACGGCGTTTTTTCAGTTTCGAGTAGTTCCGTCTGGCAGATCGCAAGATGAGGTCGTGTTTCGTCCTCTTGCTCCTGATCGCGGTTGTTACGGTAAGTGGAAGGCACCTTCAAACAGATTTTAAGGAAGCTTCTATTCTACTTACTACAGTAAACAGCATCATCGACGTTCCTGACAGACCTCAATGTCCAGAAGGACAGCTCCCAGACCGAAACGGAAGGTGTAGGGACGTAATTCCTAACTAGTGACGGAACGGAGATGGAATAAACCGCTTTCAAGATGGAATAAGCATACAAGATAATTATTCAATGTATATGCTTTTATTTGAAAATAATTTTGTAACTCTTCAGCTGTTGTTTTAAAACCTATTTTATTTAAATTTAGTATTTTAAAGATGTTCGCACCATGTACAGATTTTTCTTCATTTTTCTACAAATCAACTTATTGATTTTTCCATATGATAATAATTTACTATTCTCAATATTTATTATTTTACTCAATATTTTTATTTTACTTTAATATTTTACAATATTTATTATTTTATGTATTACTATTTGCAGCAGAATGTATACAATGTATGGTATAATACTTTTTTTTTTTTCTTTACTGTTAACAGTTATTTACAGATTCGAAAATGTTGATATTTTCTTTGTATTTAAAAAATGTACTTAGATTTTATAAAGAAATTCCTAAATATATTATAAACATAAATAAAATTCATTCTAAGCAATTACGAATTTTTTTTTTTTTTAATGTTCATTTCACTTTACGTTTTGAAACCCTGAAGTTTCTAGTTTCTAAATGAAAAGTTGATATCTAGAATGATTTAAAGACAAGAACCTTGGTAATTGTAAAAGAATATATGTGCTATCCATTTTATTTAAAATTAAGTCTTTCATATGTCTCTTTAATTTAAATTAAGACTGGATTTATAGAAAAAGACATAATAAATACTGTTCGCGCCGATCGGCGCTTTTGTGTTAAGGTGAAATGAGAAAGTCGTAATTTAGTTCAAGTGACGCCCTCTACCGACTTCCCTCATTAACCGGCCCTTTACTTAGTTTTCCTATTGCCAACCAGAGGGCAGTTGACTTTATTAACTCTCGCAAAGTTTAATATGCGGGAGTTCTAATCGCAATCTTAATCCCCTCAGGACCATTCTCGGTCACTCTGTTCCTGCACTCTACCCTGGATGCACCTACTTTTGTCCAAGACTTCATGGTCAGCATAATTGTTGCTCAGTTGGGCTGATTCTTTTTTCTTTATTTTGTATAATTGTTTACCCAGTAATACTGTCTTATTTTCTTTACATTACATAATTGTTGCTCAGTTGGGCTGATTCTTTTTTCTTTACTTTGTATAATTGTTTACACAGTAGTACTGTTTTATTTTCTTTACATTATATAACTGTTGCCCAGTTGGGCTGATTCCATTTTCTTTACATTGTATAATTGTGCACCCATTCTTGTTACAGTATTTTTATTATTCCTTTTTTTTATCTTTCTCCTTACTCAAGCTGAGCTTTCTTTTCTCTTATTTTTATTGTATAAATTTGCTGCTGCCGCCCTCCATTTTCATTGTATAACTTTTGGAATAAAATTGGGCAACATCCCAATTTTGGTGGGCGGTATGTTCGCGCCGATCGGCGCTTTTGTGTTAAGGGGAAATGAGAAAATCGTAATTTAGTTCAAGTGACGCCCTCTACCGACTTCCCTCATTAACCGGCCCTTTACTTAGTTTTCCTATTGCCAACCAGAGGGCATTTGACTTTATTAACTCTCGCAAAGTTTAATATGCGGGAGTTCTAATCGCAATCTTAATCCCCTCAGGACCATTCTCGGTCACTCTGTTCCTGCACTCTACCCTGGATGCACCTACTTTTGTCCAAGACTTCATGGTCTTCCTAGTTTACATGCTCAAGGCTCACATAGCCTTCCGAGAATCCTTTATATGTTAAAAGTGTTTTCCTTTCGTGCTACAACCAGTAAAATTTTCCTTTTGACTTTAATGAGTGGTGATAGCAGAGGAGGAGAGTTTAATCAAGTTTTACAGGCCACAAGGAGCGTTCGCCTGTCTGTGAGGACTTCAGGGGCCCCGCGAGAACTAGAAGGCGACCGCAACCAAGTGAGTGCGCTTATCTGTATTTTTTGGTTGAATTATTTTCCCGCTAACATCTCCCCAAAGTTGCAGAACCTCGCTTTGATTAAATTCTATACAGTCCATTTTTACTGCGCCGAGGCGAGTTATTCGCACCGGCAATTTTCATTAACATTTTTGGTCCGATCCGGGCCGTATATATTGTACCGCATTGAAGCGAGACTTTTTGCAGTTTTGGGGCGATTAATCGGCCGCTCATTTTTCAATTTTATTTATTTTACTGGTTATTATTTTCAAATTTCCAGAAATCACGAACTTTTGACCACTTTCTGTTCAAAGTACGTGATTGCCAGTTTCTGCCGGTTTTTAACTAACCCTATACTCAGCCATTTTGTCTCCATCAATTTGATCAGCTGGTGGCTGACGTCACACTTGCTACGTCATCTCATACCTATCCCCGCCATTTTCTGTCATTCAAATATCACTTACAGTTACGTGATAATTAGTCTAATTAATTTAGCCACTTTCTCTCCTTTCCCTTACTGCTTTGCATATTACAATTTTATTTTATCTGTTTATTTATATATTCCATATTTTACAAAATGCCTTCTGAAGACAAAAACATCATTTTGCAAGCACAACTATTGGCAAAGAGGGAAACGGTGTTTGCTGATATAACTAGCAGTTGGGCCCAAATAAAAGCTTCTTCTGTTGAGGATATTTTTTCTGTTCAGGCTCTTTACGAGGATTTACCCTCTCTTCAAGCTAAATTTGAAACGGTAAATGAAAAAATCAGTGACCTAAATGTTATCCTAACAAAACAGAATCAAGTAGATACCCAAGCCCCAGCTATAGCCTTCAATGATATAGCGCGTAAAATAAAGGCTAAATTATTTCAGTTAAAAATAGAACAACCCAGTATAACCTCAACACCGTTGCCACCCCTATTCATTTGGCTCAAAGTGCTTTCTCCTTAACACCTATCAATCATCAATCATGGAAATCTTCGGAAACTGAAAATATTGAAAAACTCCCAGTTGAACAATCCGTGAGTACAGACCATAAAGACTCAAATGTTTCTGACATTCCAGAAAACATTGACCCTTCTATTGACATCCATACATGTAGTCATGCACTAACCAGTGATAACGTTCACCAGGACATACAAATCAATAATCTAGATGCTTCTTTATACTCAAATCGAGTTTCAATAATTAATCACGTAGATAAAACAGGTGGTGCTGATACCACTGTCAGTGATTCATCTGATGAAAGGTCATTTGCTTCTCTTGCAGAAGAGGATAATTACATCTCATCCTCAAATAGCCGCTATTCTTTAGCCAATCAACATTGTTCAAAATTCCTTCTTATTAAAAATAAAAACAATAAGAAACCAGTATGTTCACAAGGTAACCAAGATAGTGTAACAAGTAAAATTCCGGTCTCGAATCCTATTGAAAATACCCTTTTAAAACCACCAGTTGTCAATATCAAAAGGTCTGTACGATCTAAAATTTCGATGTCTGTTAAATTTTCCCCGGTAGGATTTGCTGATGTTTCTTCTCCCACTAATCATGCCCATATTGACTCTAGGAGTCTTTCTCCTACTCATCCCACGCAAGCCAAAATTTTTTGTTTAGGGACTCAAGATCCCTCCTCTTTGACCAATTGCCAGGAGCATTGGCCTCCTCCTTATCGTGACACCGACTTAGGCACCAGGCCATTACCGCATCTTAAGTCTACTCCCATTGCGCTCATCGCAAATGAACCTGACCATACCTTTAAATATTTTTCTGGGTCTCTCCTTAATATCCGTGCCGATAAGCCGGCAAAGCCGCCTTGTTGCCGTACTCCTTTCCTCGGTAGCCTGGAGGTCCTCAGGGTGGGCGGCATACTTGACAACGCCGTTCCTACTCATGATTCACAACGTTATAAGTGGACTTCAAATTCCAAACGCCGTTGTGGAACCACGAAACAGGGCGATGTTGTTGTGAGCAAGGGACTGAACAGCTCCTCACTCTCCCGGCCTTTAGCTCTTATTTCCGAGCATTTTCAGGATTCTCTACTCAAAATTCGTACCGGAAAGCCGGCAAACTCGCTTTGCAACCTGACGCCTTTCATCGACAGCCTGGGTGTTTTCTCAGGGTGGGCGGCCGACTTAAGAACGCCAATTTAAAGTACGATTCCCGTCACCCAATTTTGCTTCCTAAGTCCGCATATCTATCTCTGTTAATCTGCAAGCACTTTCACATTTCCTCCCTACACGCTGGGCCCACTACTTGCCAGGCCCTCGTGTGTAGCCGTTACTGGATCATCTCGTTGCGTCAGCTGTTAAGGAAGATGATCCACCGTTGTACCACATGCCTTCGTTTCCGTGCTCCTACCGTGCAACCCATTATAGCTGACCTGCCTTCGTGCCGCGTTCGGCCCAGCAGACCTTTCTTCAACACCGGGATTGATTTCGCGGGGCCATTTCAGGTTCGCGCGTCGCGGCTTCGTAAATCTGCTCTTACCAAGGGTTACTTATGCGTATTTGTGTGTACCGCCACCAAGGCCGTGCACCTCGAATTTGCCTCTGAGCTTTCCACTGCCGTTTTCCTGGCTACTCTAGATAGATTCGTTGCACGCCGCGGTCTTCCGCATTCCATTCTATCTGACCAGGGTCGTAATTTTGTCGGAGCTAATAAGCAATTAAAAGACGTGCATCTTTTCCTCCGCGCTCATCACGAGGAAATTTCGAATGTCTTGTCGAGTCGAGAGATAAGTTGGGTATTTAATCCTCCTTTAGCGCCCAATTTCGGTGGTCTTTGGGAAGCCGCAGTCAAATCCGCAGAACCTTTGTTATCTCGGTTATCCACCGAAGTTTTATTCACTTTCGAAGAATATGCCACTCTTTTTCGCTCGGATCGAGGCTATTCTAAATAGCCGTCCTATCTGTTCATTGCCTTCTGCCCCCGCGGATGCCGCTGCTTACTTAAGTCCGGGACTCTTCCTCATTGGGGCTCCACTTTTATCCGTTGCCGAGATTCCTATTTCTGAGGATCATCATTTAACGTCTAGATGGAAGATCATTTCCCAGTATTCGCAGCATTTTTGGCGACGATGGTCCAGGGAGTACTTAAACTCGCTGCTGCTGCAGCGTACTAAGTGGACCGCAGTGTCCAAACCAATAAAGCAAGGCGATGTTGTTGTGATCAAGGGTGTGAATAGCCCTCCCCTCTCCTGGCCTATAGCCCGCATCTCCGAACTCAAGTCTGGGCTCGACGGTGTACCTCGAGTGGCCATCCTTGAGACCTCCAATGGTACTCTCACTAGGCCGATCAACAAGCTCATTCCGCTCCCGGAATGACGTCTGTGCCATTTATGTTTTTTTTTTTTATTTTATATAATTGTTGCTCATTTGGGCTGATTCTTTTTTTCTTTATTTTGTATAATTGTTTACCCAGTAATACTGTCTTATTTTCTTTACATTACATAATTGTTGCTCAGTTGGGCTGATTCTTTTTTCTTTATTTTGTATAATTGTTTACCCAGTAATACTGTCTTATTTTCTTTACATTACATAATTGTTGCTCAGTTGGGCTGATTCTTTTTTCTTTACTTTGTATAATTGTTTACACAGTAGTACTGTTTTATTTTCTTTACATTTTATATAACTGTTGCCCAGTTGGGCTGATTCCATTTTCTTTACATTGTATAATTGTGCACCCATTCTTGTTACAGTATTTTTATTATTCCTTTTTTTTATCTTTCTCCTTACTCAAGCTGAGCTTTCTTTTCTCTTATTTTATTGTATAAATTTGCTGCTGCCGCCCTCCATTTTCATTGTATAACTTTTGGAATAAAATTGGGCAACATCCCAATTTTGGTGGGCGGTATGTTCGCGCCGATGGGCGCTTTTGTGTTAAGGGGAAATGAGAAAATCGTAATTTAGTTCAAGTGACGCCCTCTACCGACTTCCCTCATTAACCGGCCCTTTACTTAGTTTTCCTATTGCCAACCAGAGGGCATTTGACTTTATTAACTCTCGCAAAGTTTAATATGCGGGAGTTCTAATCGCAATCTTAATCCCCTCAGGACCATTCTCGGTCACTCTGTTCCTGCACTCTACCCTGGATGCACCTACTTTTGTCCAAGACTTCATGGTCTTCCTAGTTTACATGCTCAAGGCTCACATAGCCTTCCGAGAATCCTTTATATGTTAAAAGTGTTTTCCTTTCGTGCTACAACCAGTAAAATTTTCCTTTTGACTTTAATGAGTGGTGATAGCAGAGGAGGAGAGTTTAATCAAGTTTTACAGGCCACAAGGAGCGTTCGCCTGTCTGTGAGGACTTCAGGGGCCCCGCGAGAACTAGAAGGCGACCGCAACCAGGTGAGTGCGCTTATCTGTATTTTTTGGTTGAATTATTTTCCCGCTAACATCTCCCCAAAGTTGCAGAACCTCGCTTTGATTAAATTCTATACAGTCCATTTTTACTGCGCCGAGGCGAGTTATTCGCACCGGCAATTTTCATTAACAAATACTATTTTTCTATGGATCAAAGTAGCATAGACTATGGTGATTAAATAATAATCCAAAACCCATTAGTAACGCTTCATTAAAAATGATATATTAGATAGTCCCGAGGACATCTTTTCAGACACATCGGAGGGTTATCTGGAACAGAATGGCTAGTTGAGATACTAGTGGACTTGGATACTTATGGAGTTTACTATGAAAGGATACCTATCTGGTTTGGGTTAAATAATTACCATACATTGGAGCATTATGATTAGGGCTGCGAATTATTTGCAATAAAAACTGAAAAATAGGCACATATATATGCAAATATATTAGGTAAAATTAGCAATTAAATACCGAAAATATGCAACTATCTACATTATTTAGAAACATAAAAAATTGCGATAAATACTTATAAATAAGTACAGACTTAAGTTTGAGTAACTAATTGTGTTAAAAAAACAAAAACAAAAGGGCAAGCCGAATATTAAAAAAGAAAGCACCATTGGGTGACATACCAAGGGTATGTCAGCTGGACATCAGTATCGAAACCAGAATTTTCTGATCCAATGGTAGTTGAAGTAACAAATGTTTTTTCAAATTTTGATTTCTTACCTTTGTTTTATTTGTACTTTGTTGTTTTTTAAGCGATACGTTACTATTCTAAAAACTGTGCAGTAGTTGATACAACTTTATCAAAACAAACACAAATAAAACGCCTCATAACACTTGAAAGTCTACATTGAGAACTCACATACATTCTTTCCAACGGGATCATCTGTCTTTGCAAGAGGGATTTTTGCCATTTTAGGAGTATTCAAATAAGCAGTTAACGAATGATGTCTTGGTGGGCAATACGTGAGATACTGGGTAGTTGAGTGATGATAAGAAGAAGGGAAAAATGAACAGTGTAGTAATATTCCATGAATATGAATGGACGAGATATTTATCTGATCCAAGAAAATCAAATGCAATGAAAATATCAAGAAAAGGGAAAGAATCAGCACCAGAACAAACAAGAGCTTATTCATTAGGAGGAAAAAAAAAGAAATGAACAGGAGTTCCCATAGCTATTTTCGGTTTTTTATATTTTATTTTTTGGTTAGCTCAGAAACATAACAAAATTCGAAAGTCATTTACATACTAATATGCCGGATATCTAGATATCCAATCACAGTTCAAAATACGTATTTGTGGCAAAATATGCTAAATAATAATTCCGGATATGTAGAAAATATGCAATTACTGTTCAAAATATGTAAAACTAGTTATTTATGGCAAAATATGCACAAATATAAAATTTCATTCATTCTGTTACATGATTACAACTGGAGTTATTTACATATAAATGTAATACAGTCAATGGTACTATTTAGTAAAGTAGTATTTTTTTATTTTTTTTTTTAATATTTAAAAGCATATTATTAAAGTTTTATCTATAAAACGATATATTTTCTTGTAATTCTTGTTATTGACAAAAAAGTTTCCAATGTATTTAATAAAGTTATATTATCATATTAGAATGTTTTTGTAAAATATTAATCATTTACATTTTTTTTTTATCACTTAAAAAAAATCTGTATCTAAAATAACAGTAATATTATCTGGGAATTCGTCATATTACTTGTAAAGTGCTAATGGGTTTTTAATGTTTGAATAAATTTTAAGATGGTCTATTGTACTCGATAACTGTATTAAAATATGCTTCAAAAAAATCTATTTTCTGTTTATAAGATTTTAACAGTTTCCACTTACGTACATAATCTGAAATATTGAAAAATAAAATTTTATAAATGATATCAGCTTATTTACTTTTTTAAACCCTTTATTTATCATTTCATTTATTTTTTAAATAATTCTTGTTATTACCTACTTATTCATTTAATTATTGTTTAACCTTTATTTTTATATTACATCTCTATCTTTCTTTTATATATTTATATTTTAAAATATAGTAAAAAGAAAACTCCTAAAGCTTTTTTTTTTTCTGTCTCTTATTGAGAAAATATTATAATTTACCTCAAAGAGGGTAATAAGTAATATGGATGGCTTTATGGATCCATTCACGTAATATGTACATACGAAATGAATGATAAGAAGAGAAAAAAACATAAGTAAAGAATCTCATAATATGTAATACAATAAATAAAATGGGAAAAAAATAATAAGAAGAACCTCAAACTATACAAATCAACGTAAAAAAAACAACAACAATAAAATAGATTAAATCAAAAAAAAAAATAATAAAATGAAAACAATAGTAATAGTAAAAACAAACATAGGATTAATTAAAAATTAAAAATTCAGTTCTAATTTACAATATAGACTAATCCTTCCCAATCCAGACCTGTCTCTTCACTTATGGAGGGACAAGCCAGGTCGAAAGAGATCCCAGCGCTTCTTTCTCAGCTGCGGCATGGGTATAAAAAAAAAACCCAGTGGAGGCTGAGTGAGAGCGCAATAGTACAGTTTGTATTCTAGGCCAAAAAGTATATTAAAGTCATTATGCAAGGTTTTGTTGGAGACAGTAAGGAGCGTTGGTTATGGATTGGATACGTTTGATGTTCGAATGTTTCGCTGTTCCCAAAGGTTCTAGTCCGTATGTCCAGATGGGCTTTAGGATAGTCTTGTAAATTAAAAGCTTGTTGTCTATTGGAAGTTTTGAGGTCGGTAAAGTTGGTTGAATCGTTTGTTACGTTTTTGTATTATAAGTCTAGACAGCTCAATTTAACTTATTATTATATTTGTTAACTTTTTTTTTGTATGTATATATTATTTGTTTTTATATTTTTTTCAACTCTAATAATTTTTATTTTTACTCTTCTGCTTCTTATTTATTGACTTGTTACTTGTTTAATTTTTTCAACGTCTGTTCCTTGCAAAATCATTGAAAAAATTATTGATAGGAGACAAGTTTGGGAACTAGAAAATAGAAAATTAAATCTTCAAATCGATCTGGTTTTAGATCATTCAGATCAACTTACCACTAATAAATTTAACTTCATGCAAAAATTTACTAACTAAAGACTTCGAAAACAAACTACACACTATGACAGTAAAATCAAATTAAACAATTACAGCAGTGCAAAATTAATGGCAGCATGATGGATTTTACTTAAAAATATTTTACAGGATAGGATTTTTTTTTTTTTTTTTTTCTCTTTATTGATATTTACAACTGTACATTAATATACATCAAGTAAATTTGAAGAAATGATTATAATGACATGTAAATAACTTGTGAAGAACTACTCACTAGTAGCACTTCAAAAAACTAGGTTCTAAACTAGAAGGTCTCTTGGCCATCTTCTTTTCAGACGCCTCGGTGGGTTATCAGGTATCGAATGAGAAGCAAGTTGAGAGACTAATGGATTCGCGTGGGAGTGCAGTTTAATATGAAAGGATTGGTATCTGGTTTGGGCTAAATCTGCAACATATGGAACATTGAGGTCTTTATGGATAAGTTTATTCGTGACAAAGTAAGGAGCATTAAGGATTTTTAGAAGGATTTTGGATTGTAAGGATTGGATTCGAGAAGAATTGGATGGTTTAGTGGAGCCCCAAAGCTCAACTCCGTATGTCCATATAGGTCTAATAACTGTCATGTAAATTAGTCTCTTGTAGTTAATTGGAAGCTTTAATCGTTTGTCTAGTAAATGTTGGAGTAGTCTATAACGACGGGCCGTTTCTTGTCGTTTTAGTCTTGTATGTGGATTCCAAGTGAGTCGTTTGTCCAAATGGAGTCCCAGGTAGCGGATCTGTTCAACAGAGATTAGAGGAATATCGTTAAAGGATAACGTAGGACAGGATGTCGTAGATTTACGACGGAGGGTAAAGGTTATTTGATGGGATTTATTTGGATTTATTTTAATTCTACATTTTTGACACCATTCTTGAAGGTTTATGATGTGGGATTGGAGTGCCTGGGATGCAATGAAGGGATCATTATTTACTGATAACAAACATGTGTCATCAGCGTAAGTGGTGAGGACAGTGCTAGGATTGGTCGGGATGGCAGCTGTATACACTGTGTAGAGGATGGGAGCTAGGATACTTCCTTGAGGAACTCCGGCAGACTGAGTAAAGAGGGATGAATGGGCGGAATTGTGACTTACTCTGAATGTTCTGTCATTAAGATAGGATTGCATAATAAGGAAGTATGTAGGAGGAAGGAAATTACGGAGTTTGTAAAGCAGTCCCTGGTGCCAGACTCGGTCAAAGGCTTGTTCTACGTCGAGAAAGGCTCCAGTGCAGTACATCCCGCGCTCCAATGCGGACGAGACAACGTCCACCACACGATGGCATTGCTGGATAGTGGAGTGTGACGTTCGGAAACCAAACTGGTGATCAGGGATGATGTGATAGGATTCTAGGATAGGATTCAGGCGTTTCAGAATGAGTTTTTCCAGGATTTTGCCCATAATGGGCAAGAGTGATATTGGACGATATGAGGATGGGTGTTCAGGTGGCTTTTTTGGTTTAGGTATCATCTTTACTATGGATAGTTTCCAAGGATTGGGAAAGTATGTGGTGCGGAGAACAGCATTATAAATATAGGTTAGGAATATGATCGCTTTGGAAATTTAATTTAAGAATTGACTCCAATGCATCAAATAGTTTTGAACTTTTTAATGTTGTTGCACAAGGGTCAGAGTTAATTTGTAGTCTTTATCGTTATCTGTCTATTCTATCATAGACCGTATATAATCTCCTGTTAATTCCTGTCTATTTACAGATGCACTATTGATATCTATTTTATGTAATTACTTAAATTCCGGTCAAGCAGTCATACAAAAACCGTTAAAGAGCTTTAAACGTGGGATTTAAAAGTTTCCACCATTTAACTATAAATCCCATTCTAAGGAACTGACTTCCATCTTTTGAAGCTTATACCTACCTACCTGCCTACCGACCTACCTACGTGGCAATCGATTTCTTGCCGCTCTCCAGTCTCTCACTCCAAGTAAGGACCTCACTAACACCAATCGGCACTTAGCATGTATCTTCTCCAATATCTTCTTTGGTTACCCACTCTTCGCCCATCCTCGCGATGAGCCCACCTGAGTCTGACTATCTTTATTAGCCGGACTACATTGGTATTGTTCACGTTGAACAGCTGGTCTAGTTCCCGATTAGTCCGCTGTCTCCATATTTCACTATCACGGATAGATTCAGAGTTCTTTCTTAGAACTTTTCTTTCAAATATCAGTAGGCGCAGTTCATCGCTCTTTGTGAGGGTCCAGCATTCGGAGGCGTACATCAGCAGAGGGTCTTGTAGATCCTTGGACGTACGTGATATGGTACGTATGGAAGCTTATACGTTTGTTAAATAACAGAAATATCCAAGTATTCTTTAAAAATAGTAGTTATTGCCATCTATCCCATTTTAAATGGAATTTATCAAAACAATGATTTTTCTCTATTGTTTGATTTCTCAGTTTGGTGAGCTTATATATTTGAATCTGTTAAAATTTCAACTTATGGCCCGGATTAGACATTATCCGAATATGAAGCTTTGACTTCTCGGTGAAGGATACAGGCCAACGTGAAATTGGCAGGAGACTCGGATTTTACCCCACAACTATTAGGAGAGCCCTCCAGCATTTCCATGAGACCGGTACACATACATGGAGGCGTGTACAAGGGAGTCCAAGAGCCACGACCTAGAAAGATGATCATTTCTTTCGCCTATATGCTCTCAAAAGAAGGCTTGTTACAAGTCCTGAACTCAGTAACCTTATTCAAAGCGTTAGAAGCGTAGCAATTTCGGAGACGAAGGTTGAGAGAGATAAGGTTGGAGAAGTCATCGTCCTTCTCCTCACAAATGTGGTTCGGTGGCCCTGAAGAAGACCTGCAACGCAGGTCGAAACGTTGGCACGTATTAAAGAATTCTTCTTTGACGTGGTGTTACTTTGACTATCTTCTTTTCCATTCATCATCCAGTCAACCATACTTTTATCATCGTTGAGAGAGATAAGTTTGAGCAGTCGAAGGATTAACCACTGCGACACTGCGAATAGCCAAGGAACACCTTAATTGGAATTTTAATGATTGGAGAAGGGTATTGTATTCCGATGAGATCCGAATCGCTTTAACCTCTTTTGATGGTCGAGTTCAGATCTGGAGGCGACTTGGAGAAATATTTGCTCAATGCAATTTTATTTTTCGTCTTTCTTTTAGTGAGGCTCAATCATGTTCTGTGATGGTCTCACAATGGAGGTTCCTACAGAGTTAGTTAGTGGTTATTCTAGGCCGTTCTAAATGAATGAAAAGTATGCGGAAGAAATCTTACAAATCCATGTTGTGCCTTTTGGTAAAAAATTTAGAGAAAGATTTTTATTCATGCAAGATAACGTAAGTCCCACCAAGCGGTATCGGTAGAACAATTGTTGAATGAAGAGGGAATTGAAAGGTTTTACTGGCCAGTTCAAAGGTCTGACCTCAATCCTATGGAATCAGTTTTAGAAAAAAACTCGAAGCCCTCCCAATACCAGCTCATACCAACCTGAATGTTGGAGCAAGCTGCATTGGAAGAGTAGAAGAATATTCCAATTACAAATCAAAAGCATGCGGAGACGTCTGGAAGCAGTAACCAAGGCCAGAGGAGGCAAGACTAAGTACTGAACAAACTATAATTTTTATAAAATGATTTTGAAATTTTATTTTATTTTATTTTGATTAAATTTCCATTTTTGTTAATTTGTAAAAAAAAAAAATCATTAAAGAAAAATGCTTGTTTCGATGTTTCATTATTAATTGCTTCATTCATTTCATTATTAAAAAGAAAGTTATGCTCAGTATTAGTAACGGATTAGAAAATAGAATTTCTGTGAAAATAACGATGTGGTGCGTTAATTCTGATCAAGAATTTATTAAAAAATTTCATTCATATAAATTATTTCATTCCCTCATAATATACATTATAAATAATATTTGATGGCAAACTTACCTATAAATTAATATAATCTTATTCTTAAATGACCGCATATCTCAAAATACCTTTGTTAAATTACGATCAACCGATTCTTATTATTAAAAATAATAAAATAAATTCGTATATCCCTTATATTATCAAGCCGAAATATGTAACTGTTTCAAGCGTAGCTAAGTTGAAATTTCCCGAAATTTATTGAAATCCTTTGGTTTATAGGAACACTTTTCGTTTGCAATTTCAATGAACCTTAGATTAGGCCAGCTTGATAAAGATAAATAATAAAAATAAGATAAGATAAAATGGCCGCGACTTGTGAATTGCAATCAGTTTCGACTGGCAGATCGCAAGATGAGGTTGTGCTTCGCTCTCTTGCTTCTAATTGCTGTGGTAGCAGTAAGTGGAAAAAATAATCAAACAGGTAATGAGAAAGCATTTAGGATACCAACTCAAACATTATGGATGATTATAGACGTACCTCGCAGATATATACAGTGTCCAGAAGGGCAGCTCCCAGACCAAAACGGAAGATGTAGGGTCATCATTCCGAACAAGTGAAATCGATAGGATGAAGATGGATTAAACATAAAAGATAATTATTTACTTTATAAGGCTTTCATTTGAAAATAAATTCATATTTAAAAACATGTTGTATTCATAATCCTAGTATTTATAATAAAAACCGTATCGAGTTCAGTTTTTTCTTAATTTACACAAAGCAGTGAGTGTTCAATTGACAGACAGCATTCTACATATATACGAAAATTCTACTGTTCCCATACAAATCTATTTAATAATGTTGGTATATCATAATCATACATTTTTTTTTTTAAATATGTTAATTTTATTTATTTTTCTTAAAATTCACATGAAACAAAACATCTACAAAAAAAAAAAAGTAATAACTTATAAGGTACACATTTTTATCTTTGTCCATTAGTGATATGTCGCGACATGTCGGTTCCAAAAAAATTTAAATCCTAAACCGATATCTCTGTTAGCCATATATCTACAAAAGCAAAACAAATTATATTAAAAAACATTAATAATGCAAGAAATAATTTAGTAAACAGAAAGTAGCATTTTTTATGTGAATTATTCATTATCTGATGAAAACGGTGAACAAACCTAAGACCTTCTTATTTAATGTACACAATTTCATTCGATTAATCATAGTTTACATATCCTCTTAACTCAATAATTCTAAACTGTATTATTCTAAAAATATTTAGTGTATTATTATAAAAACAGTTTGTATTAATATTTATTTAAATACGCGTTATGACCAGAGATGAAACGCGTAGAAATATATGCACCCATTGCAGGGTTACAGCAATGTGGAAAACTCAAAAAACATTATCTGGATTAATCAGTGATATACAGAGCGAGTACCTCTTATTCAAAAAAAAAAAAAAAAAAAAAAATAGGTAAAACTAGATGGAAAATGTAGAAAAACGCTGCAGACCTCACCTTTCTATTCCAATCCGTTGCAGGTAGACGATAAATCAAAGACATTTTTGAGGAAACCACGTTTTTATCATAAATATCTCCACTTTGTTAAGATATTTTTTCAAATTTTGACCACATTATCGGATTCACATTAAATTTTCTATAAGAGCAGAGTATATGCAACCTTGAATTTGACAAACTTGTGAGCTAAAGAGCAGCTTATTTAAGGAAGTCACAATATCTTATATTACTTCAACGCTCACAGTTTTTCGAAAAAACTATCCACAAAACTGCAAATCTCACAAAAACTTGAAAATTTTATCAGCGTTTGAACTTTATGTTAAAAGTAATAATTCTGTTTAAATTTTATGGAGAAATTTAAATTTAAAACCGAAAAAACATGAAGTTCACATTTGGCATACAGATCAGTTACTTGTATAAATAAAACATTATGATGACCCCTTAATGAAAATGTGCATTTCAGATGTAATATACTCTTCATTGGAATAAAAAGCGTAGAAATGTATGCACTCATTGCAGGGTGGAAAACTCAAAAAACATTATCAGCACTAAACAGTGATATACGCACAGGGCCAATAACTTTATTCTGCAAAACTCTTCCTATTACAAAACCTTTGATCAGCCTCAGAAAATTCTTTCTTAAAAACGGTAACGACCCAGGCTTAGTGTAACAAAGATACTAGAAGAGAATTTCATGCAACAAATAGCAATAGCCCAAAATAAACAGAGATAGAGCAGGCTGATTAAGGCAGCCAGATATCTTACAAAGTCTATAGAGCCAAACAAAAAAATAAAAGAAAGAAAAACAGTGATATGAAATAATATTAATTTGACAATTTGAAAGTTTCTTTTATTATTGTTATCAGTATTAATGTTATAGGAAATCAAAAGTAGCTCTGTGGTAACACACTGATAATTATCTGTTTATAATAACCTTAGTTATTGTGTGTGCATTTTGAACACAAAACGCTACAGTATTATTAAAATTATTTAATTTTAAAAGTTACCTGAGAATATTACGATGCCGGAGTCCGTTTGCCTCTCATATATTGCGTCGATCATGCCTACATGACCTGGTAGTGCGAACATTCTCCTGAACTCGACTGGATAGCCCTTCTGTACCTGGCCTGGTTCTGTTAGCCTCCAAAGCATCTGTACATCGAATAGAATAATATTTTGAGCATAAGCTATAAAAACAATTAGGATGGAAACTAAAGAGACGTGTTAGTATGAGTACATCCAATGCTTTACTTGAGTTAGGCATGACGGTATCGAAGGATCAATACAATTAGGATTGACGAATTAATTGCCAGTTCAATTGGAATTTTCGAAGTGTAAACTTCTTTTGGCCCGTTGTCATTCATTTGGCCTTATTGTTGGGACAAGGTTACAAAACTCGAGTCACTTAGCGTACTGTATTCTATACCCGTGGATTTTTTTTTCTTTTTTAATACCGCAACAATAAGCGGATATCATACAGAATTGTGTAAACTAGCATGCGAGAGTTCACCACCCATCGGTACATACTTCAATCTTGTATTTTGTTAGATTTATCTGAGAAGATCTCTAAGCTAGTCCTTGAAGTTTGTCATAAAATCATTTAATTTTCCAATATTTGAACCAGTCTTGTAATTATAGCTAAGTAATGTTGGAGAGTCAGTGAAGGCTGTGTTACGTCTGAATGTCATTTCAGAATTGCTAGATTGCCTTGTCTGTGTGTGTTGCTATTATTGTTTTATGATTAGTTGGAATGTCAAGTGTGTGTATAATGTACAGCAAAGATATAAGAATTGATCCTTGCGGACATCCGGCCATAATCAGATATATAAAAAAAGGATTTAAGTTTGTAAAGTAGTCCATTGTACAAGACTGTCTAAAGCTTGAAATACATCCAGCGACACGCTAGTAGCACATAGCCCGTCTTCTAGTGCGACTGAAATGTAGTATATAGTTGGTGTATTGTTGTGAACGAAATCTAAATTGATGTTCTGGTTGTATCTGTCTGTTAGTTAGTATGTCGAGTATACGTTTGTAAATTAATCTTTTGGAGCAAATAGTAAGTAATCTAATGAGCCTATAGGAGGATGGACTGTTGTTATCTTTGTTTGGTTTTGGAATCATGAGAATGTGAGAGTATTTCCATTTCAATAAAAATTTAGTTGTCCCCAGTATTGCGTTAAAGATAGTTGTTAGGAAGGCTATAGCTTTTGTGGGAAAATGCTGGATTAGTTCGGCAGTAATGAAGTCATGTCCAGGGACTTTCCTTTTAGGTAGTTTTTTAATCTCTATGATAACATCGGAAGGCTTGAAGGCTGTTGGTGGCAATTTCAATGGTAAAGGTGTATCTAGTATGTATATAATATTTATGATTATAGTCTGAGTAGTCTGTATGTGGTGTGAAAACTGATAATAGATGAGTAGTAAAAAGTTACGATTTTTCACTGTCCGGAGTGGCACCCACACGTCACGATGTTCAAATAATCATTTTGTATTTCTCCATAAACTTCCGTCATCAGCACTGAGGTTATCCAAACAATATATTGTAATTAGTTTGTTTATTTATTTTTTAAACAAAAATAACAACGTTTTAATTCGTTATTTATCGTCTCCCTTAGTTTAGTTTGGCTCTAAAGTTCTTTTGCGCCTTGGGATTGATGATGACCAAACTGACTGCTATATGCTCTTTGTTACATTTCTAACGAATCATTACATAAAGACTTACGTATTGCGACTGTCGCAAACTACATTCAGAAAAACTACAAACGATTTAATAACAAATCAAATGGACATGTTAACAGACTAGTACAAAATATAGCAACAACAGAAATCCCCCCCCCTTTGATCTAAAGTGGCCCGATAGAGGCTAAAGAGGATCAGGATAAGAGATCTCTTAGAGTCAAACTTAAATTAGCTAAAGGTAAAGAGTCCTAAAGGGTCCTGTCTTCCTCTTGTCAACCTTTACCATGATTATTATATATTATATTATATTGCTGTTTGTAATATTGCATTACAAATGCACATTTACATTTTAATTTTTTTTATTTATTGATTTTGACTACTGTATACATTATAAACAACGTAAAGTAAATTTGAGGAAAATGATTACAATGGCATGTCCAATAACTTGTAAAGAACTACTCACTGGTAGCAATAGTTCTACATTAGAAGGACTCTTGGTCTTCTTTTCAGATGCCTCGGAGGAACATTAAGATCTTTATGGATAAGTTTGTTCGTGATGTAATATGTAACATTGAGTATTTTACGAAGCATTTTGTATTTTAAGGTTTGTATTGGAGAAGAATTGGAGCCCTAAAGCTCAACTCCACTTGGTACAAAAAAGTCTGGAAACACTTGTGTAATGAAAGAAAAAAAAACATTTCAACAATCACGACTGATTATACTCACTATGGGTTTAAGTGCAAAGTTCAGAAACAATGTCATATGATTAGAAATCCTTTTAATCCGTGATTCGCATACATGATGGAAGTGTCAAAAGCAATTCCTTATGAAATCAAGGTAATCCTTTGAGGGAAATTGGGAGTAAAGTTAGTAAAAACGTGGGTAAAGTATCTTAAATTATAAAAAGATATAACAAATTAGAACAAATATAACAACAGACCACGGAACGGACGTCCACCAAAAATAAGTAAATTGCTCAAGCGGGAAATTTATAGGAAAAAACTGTTCCTGAAATTCCGTGCACTAGCGCTCCGGAAATTGCTATAAACTTGTCTAGCGCCTGTGGGATATGTTACGAAAAAGTGGTTTATTTGGTTGAATTGCCAGTCAGAAAACATTCATTAGCAAGTTAAATCGTTAGCACCATTTGGAATTTGTTAAAGAGTATGTACAAAAGCTTCCATCGTTCTGAGAATGTTATTTTCTCGGAGGAAAGCCGATTTAACATTTTTGGTCTAGATGGCCGTCAAAAAGTTTAGGGAAAAGTGAAAAAAAAATATTGGAAACAAAAAGCTTGAGACCCACATTCTATAGCCTATATTAATTAAACAAGAGGAGAGTAAGTGTAAAAATGTGTTTCCAGATTTTTTTTGCCCAGTGTATGTCCAAATGGGTCTAATTACTGTCATCTAAATACATCGTTTGTAATTTATTGGAAACCTTAAACGTTTGGAAAGGTCGAAAACGGTGAGCATTTTAATTTTTTTTAAAAATTCCCAACTTTGGAAATTTTCTCCGTCTTGAAAGAATCCCCCTCCTACGGGGCTGGAAGACTAGACGAGGACTTGCCCCATTGGCTAATGCTGTTAGGTCGCGTCAATTTGCTGGAAAGCTTTTAGCGATTAGTTGGTAGAGCACTAATACACTTCCATAAAGGTGAAAAATGTCCCGCTGCTGTTTTATCAGTAAATAATGATTTTCCAATGGCCGATGGAGAAAAAAATACTTTCCTCCGGCTACATATTAGGACTGGAATCTTCGACGTCAACAGTCCCAACTCCAATAAATAATCATTGTATATCACAAACTTTCACGGCACCGCTGGAAAAACTGTTCAAATATCCTTAATATATTTTATCGAACAGCTCCACCACCTCAGATGTTGGTGAACCTATTCCTCCAGTTATGGCGGCTTGAATGTTGAATGCATTTTTTAATAAAAATTTTTGATCGATCAGTTGCTCCATAATCCAGTCACGAGGGGAAAGATGCATCCAAGAAAAAAAAAAATTCTCCCAGACTATGAAAACCAATGGATCATGAATATGTTCATCTATAATGATGTATATAGTATGTATGATGTATATAAGATGTATCCTTTTACAAGATGTCTCAGTTATTTTGTAACGTATAATTTAATTATAAATCAATTTTTATTATTATCTATTGTTATTATTTATTATAATTAATTATCAAAGCCAGATGATTGTCCTATGTACTGTAATCATATGTTATTCTTAGGGGACAAGTAGTCCCAGAATAAAGTTGATTAGTGGCCTTTACACATACGCGCTTTCCCTCAATCCTGGAGCGTGAGAAAGCGCGCGAGCCAAACCGTCGCGCTTTCCTGCGGGAAAGATTGACTAGCCAAAATGTGAGGCCGCGCTTTCCGTGCGGAAAGCGTGTCGACTTAATGTGTAAACTTTATCTCTATACCCGTTTAATTTGATAATCAAGTTACATACCGATAATTTTATAGTGGTAAAACATCACAGTATTGATTTTTTTTTTCCGAGGGGGTGACGGGGGGGGGGGGGAATCGGATTTCAACTGATTTTCCTAAACTTTGATACTCAGTTTAAATACCTACATACCAATAATTTTATAAGGGTGATACCACTGTTATGATTAATTTTTTTTTAGATGGTGCGACGTGGGGGGAGGGAACCGTAATTCAATCGATTTTCCTAAAATTTGATACTCAGTTTAAATACCTACATACCAATAATTTTATAAGGGTGAGACCACTGTATTGATTTTTTTTTTAGAGGGGGCGACGTGGGGGGAGGGAACCGTAATTTAATCGATTTTCCTAAAATTTGATACTCAGGTTAAATACCTACATACCAATAATTTTATAAGGGTGAGACCACTGTTTTGATTTCTTTTTTTTAGATGGGGGCGACGTGGGGGAGGGAATTGTAATTCAATTGATTTTCCTAAAATTTGATACTCAGGTTAAATACCTACATACCAATAATTTTATAAGGGTGGGACCACTGTATTGATTTATTTTTTTTAGAGGGGGTGACGTGGGGGGAGGGAACCGTAATTCAATTGATTTTCCTAAAATTTGATACTCAGGTTAAATACCTACATACCAATAATTTTATAAGGGTGAGACCACTGTATTGATTACTTTTTAGGGTAGCGAGGGGGAGGGAATCAGAATTCAATGTATTTGAAATTGACTTATTTTAATTGTGAAAATTATATCATTAGATGATTTTGCTCACCTACGTTTAATTTGACTTGATTTTTTCAATGTAAAAAGCTTTAACATGTTTTAATAATATTATTGAATATCAATGGGTACTTTTTGCGTTTTATTTTATTTTTTTTATTTTACATGACTTTATATCAATTTAATATATGGGTCTGATTGAAAATTTAGTCAGCTATCACTTGAGAAAGATAAATTTTGGATTGGACGAGTAGTTTTGTAGTTACAATGTACAATGTACCAAAAAACATAGACTTCACAACAGTACGGGGTTTTAGTGTGCTGGCAAAGGTATTTTACAGAGCTTGATCAAAATTTTATATATGGGGTCTGATTTCAGATTTAGTCAGCTAACAGTTGAGAAAAATAAATTTTGGATTGGACGAGTAGTTTTGGGGTTATAATGAAAAATGTACCAAAAAACGTAGATTTCACAACAGTACAGGGTTTTAGTGTGCTGGCATTGGTATTTTACATGACTTTATATCAATTTAATATATGGGGTCTGATTGCAAATTTAGTCAGCTATCAGTTGAAAAAAAAAATAAATTTTGGATCAAACGAATAGTTTTAAGGTTTTAAACGAAAAATGTACCAGAAAATGCTGACTTAGGCGTTTTACATGACTTTATATCAATTTAATATTCGAGGTCTGATAGGAAATTTATCCTGGTATCAATTGAAAAAATAAATAAATTTTGGATCGGACGAATAGTTTTGGTGTTATAACGAAATATGTGCCAAACAACTTTAATTTTACAATAGTACGGGTTTTTAGCGTGCTGGCATGGTATAACTTTATGTACATTATATAGTTAAATTATATTATATTCTATAAATAAATTTTATATATGATGTCTGAAAGGAAATTTAGTCAGCTATCAGTTAAAAAAAAATAAATTTTGGATTTATAACCGACAACAGAAAAGTACCACCTGCTTGTTTTCACGAAGAAGTGCGACTTACGTGAAGTTAGTCAATCTTTGGTGGCCAAACCGCTCTAGAACTATTGATTTGAGAACAAAATGACTATTACCAAATTTGTTACAAAGTTGATTTGCTTGAATAACGTATAATAGAAAACAAAATATACTAAAATTATACAAGTTTTATACGAATTTTGTTCCAGGTTAGTACATATTTCATAACTTTATAAGTTGAAATATTATTCTTTTTTAATTATGTGGCCGGTATCTATATTATTATTGAACATATATATTAATTTGTATTTTTAACATTAAAATTTTAAAACAAGATTATTTTATATTAAAATAATTATATTGTACCATATGTAGGAAGCAATATAATATAATTTCCTCAAATTATTCTAGTGAAAAACCACTTATAAATCAAATAAAGAATGAAATCATGTTTAAAAAGTTCACTGTTGGACGAAAAGGATGTAAGTTTTGAACAATGTCAGCCGGTGTGACGCCTTCACGAGGATTTTGAATTTTGTCTGCCGGTGCGAAGCCCCCTCCAAAATTTGGCAGACAACGTTTTTTGGCACCTAGGGGGTTTGCAGTTTCTTGTTTGCTTTAAATAAATCATCTTCAAATAATACCATATTTTGATATATGCTACCCCCTTTCGGAGGTCGCCATTTTGAAATGCCCCCGCTTTGAGTTGGCAGACAAGTGCAAAATGATTGCTGAGGGTTGACATTTTATGGCTGTATGTCTAAAAGTTTTCTTCAAATAAGTCATGAAATTTGGCCTCGGCTCTTGGACTAATACGAAAATCAGTTGAATTCCAATTCCGCCTCAAACTTTACCACAAACACCCCCCCCCCCCCCCTCAAGAGAAAAAATCGATTCAGTGATGCTTCATCATTATAAAATTGTTGGCCTGTAGTTATGTAACTAGAATATCAAATTATACGAAAATCAGTAGAATTCCGATCGCCTTCCACCATTCCTTCCCACCCATAAAAAGAAATTCATTCAGTGATGTTTCATCCTTATGAAATTGTTGGTACGTGGGTATGTAACTTGAATATCAAATTTTAGAAAATCGGTTGAATACCAATTTACTCGCCCCCTCCAACAAAAAATAAATCAATAGAGTGATGCTTCACCATTCTAAAATTGTTGGCCTGTAGTTATGTAACTAGAATATCAAATTATACGAAAATCAGTTGAATTCCAGTTCCCCCTCAAACTTTACCACTACCCCCCTCCCAAAAAAAAAAAAAATATATCAACTCATTGATGTTTCACCCTTATAAAATGATTGGTATGTAGGTATGTAACTTGAATATCTAATTTTACGAAAATCAGTTAAATTCTTATTCAACCCCCCATTCAGTTATTCAATATTCAAGCTACAACCGAAATAACATAAATTTTCTGCCTTCAGTCGGTCTCGAACTTGGGCCCGGCTTAGTAGTCAAGTGCCTTACCCACTGAGCTACCTCACCTTCCTAAAATTGTTGGTATGTAACTTAAATATCAAATTTAACGAAAATCGGTTAAATTCCTATTCACCCCCCCCCCCCAAAAAAAGGAAAAAAAATCAATATAGTGATGATTCACCGTTATATAATTGTTAGTATGTACTTATTACGGTTGAGCACTTTTTAGGTCTGACTCTCCGCAAAAAGGTAATAAAAAAGGTAATCATCGAAATCAGTTGCTAAAATATATACATCAACTATCAGAGTTACTTTTCGTCATCCATAAGGGTCCTTTAAACTAACATGTGGTCTCATATCATGCTATACTATAAACTGAACCGGCCACGCCCCCTAAAACTGTTGTGTTAACGACCGCTCCGCGAGCCGGGGAAAGCGCGAGAGAAATTGCCTTTATACATATGCTCTTTCCTTCACTTCATAAAATTGACACGCTTTCCGTGCGGAAAGCGCGGCATCACATTTTGGCGATTCAATCTTTCCCGCAGGAAAGCGCGGCGGTTTGACTCGCGCGCTTTCCTCACACTCCAGTGTATTGCGGGATAGTATAGTTTCAATTTATAGTATAAAAGCTTTAGGTACTACCTTATAAAATTATCGGTATGTAACTTGAATATCAAATTAAACGGGTATAGAGATGAAGTTTACACATCAAGTCTACACGCTTTCCGTGCGGAAAGCGCGACCTCACATTTTGGCTCCACAATTTAGACCTACACGCTTTCCCTCACGCTTTCCTGTTTGAGGCTCTTTCCGTACGGAAAGCGTGTATGTGTAAAGGCACCTATTTTCTTCTTCTTCTTCTTCTTCTATAATCTACTGTTATTACCAATTTACATTTTTGAATTAAAAAGAAGTTTAGGCATGTTGTTGTAATCATAATCCACCTATTTACAAGATGTATATATTGTACAGTTGTAAATTTCAATAAAATGAGAAAGAAATGAGAAAGAATTAAAAGGATCAAATATTTTCAATTAATAATTAAATTGAAAACCAATCATTATTCGAAATTAACTGAGTTCAGAAAAAGTAGGAAGGAAAAAAAAAACGTTACTTTTTTCATTCAAAGTAATATGGCTCCTAAACAGTAGGTCCTAGTGGCAAATGTTTTATAACAAAAAATAGTTTCAACAAAATTTCTGATCAGGAAACCTTCGGCAAATATTTGATTCTAGCAATACCAACAGAACTAGAGCACGTCAAAAAATTACATTTTTTAATGTGAAAAAACTTTACACCTAAAAAGTATAGACACCCAGCTAAAAGACATTTCCATGCCAAAAAATGTGGAATTTAACTTTCCAATAGATCTTAATGTTTTTATGGTGTTGAATCCGAATTTCAAATCCCCTTACCTTCAAAGAAATCATGAAAGTTCCGAGAAAATAGGCTATTTTTTTCTGTTTCCGCTTCGTAATTGAAGCGTGCTTTAAAATCATAAACAAATTATAAGATAGTGTAAACACCTTCCCAATTTTCAGACTGTCGTTTTAGCAATCATTAAAGAAAATAATTGCAATTTTTTTTTTTTTTTGGCATAAGAAGCATATAGAGGAGCATTGCCCAGTGACACCTCCAGCTCTCTTGTTAATCATATTTCATTTAGCATGAAATCTATCATCCAGTTCCTTTTTAACCTTCTAGGGATATTGTTAGGCATCATTGTTGTAGACATGTCGTGTATGAGTTTGTTGGGATGACCTATAAGTCTATTGTGAAATCTTTTGTAGTAGGTCTGTATGTGTTCTTCGATAAGTAGGTAGGTCCTTGAAGTCCGTGTGCAGAGTTATGTTGCTTACGTAATAATGTGCTTTTGTAATTATCCTAAATGTGGAAAGTACAAAAAGGTTAATAATAATATATCTCCATCACATTATCTTCACAAGCACGAGGACTGCAACATAACGACATAATAGCAAGATAGTATGTTGGAGAAAAAAATAAAGAAGTATTTCTTTTAATTGATTATTCAAAAATAAAGTGCTAATTTTTCAGTTTCAACTTCCAGTTTAAAACAATTGCGTTCAAATTATTAATAATGAAATTCGTCAAAGTTTAAACATGTTTTACATAGCTTTTTTGCTCAAATCAGCTATTTGGTTGTCCCATACGGAATGTCAATTTTTGGAAAAAGAAAGTAATTAAAAAGTAACAAACAAATCAATTATATATTTTTTAAAATCTTTACAGTCTTTTTCAACACACTTATCCAAAGGCTAAACTAGTTTTCAATGTAAAATTTGAAAACGCTTGAGTCACGTGTTCAAACGAATTCATAAAAGCAATTTTAAATAACTGAATTGTTTGTAAACAAATTTCCTCGCATAAATGAATCCAAGCTCCATAAATTAAAAAAGTGGTAGTCAGTAGATAATGAATCATGATAATATTGAATATGAGGTAATCCTTAGAACTTTATAACCCAAATCCTTCAATATTTTATCAGGCATTATAATGCAACAGACAGGACATTTCCTGTAGACGAGTGCAGTTTGTTGTGCGATCAAATGTTGTATTCAATCAATTTATTGGTGATATGATGTTGAATGATAGTTTCCCTCTTCGGTAAGAAAGAAAAATCGATCTCAAAAAACATTTCAAAATCTGAAGAAAATATCTAAAACCAACGACAAATGGTTTTTTTTCAATATAACTCCCTTCCCCAAAAGCTTGATTGATATTCCTTACTGCCTTAGCAGTGGATTACGAAGTTTAAACCCACAAAATAAAATTACTCGGCAGTCGCATGTTTCCATTTTCATATTAGGAATGAAATAAAATTTTAATGCCTGCTTCGGAAAAAATAAAACCAAACACTGTTAATAATTAATACTTAGCTGGTCTTAGTCATACGATGTAAATATTTTACTGAAATCAACAGACAACGCTTTCCCTAAATACTAAGATATCAAAATTCGGACATTTCATGAGGGGCACCTCTATAAAATAACTGATGCTTTTTAAATTCATACCTTTAAAATTAAAAATGGTAATATTTGATTGAATACAATTCACATAGTCTCTTGGATGAAAATTCGGGACTTCATAACCCTTTTCAGAAATAGGCAACGGTTAGGCTGTATTCAAAACATTTTTTTTTTTTTTTTTTTTTTAGTGTATATATGTGTATATATATAATTCACATAGCAAAGCCCAAATGTTATGATTTTTTTTTAATGTTTTTAGAACTGGCGATGAATGCGATGAACTTTCGAAACTAGTCTTCAAATAAAAAAGAAATGACAAATAATTCATCGATCCTAATTCTAAAAATATTTTTCCAAGACAGCGTTGAATATAGAATCATACTCACTTTGTTCTTGATGATGAAAAGCTCTCCCCTGATGAAGGCGACAGTATCGAAGGCACCGTGGCATCCATCGAGAGGTTTTTTACCATGCCATGAACCGTGCCAGTGCCTCTTTGTTGTCTTGTCGTACCCTCTGGTGCTTGTCCTTGAGGGGGCTGTCGTCGTCCTCCTGGTGGGTGGTGGCACTTTCGGCCTTGGAGGAGTATACACTTCTTCTTCGCTGTCGTCTTCCAAGCGCCTAGACACTAAAAACAAAAATTCATTGTGAAAGCAATTTTTTTTTTTTTTTTTTTTTTTTTTTTTTTTTATGTTCAATAAAAAGCAGTTCTGTATACAGGGTGAGTACCTCTTAGTGTAAAAAAAAATGGGTGAGACTAGTATCCACCCAAAAAAACCACGTTTTTTGCCATAAAACTGTAATATCTCCACATTGTTTAAATATTTTTTCAAATTTTGATCACATTTTCGGATTTAGCATTCAATTTCCTGTAAGAGTAGAGTACATGTAACCTTGAATTTTACAAACTTTCATATGGTCTGATAAAGTTAATGATTCCGTATCGATTTCATGGAGAAATTTACTTTTAAAACCGGAAAAACATGGTGTTTATATTTCGCATACAAATCAGTTACTTGTGTAAATAAGATATTATGATAATCGCTTAATAGAAATATATATTTTAAACATAATATACTCTTCATTAGAAGCAAAGAAAAGATTTATTGTTTAATAGAAAATAAAGGAAAACTGTCAATACAGCGACACTAGATCAAAGGATTTTATGTTATTACATTTATTTATTTACTGATATTAAATTATACTTTCAATTTAAGGTTTAAATTCCAATGATAATGAACATAGACCTCAATTTCGCCATTGGCTCCTGGATGCAGATGATATTGAACTGCTTTCAAATATTGTGGAGGAACACCATGGTGTTTGAAAATCATATTATATCGAACTTCAGATGGAATATCATGATGAAATTGTAGTAGGATATTTTGTAAAAAATCCTATTAATTCTTACCACTCAATCTGTTGGGGAAAATATGATTTTCCAACACCATGGTGCACCTCCACGTTATTCGAAAGCAGTACGAAAATGAATAAACCAACGATACCGCACATGGATTGGTAGAAATTCCATCCCCTGTAAAAACAGACTCATCTGTCCATAAAATTCACCTCAAAAAGTAGTATTCTTCAATACCATCTGCATTCAGAAGCCATCAGCAAAATTGAAGTCTATGTTCGTTATCATTGGGTTTTAATCCTTACAATGAAAATCTAACAAAATAAATCCTAAATAATAATAATAAATTAATGTAATAACATAAAATCGCTGTAAGTTTATTGACAGTTTTCCTTTATTTACTATTAAACAATAAATCTTTTCTTTGCTTCTAATGATGAGTATATTATGTTTAAAATATATATTTCTATTAAGCGATTATCATAATGTCTTATTTACACAAGTAACTGATTTGTATGCCAAATGAAAACACCATGTTTTTCCGGTTTTAAAAGTAAATTTCTCCATGAAATCGATACGGAATCATTAACTTTATCAGACCATATGAAAGTTTGTAAAATTCAAGGTTACATGTACTCTACTCTTACAGGAAATTGAATGCTAAATCCGAAAATGAGGTCAAATTTTGTAAAATATTTAAACAAAATGGAGATATTACAGCTTTTACGGTAAAAAGCGTGGTTTCCACAAAAAGTCTTTGATTTATCGTATATCTGCAACAGATTGGAATAGCAACGTGAGGTTTGCGACATTTTTCTACATTTTTGTTCTAGCTTCAGAAGATATTTTTTTTTTTTTTACACTGAGGTACTCACCCTGTATATGTAGAATTCTGTCAATTTAACACTCACTGTTTTGTGAAAATAAAGAAAAACCAGCACCCGTTACGGTTATAATTATAAATGCAAGGGTTATCAATACAACATGTTTTTAAATACAAATTTATTTTCAAATTAAAGCTTTATAAAGTATATAATTGTCTGTTATGTTTAATCAATCTCCATCCTATCAATTTCACTTCTTCGGAAAGGTGTTCCTACATCTTCCGTTTCGGTCTGGGAGCTGCCCTTCTGGACATTGAGGTCTGTGAGGAACATCTATGATGCAGTTTACTTTCTTAATACCTGTTTGATTATTTTTTCCACTTACTGCGACTACAGCAATTAGGAGCAAGAGAGCGAAGCACAACCTCATCTTGGTATCTGCCAGTCGAAACTGATCGCAATTCACAAGACGCGGCCATTTTATCTTATCTTATTTTAATTCTAAATGTTATCAAGCTGGTCAATTTTCAAGGTTTATTGAAATCCCAAAGTGTTCCCATAGCCAAAGGATTTTCAATCCCTCACAATCCAACGATAAAAACATTGTAACTACGTTCGAAACAGTTACATATTGCGGCTTGATAATAAAAGGGATATGCGAATTTATTTTACTATTTTTAATAATAAGAGTCTGTTGATCATAACTTGACAAAGATATTTTAGGGTGTGCGGTCATTCAAGAATAAAATCATATCAATTTATTGGTAAGTTTGCTATAGAATATCATTCCGAGAAATATGGGTGAGGAAACGTTTTTGATAAACTCCTGATGGGAATGAAAGGCCGGTTTACACTCTACGTCTTATTGTACGTTTTGTGTAAACAGTAAAATGTATGTCTTGTGGAATCTAAATGAAACCCAGGGTGAATACAAGACGTCACCTTGGCTCAGTTCATGACTAGCTCCACTCTGGTTCGCTTCCTTTTCCCCAGAACAACCGAATAATGTCAGACTTGCGGCAATGCACAAACGATTTTCTCGTTGAATTCATTGAATGTGTAAATTTCATTTCATTTTCGTGTTTGTAACACGAAAATAAGAAAGACTATAGTGATCATAATAAGAATAATGTATAAAGAAATAGGCACGATGGCAAATAAAGAGAGTTTAAAAAAAAAAAAAAATCCTCGTTGAGATCAAATAAAAGTTTACAAAAAAGTATTGAAGAAATTTCGATTCGACAAGATAGACGTTTTGCTGTTTATACACCAAGTCTTATTGGATAGAATTTGTCCTGTCCGACACAATGTACAATAAGACATAGCGTGTAAACCGGCCTTTAAACATTTGACAGAAAGGTAAAGTTTGCGGCATTTTCGATCTAGTTTCACCCATTTTTTTTTTTTTTTTTTTTACACTAAGAGGTACTCACCCTGTATAAAGCTGTGTATTTGTATTAGTAAATATATATACTTTTTCTTTTCTTCAGTATTCAATAATTAATAATAAAATACATTAATTAAGTTAATTACAAAAATAAAATTAAATAAAATAAAATGAATTAATGTGAATAAAGAAAAAGACCAATAACACTGGTCTGCATCAAAATAATCCCTTCAACAGAAATGCTGTTTTATTATGTTTTGAAGTCTGCTGAACACAAGTACGAAGTCAGAAAACCATAATCAGGCACCATTTTTTGTCAGATTCGTTTTTTAGGTGGAAAAATGAAGTGTTTTTCGACATTTCGAGAATTTTTTTTTTTTTTATCATTGAAAGCTTTAATAAAAAAACCTTTTTGATATTGAAACTTTTATAATGTAATACAAAATGAAAAAAATTGGAGAGCATAAGCATTAGGATTTGTTGCATAAATGGTATTGTTGAAGAATTGCTTTTATCATATAAGGCCATGGGTTGCAACATGTCCTAAAAAATTTATTTTTTTCATTCCCGTTTGTATTTCTTCCACCCCAACTTGGGAGCAGTTTTAAATCAACACGGAGAACGATTTCATCAAGAGATAGACCAAATGGAAAAAAAAAAAAGTATAGAGATAAATGCAATGAGAAGATGGTTACCGACTACTGTTGGACACTACAACGGGAGACACGTGATGTAAAGTACAAAAGGAAAAAAAATGCACATTACCTAATTATGTTCAGTATTAAATATTATAATTTTGTATATTATTGTTTCTCGCCAAAAAAAAGTATTATAAAAATATGGTGAAAATGTGCTATTTCGGTTGTTTATTTTTAAACAACCTCCAATCTCCAAAAAAAGGTGCTTGGCAGAATTATTTTTACTATCGATTTGAATTTAGCACATTTGTAAATATTAACAAAAAATGTTCATGGCAGTGAAAAAAAAAAAAAAAACGCTATTTCAGGTTTTTCAAAAATAACGTAATATATTGTGAACTTTATCAAAAAGAGAAGGTTGAGGTTGCTCGGCCATGTGGAACGGATGGGAAGTGAGCGTCAGTCAAGGAAACTGCTTTATGAAAGTAGTCTAGAGGAGCTCGTAGGCGATGTCGTCCGAGAATGAGATGGTTGGATGACATAGAGGAGGACTTGAAACAATTGGAAGTCTGAAGATGGAGGAAGGTTGCTGCCGATAGACCAGCTTGGCGAGCAATTTGTGACAAGGCCCTTGTCCTTGAAGGGCTGTAGCGCCATAAATAAATGGAAATATTTTTCTTTTACTACGCATAATGCTGGAAATATTTTTTGCTCGAAATAAAAAAATTGTTTGCTACTAAAGGTATTCATTCATTAATTACATTATTTTAAAAATATAATGGTTTGGAAAATTATAGATATTTTATATTATTTATTAAGCATTAAATAAGCACCTCATATGTTACTAATGCTCCTCTGGCATGTTTTCTAAACATGTCCGTGTAATGTCGCGTTTTGAATTTTACATGAGTTAACCTAGAAGTTCCACTTTACAGCTTCTCTTTACGTCAATTTTATGTAAGCCTCAACGACCAACAGTCAGCTTTGAGTAGCAAGAGATATTTGAAAATTCTCAAGACATAAATATATTTAGTTTTAGGATTGTAATTTTATCATGTTTAATATTTATGTGTTATTATCTTCATAAAATAAAAAAAAAAATTAAAACGAATTATGGCAAATAAATGTTGCCATTGATGTGGCTAGTTGCAGAGTGAAAATTCATAACGGTCTGATTGCCAAAGATTTATTTTTTGCTTTATAATGAAACATTGTTTTACAGGCCAAGGTACGTGTCCTCCTCTCGGTCTAAGTACCTAGATTCGTCTTGCATTGGTTTAAATATATGCTGAAAGGTAGCATTTCTAAATTATTAAAAAAGTTGTAATAAACTAAATTCTAGGTTTCCACAAAGTTACATTTTGGCACTTAGACCATTGTGATATCTGTAAAAACAAAAAGAAAAAAAAAAGTGGATTACATTACCATTTTAATTTCTCAACTAAAATAAAGTCGATTAGTCGATTTGTTTATAATTGTTTTCGTTATTTTTTTATTTAGTTAATAATTATAAATTTCAATAAATGTGATTATAGCGTTCGTAATAACATGTCAATTGTCTGTAAAGCATCTACCGACAAGTAGTGCTTACTTCCATAAACGTTCTACATGAGAAGGTCCCGAGGACACTTTTCAGACGTCTCGGAAGGTTAGGAATAGAGTTGGACGCAAGTTGAGAGACTAGTGGATTTGAATGACTATGGAGCTTACTATGAAAGTATCTGGTTTGGGCTAAATCAGCAACATATGGAAAATTAAGGTCTTTGTGGATTAGTTTATTTTTGACAAAGTAAGGAGCATTAATGATATAAAAATGATTACAATAACATGTCAATAACTCTTACAAAACAACTCATCAATAGAGGTTCAATAAAAGTTTTATACAAGAAGGCCTTTAATCCATCTTCTCTACACACACCTCGGAGAGTTATCGGGAATACATTGAGAGGTAAGTTGAGAGAATAGTGGATTTAAGTGTTTATGGAGTTGACTTTATAAGATTAGGTCCCTGGTTTGGGCTAAATTAGCAAAATATGGAAAACTAAGGTCTTTATGAATAAGTTTATTTGTAACAAAGTAATGAGCATTATAGATTTTTCGATTGATTGGTTACGATGTGAATTAGATAGTTTATTGGGGCCCAAGATCTCAACTCCGTATGTCCAAATAGGTCTGATTACTGTCATGTAAATGAGTCTTATGTTGTTTAATTTTAGTCTTGTCAGTTTCTTGTCGACTTAGTCTTGTGAGGGGATTCCAAGTTAAACGTTTGTTCAGTTGGAATCCTTGGTAGCGGATCTTTTTATCAGGGATCAGTGGAATACTATCTAATTGTCGACATTTTTTATCCTAAGTATTCATTTAAAACAATTTATTCACTAATACTGAAAAAAGGGCATTTATCTATTCCATAGGCACATTAAAACAAAAGTGGATAAAAAAAAAAAATAGTTTTTAGTGTTTGAAAAATAGAAAAAACTCACAGTACGGTATCCTGGTTTCTACCTAGACTAAAGACTTACATGGAACCCTCAAACAAGACTTAAAAGGTAAAAACTTAGTAGATCCTTTAGCCAATTGTATAGAATATTAAATAGGACATCCCATCCTTCTAATTGTAAACAAACTCCTCATGAGAAAAACCATCATTAAACCAATTCGGGACTATGGACTTGAACTGTGGGTGACAGCAAAGCAATCAATCATCGAATGCATTTAATCATTTTAATCTTAAGGCCTTGGTAATATTGTAAATGCTCCATATTATATATCCAACAAAACCTTACTATAACGATCTAAATAAACCTTTTTTCCTTGACCTCATACCCCTTGAATTTTCCTAATTCCATCAAAACCTTCCCAACCCTCTGGCACATTCATTATCCAGCTTCACATATCCTTATAATCCTCCTCGCAGATTAAAACGGCAATGGCCCCGAGACCTATTGTAATAAATATATATTGCTGGAGTTCTGGCGATGGCCAGCGTTATACTCGTGTCCTGAGAAACTCGAGCGGCCCTCCCTCTCAGTCGCGACTGGATTTTGACACTAGTGACGCGGCTGAGAGAACAGTGTTGGGATTTCTGTTGGCTGGCTTGCCCTCCTATAAGTGAGGGACAAGCTCGGTCTAGGGTTTCCTTGGGATGTTTGTGTACATTGTACATATAGTGTGATTGTGCATTTTTAATTATTTTTTTTAATTATTTATTCATTCACCTGTTAATGTTTATTTGTTTTTTCTCTTTATTATTACTATTGTTTATATTGTTTATACTTTTATTTCCTGATTTATTTTATATTATTATGTACTTTATTTTGTATCCTGTATAGTCATACGATTTTTTTTCTATTTCTTATTATTATATTCAATTATAATTAAATAATTAGACATCCAATTTTTAATTAGAACGTATCAGTTGTTAATGCAGATGGACAGAGCCTATTACGAAGTTCTTACGGAATCAGTGCTTAAAACCGAATGAATTAGCAGATTTTCTTGGGTTTTACCATTAACGTTTTTATAAATAATGCTATTTATTTCCTCTTCCATAGTAATTGTAGGTAAAATTAGCGCTCTTTCGCACAAACGACGATAAGGTTTACCTAATAAATCTAAAACATCAGAATAAATTTCAAAAATCAAATCGGTGACCAAGCTGAATCTAATATATATCGCTTTTTTAATAACAATTTAATTGAAAATAAGTAAATTTTATTATAGCTAAACCTTCCTAGAACTATTGAGATAAGTAAAGATTAAAATACTGGAGATACTATTAAAATTTGGTACAGATTGGTTCAGTAGTTTTCGTTGTTGGTGATCACAAACGAAGAGTGTTTTCTATTTCCTTCTTTATTTCTTTTCGGAAATTTATTTAATTTCTTAGGGTTCGAAGGGGGGCTGGTGGGAGAGGGGCGCTTCCTGGGGCTGGGGCGGATCGGTCCCGCTTGGTGGGAGATGCGACACGGCGGCTTATATATATATATAACAACACAGGCATTGATGATCCTAGGGTTTTATGTCTATAAACCCCAACAAACAAACGAAGAATGACTCGTCCTTTTATACAGTTGTATAGATTAAATAATAAAATCCTGACATTATTATGAGTGGGTCTCATTTCTGTAGTTTTATTTCCAATTTATATTCTTTTTATTTCTTACGATGTTATATATAAATATCAGTAAATAAATTTTTTTTAAATATTTTTAAGTTCAGAAATAGGACTCCACTTGAACAAACGTCTAACGGGAAATCCACAAGACTAAAAACTACAAGAAACTGCATGTCATGACAGACTACTTCAACATTAACTTGACAAACGTTCAAAGCCCCCAATTAATTTCATAAGACTGTTATTAGACATATTTGGATGAAGTTGAATTTTGGTGCTACACTAATCCAAAATCTTTCGAAAAATCCTCAATGCTCCTTACTTTGTCACCAATCCATATTTATAAAGATCTTAAAGTACCCTATGTTGCTAATTCAGCCCAAACCATTTACTTATTTTTTTTATAGTTAACTCCATAACCATTCAAATGCAATAGTTTCTCAACTTGCTTCCCACTCCATTCCCGATAATCCTCAACCTGAAAGAAAGATGGCCTAGAGACCTTCTACTGTAGAATTTTTATTTGTCAAGTTTAGACATGTTATTGTAATCGTTATCAACACATTTTGTACAGTTGCAAATTTCAATAAATTGGCATAAAAAAAGTTCATAATTTTTTTTTTTTTGGTTAGATGCTACCGTTTCTTTTTTAACCTTCGATTGCAAATTTACTTCTAAAACGTATTTGAAACTACAGATCAACACAGTTTGTGACGCCGGGAGACCTCTCGCGTTGAGAGGTTATCTTCGGACGCCTCTACGATAAAATGTCGATTGCAACATAATAAGCCATTCAGCCTTTATTGACAATAGTCCACATACGTACATTTTCGAAAATAAAAATGAATAAAATTATGAAAAACAGATAGAATTTTATTAAAGGAATTACGTTAATTTAAAAAAAAACTATCAAAATTAATATAATGATTTGTTTTAATTTACTATAATAAAGCCCCGAATTATAGCAGATTATGGCTGTTATATTTTACTAGCACCCCCCCCCCCCCCCCCCCCCGCTCTCATGTGTAAAGAATTTAGATAACCTTTATTATATATGTTTCATTCAAGGAGATTAATATCTAGTTATTATATTAAAAGGCATAACTCCTCATTTGCTTTATTCATTTACTACATGTTTCGGAGCTTGTCATGTTGCTCCATCTTCAGGTTCTTACACTGTGATATTCTCACTGGTCATCTTATCTACACTGACACCACTGGGCAATGTTCAATTATTGTTTTTATAATTATAATTCAATTATAATTGAACATTGCCCAGTGGTGTCAGTGTAGATAAGATGACCAGTGAGAATATCACAGTGTAAGAACCTGAAAATGGAGCAACATGACAAGCTCCGAAACATGTAGTAAATGAATAAAGCAAATGAGGAGTTATGCCTTTTAATATAATAACCTTTATTAATAATTAAAGTTTTATTTGATTATCAATAAGAATTTTGTATGCAAGTATGCAATTAAGCATTATTTCTTCAATGATATTTTCACGCATAACAATAATTTTTAACCTCGTTAAAATTGAAGTGAGTTGGTAATCCAGACAGACTGAGACTATTAAGAAACTGTTGCGGAAAATGGACTGCATTATCAGTACTTCCAACTAAAGGCCAATTAATCTTATTTTTAGAAACCATATCAAAAAGCAAAGGAATGACGTTTCGCTATTGCTAAATATTAATAGAGCTATGAAAATGATGTATTTACAATTCGGTACAGTTGAGTTCAGTAGATTCAACTCGTTGGCAGAATGGTGCTATCCGCATATTTGTCGATAATTAAATATCACTGAAATACACGTGTCACATCGTATATTTAAATCATTTTTAATAAATTAATTGAATATAACACTGTACCTTTGTAACCTCTCATGTAGAATGGAGCTTGCCACCTATTGGTCAATTTTCAAACTTCACTGTTACCCACGTACTATCGCATTTTTAATATCAAATTAATGGCAAAGTAGATTTTATTATTGTTATACCTTCCTGAAACTACAAAAATGATGTGGTGAAATTTCGGTAAAGATTGGTTAAGTAGTTTTTGTGGCTAGTGATCACAAACGGAATAAATTATAGTCTAAAAAAAACTTGAAAATAAAACGTTTTTATGTTAAACCGAACTCAAAAGTAGAAAATAATTTTTATGTCATGGATAGTTTGTCCTAAGGCGATAGAAAGCTAGATACTCAATTTTGATCAATTAATTTGGAATCAAATTAAAGTAATACTTAAGTAAATTACTAAACAAATAAATTTATATTAAAAAAATGTTTGGTGCTTGATATGAAATGGTAATAATATTTTATTAGTAACTATTTAAAAAATAGAGTTATTATTAAAATAATAATGGACCGACATCATTGAGATTTTATTATTATTATTATTTTAATAATAACTCTACTTTTTTAAATAGTTACCAATAAAATCTTTTTACCATTTAAATCAAGCACCCCACCCTTTTTTAATATAAATTTACTGGTTTTGCTAATAATTTAAGTATAACTTTAATTTTATTCCAAACTAATTAATTATAATTGATTGTTTAGCATTATATTGCCTTAAGACAAACTATTCATGATATAAAAATTATTTTCTACTTTTGAGTTCGCTTCTCTATAAAAGAGTTTTTTTTGTTTTTTTTAACTATAATTTATTTTCTTAATTCTTAGCCTCCAAACAATATCAAAAGTATTTATAATCAAGTTCAATATACACTTATATCATATATACTTATTATATATTATAATATTCAGCAGAATATTAGTTGAATCATAATTGTGTTAAAAAGTAAAAATTTGTCCTAGTAAATTAACTTTAACGTGGCGTTTTACAGTTTTTGTTTAAATATTCTATTATTTCCTCCCCCACAGCTTTAACAATATTGATCTAGCAAAAAAAGTGAATGGAACCAAATTCGTTCCTGCTTTGATTTGGTTTAGTAATGTACCTATAGAACACAAAATGTGCTTTAAGCAACGGTTTCCGATTCATTTGATTAAACAGCTAAGAACATACGATTTTCAACCTTTTATCTCCCTCCCCATATTTTTTGATTGCATTAGCAATTTTCGTGTTATAGACTCTTAAACATAACCAAAACTAACTTTTTAAGAAAGTTGGCAAAACTCGTCGATCTTTGACAGTTGAATGTGTTCAAACTCAAATTCAGCTTAAGAGATGTCTTTAGACGCACAATTTAACAAACTTAAATTTTGTAATAACCCATTTTTAGATTGAAAGCATTTTTGTATACGTTTTCGCAAAAATCTGTAAAAGTGCAAACATTTTGGGGTTTTTTACACACAAGATTTTTCTCTTATCAAATGTAGTCACATTTTTGATATTTTATTCTCAGGACCCATCTGGACCATATATAAATATAAAATCTCCTACTCCATCTTTGCAAGGCAGACCTCCTTTTTGGGGGTAATTTGACTGGACTAAGTGAGGACATGGACTGAAAGTTGCGTAATTATTGTATTGCCATCGGTACCTGACACGTGAGCAAATTTCAAAAGGTCAAGTTAATAAAAGCGTACTAAAATAGCGTGTCCTTTGTACACGTGTCTTTTGTACGGCGAAAATACTAACATGGCCTGGTATACATACTTCTTGTAGGAAAATATGAACCATGCAACTAATGATTGGTTTTACCTGGAGCTATTTGAAGCATATTCTACTTAAAAGGTAATTATCGACTAATGGCTGCACCTGTCCATCCTGCATGTAGAAACGCATACTGAGCTTGTTAAAATCATAAATCCTAAAAACTTCAAATGTACGGGGTAAAACGTAATATCTGATTTTCACATGAGTTTTAATTAGAAACAACCCCATGCACAACATAATCGTGGTAATACACATGGTGATTGCAACAAATATTATATATTTTACAGTGTTCAGTGGTGTGGATAACTTGAATTTCGAATTTAAGTGGATACACTAGCTCCTTTTTGATCTTTGATATTTTGACAAATACAAGATTCAAAGAATGTTGATTTCTGGCTTCGAGAGATCGACGTCTTCCTAGTCTGGTTGGCAAAACTTGTTTTACATTCAAATCGTTTTATCCCCACTATCAGCTTCAATTCGACATTTATTTTAAATCAATTATTCACATAGACATCAAATGTTTCTAGCTTCTAGCCAAGATTACGAAATAATATACTCACTATACAGTTTGCGCATAGCCAGAATGTCATCGTACCCAAGGTCGTTTTTGCCGCCTCCAGTGTAGTAAGCATACATGACGGAGTCCTTGTCCGGAGAATGCGAAAGTCCTAAGGAATGCCCAAGTTCGTGAAGAGCAGCAGACATTAAGTCAACACCTAGGAAAAAGCAATAGAGGTTACAATGCTTTAAAATTTGAAACATGTTACAGTCATAGAAAATATCATGATATATATATTTATTTAATAATAATTTTAAAAAAACATGTTCTTTATTTTTCCCATTTGCATGTATGATTGTATTATTTGTGTCCATAGGAGAGTAATTTTGTACAATCAAAAAGTGATAAAACGAAATAAACCTTTGTTATATATTGGGTTGTTCGGAAGTTAATGCAGCATTCCATATTTGAACTAAAACCTGATACTATTATTTAAGAGATTATTTATCTCTTTACCACTGACAAAACCTGATACATTACTTTTACTCTACGTCGTAAACGTCCCATCTTACTTTGCACTATTATAGATTCCTATTACCCTCACAAAAATCGGCATTCAAATCTGTTAGTTACAAGTCAAAACGTCTCCTTGTAAGATGAAACCAAATGAAATCACACCTTATCAGATCTGGGTAATGGGATCTTATTTGACAGGACTTTTGGGCCGAAACTATGAGTAAAAGTAATGTATCAGGTTGTAGTTAAGAGATAAATAATCTCTTTAATAATAACATCAGGTTTTGGTTTAAACATGAAATCCTGCATTAATTTCCGGACAATCCAATATAAGATCACTAATTCAATTCTTCATTCCGGATTTTTTTTAAGTTAAATTATTGTAATATCATTTGAGATTTTTCCCTTTTTTTTTATGTTTATTTTGAAATTTTATAATATAATACAAATAGGATTTATTTCAATATTTAAAATCTAATTTTAATTACAATAACTAATTATTTGAGACATTTATAGACCCTGTAACTCAGAAATCGTTTTTCAAGTGAGCTAGCTATATATTTTTCCAAAAACCTAACTCTGGAAAAAAAAAAAAAAAAAAAAAAAAAAAAAAACCCTACACTTCAATAAAGGTTTCAAAAGTGACTTTTTTTATTCAAACCAATATAGGTCCTAAACGGTAGATCCTAGCTACTAACTACGCGTAACGCCTTCGCGTTCTCTAAAAACGTAATGTTTTGACGAACCAGTAAAGCACGTTCCATGTGGATTAGTTGGATAATTTAGTTGGATACAAGTAAATTTTATTATCGATTTCAAGTTCTCTATAACCCCACATTTTTGTATCCACTCAGGTAGGATGGCGTTCGCTGGTCAATTTTCAAACTTCAATGTTTTCCACATATTATCGCTTTTTTAATAAAAAATTAATTGAAAAATCAGTAGATTTTATTATTGTTAAACCATGATAAAACTATAAAGATTATGTGGAAAAAAATTGGTACAGATTGGTATAGTAGTTTTCGTGGTTACTGATCACAAACGAAAAATGGCCAGTCTTTTTATATGACAGTATAGATAAAGTTTATATTAAATATAATCACTTTATTACACTTAAAGAAAAGAACAGAGCCAGCAATCCTTTTCGGATAACTAAATTAATAATATAAAAAGATCGTAATATGAACCAAAAACATTCTAGTGAGATTCAGACAATGGATATGAACTGATTATTTAAATAAATGAATATATCCCAGCTATAGTCGAATTCAAAGGGCACCGCCATACTCAGAACCAATGACGGCATCGATGCCGTGCCTGACGTCAACTTTAAGGAGCGTGGCGCCGGTTGATGGAGAGTGAAGCATGCAATGCCGCTATTAAAATTACTGAACCGAATCACTTGGAAATGTAAAAAGTAGAATTAGAACAAGCCATTAGGAAAGAAAAAACACAGCTCGTATGTGTTCGATTGAAAGAACTTCAAGATTTACTAACAGGTCTAATTACATCAACTCAAAACTGAATACTTGGAGATTTCATACATAGTTCAAAGTTTGTTTGGTCTAATATATTTAAAAAAAATCTAATATATATTTGGGAGTTTATCTCTAGGAACCAAGAAGAGGATCTTCCACTCCTTTTTTAAAGGAGTAATCCCTTATGGTTTGGAAATGTGGGTGGTTGGAACGAGAGATGCACAGAGCTTACAAACTATCGAAACAGATTTTTGGAGAAGAAGCCGTCGCATTTCCAGGGTTCAACGGGTAACTAATTCTACCATGCAAAATATCGTTAAGGCGGAAAACACTACAGTCCACAACATTCACACCAAACAGCTGCTGTGATACGGCCATCTAAGAAGAATGGGGCCAGATGGCCAAAGAAGATATTCAACTACGTCCCGGAGGAAAGACGAAAAAGAAACATTTTTTAGCCCTCAAACTATTTGAACTACTTACTTGAGATAGAAATTTATTTTTATACCTAGGGTTCAGTACCGAGAATCGAGAATCGATTTTTTGGAATCTGTACCGGCATCGAGAATAGATAAATTTTGTACCGTCACAACACTAATATATATATATATATATATATATATATATATATATATATATATATACAATAACTTTTCGTAACATCATATTTTATATAGCGACAAAATAATTAATTATATCATTACTCACCATCATTATCTCGCCCAGAACCCACCACCCACTTCTCATCAGCATCAAAGTGTACGTCGCCATCAATCCCCCTTTGACTTTGATATCCTTGACTAGGAGAGAAGGCGTGAGCTAGGACGTATCCTGGGCCATCGAATGCGTAACTGAAATTGTTTTTAATACTTAAATTATTTCCTTTATAAATAGTGCAAATTACAAAAAATAAATAAACTTATGTAGTTATCTAACATCCATATTAATATTTGAGTGTAATGAAAATATGGAGGTTTACATGTCATTCACCAATTCACCAACAACACATTTTAGAATCTTTCAAAATTTCTCTGTCACTCTGTCAGCAAAAAACACTTTACAGTATTTATATAACTCAGAAATTCATCTTGCAATGGTGAGAGAGGAATTTTATATAAACTATTGCCCTTCAATTATAGTGGTTAAGAAAGTTACAATATCCATGAATCAAATTTTCATTATTTTTTTTTCCATGGAATAAAACTCACATCTCAATCGTCAGGTGGACTACTTTCACAGAAGAAGACAAACAAGACATAGAAATATTACTCAAAATTTAATTTAAGTATCGTTGAAATATGCCTTCCAATATATTACAGAAAACGCCATCTTATTTTAGAGACTACTATTAATTGAATGTAAAGTGATAACGACACTAAATTAAAACCTGTAAGGATGGTGTAAGTCTACATAAAAATAAATAAATAAATAAAAAGTTGTTACGTATAATATTAAAGAATTTATTTTTATTTTTTGGAACTACTGGTCTCCTGAGCAACATTGATAACTATCCCTTTAAAAAAGTTATAATTTTCACACTTTTGAGCTCAAGAGTAAATTATGAAAACAAAAAATATACATATTTGTTTTTATTTATATTTCTGAAGACTGGACTCTGAAGAAAAAAAATCTAAGAAATAGTTCGGAAAGCCAAAGGTCCACCACCTGTAGAACCAAGGAATAAATATTTAATATATTCAATTATATACAATAGAAACATAAAATAAATATGTGGATATTATTACAAAGACATGTCAATAATTTGTAAAGAAACTACTCAGTAAAAGCACTTCATATTCAGTAATAAAGCTACATTAGAAGGTCTCAAAGCCATCTTCTTTTCAGACGTCTCGGAGAAATATTGGAAATATTGGGACATTTATGTCATTATGAATAAGTTTATTTCTGAAATAGGGATAATTGTGGATTTTACTTAGGATTTTGTATTATAAGGATTGGATAGGAGAATTTTCTAGATTGGATATGGAATTTTAGTGTAGCCCCAAAGCTGAAGTCCGTATGTCCGAATATATCTAATTATTGTCATGTGAATAATTGTATTTTCATTTATAATTAACAAGAGACTTTGACCATTTGTCATTTATATTTACAAGTATTATATTGTTCATTTTATTTTTTTTGATTTGCGACTTAACGTCCTTATATATTCCAAATTGGGCAGGAAGAACGGGTTATCCTACAGGTTACCAACCTATTCTAGCCAGGATGGAAAGGTCGAGATTCATTTCGTGTGTCCGCCACGAAATAAATTTTAACACATCCAGATGAGATTCAAACTCACGACCTTCTGTTACTAAACATTGAAAAAAGTAAGAAAAAGAATAAGTGCAGTGAATGGGACCAACTTTTAAAAGTCACAACGTATGAAGAGGAGATATGGACATTAACTACCTCGATGAAATACCAATCGACATTGTTTGTACATAAACTTTTAAGGAGAAATTACGGTTAATAGTACGATGTAGAAACAAACGTGTTGAAGATCCAATCAAATGCGTCTTTCACATACAAAGATGTGGTTCAGTTTATTAAAACACGCCGTCAGGAATGATCGAACAAATTTTTTATGGTTCTATGATTAGCAAAAGAAGATTTGGCCTTCCAAGAAGACGATGGCTGCAAGACCTTGAAGAAGATTTAAGCGTACTAGGCATTACAGCTTGGAAACAGAAGATTCGAGTAAGATAACCATGGAGGGGAAGTTTCGACTGAGATCGAATGAAGAAATATAAGAAAGGAGAGAGGACTTGGAAACAAGTTTCTACGGACATATGGTCAAGATGGATCCTAAGAGGTTGAATAAACAATTATATTCGATAAAACATACAACCTGGAAAGCAGGAGTGGTCATGTTAAGATGAAGGAAGAAGTTGGGAGACTCGGGATCACTGATGGCGATTGCTTGGACAGTAAGAGATTCGGGAACCAACTTAAAAACGTGAGCGTTCTTGTAGAGAAGAGAACGAGGCTTGGCATGAAACTACAAGGGAATAATCCATGTTGTTCTTGGTGGACAATATAGATTTTCAATTTCTATTTCAAATATAATTCTGATTAGCATTATGGATTCTACTACTTTAATAGACAATGAGGTTGTATATCATGACAAAATAAATTCATCTTACATAGTGTACTCAGTCACGCATCCTTCTCAAACCATAAATAACCTACGTAATAATTGTGTTTCAAAATAAATCATAAGGTAATTGAGAGTCACTTTGAAATTATCTACAAACCGCGAGGATCCAGCTGGCTTGAGTACATTAAGCATATCATAATTTTTATATATTCACACAAAAAATGTTACGAATGTTATACCAAATATATCATTAATTTAACTTTAAGTAATCTAAATAAAACGCTTTAAATTTTAAACCATTTTCGCTGGAAAACAATAAATACAACAGTTTTCCACTAGTTCACTTCCTCTTAATCTTTAAAAAAATATCCAATTTACCAACATCATACAATTCTCCTTTTTACTTCTCCGTATCATTAAAATCATGGCCTACTCATTATATTCATTAAGTACATTATATTTAACAAGCAAATTGGGGGAACATTGTTACAATGACATGCCATTAACATGTAAAGAACTACTCACTAAGGACTTCAATAGTTCCACAATGGGTCTCCTGGCCATCTTATTTTCAGACGCCCCGGAGGATTATCGAGGATAGAGTGTGAGGCAAGTTGGGAGACTAGTGGATTTGAAAAGGTGTGAGGTTTACTATGCTAGGATAGTAGGTCCTTATGGATAAGTTTGTTTGTGACATAATAAGGGAGCATAGAGGATTTTGGATTGTAAGGATTGGATACAAGAAGAATTAAACGATTTAATGGAACCCCAAAGCTCAACTCCGTATGTCCTAATAGTTCTATTTACTGTCATGTAAATAAATCTTTTGAAATTTATTGGAAGCTTTGAACACTTGTCAAGTAAATGTTGGAGCAGTTTATGTTCTTTGAAGCCTTGTATGTAAAGGAGAAAGTAAAAGCTATTTCTAATCTGTATTATAAATTGTTATACATATTCTAATTCAAAAAAGATAATTTTGTTCTAATAAAAATATCAATTTTAAACAGAACTAGATATTTAAAAAATCTCATTCCAAAACAGTCTTAAGCCTGAATATGACTAAAATTTTCGAAACGTAAAAATAAATAGAAAATAGAGGAGATTGGGACAATCAATAATTAAATAACGCTCTGACAAGCGAAAATTCCACGCAATTGAAGTTTTAATTTACTCTGTTAAAAGTTTCATTCTTTTTTTAATTTTTTACGCCCCCACATAATTTAACAGTGCGTATGAAACTTGAATTATTAAAAAGTAATTCAATAAAAGAGAGCAGTATTTATTTTGCATTCGATGGTGTACAGGTCTAATATGCTTTTGAATATATTCTTGAGGAATATGCCCTATTTAATGCGAAAATTTAATAAAAAATATCAACATAAAATTTAAAAACTGCTTCTTTTGATTTTATTAATGTTTTTAATAAACTTAATACGTTTCATATTCATATGCCATGGTTAAAGAATATGGGGACAAAAAAACTAAAGAAAAATGAAAATTTAAGCCGAAAAACTATTAAAAAAAAAAAAAAAAAAAAAAAAAAAAAAAAAAAAAAAAAAAAAAAAAAAAAAAAAAAAAAAAAAAAAAAAAAAAAAAAAAAAAGTCGATTATATCTCGAAGACGGTAGACTCTAGCAAAATATGTTTCAAATAACAATTAAAGGTAACTAAATTTCCTATAAAATTAATTCTAAACATATTTGTTGAACTTCCAATGGTTTACGAGATATACGTTATTGAAAACCGATAATGTTTACCTTACGTTTTGTCAAACATTTGCTTCTGGTACCTTCCACGATCGCTTCTTAGAAGAAATGTCAGAAACAAAGTTGTAGATCGTTAAATTTATTTTGATTTAACATTTTAGGGTTTTTGGCATTTGAAGCAAATCTTTGACTAAAGGTGAGGTAATTTTTATAACGTAAATCTCGGAAACCGTTAAACGTTCGACAAATATGTGTAAAGACAATGTTAGGTATAGGAAATTTAACCAGCTTTAATTTTTAATTGTAGCATATTTGTCTTGAGTCCACCGTTTTCGATAAATAATTGAAAAACCCAAAAATAGGACATTCTCACCACCCCTCACCGTAAGATCACTGCCCACGGGCGGAGACTTTTAGTATTTTTACTTTCTTATAACTCCTAACGAAGCTGTGAAGTCAAAAATCATCGCATATTTCACGCACTCCATGTGAATTTAATGACAGCCAGTCTTGGAATGAATATAACTTTAAAAAATTTTAAAAATTGAATAAGTTTTAAAATAAATCGTTTCTTGTTATACTTTTCGATTCCGGATTGTTATCACTTGTATTTGATTTCAAATAAAAATAAATACAACCTCAGTACATAATCATACTTTCTACTAAATACAAAAAAAAAAATAATAATTACGCATCGCCATGGTTTCTTCTGTAGAATCCAAATTCAATATCCGCATCACCTGGGTAGGATACAGGAGTAAAGCGAAGGTTCCCGTGCTTTCCCCAGATACCAAGAGCTTTCTCCAGTACGTCTTGCACTTCTTCTCTCGTTAGATGCTCGGACCAGTTGGTCAAACTGCAAATAAAATAAAAGTTTTCTATTAGGGTAATTTCCCCAGAAGGGGCGAATCCTCGTCCCATCAGTTTTAGAGATTCTTTGGCAATCGAATTGTTTTATTGTCTTTTTTTTTTTTTTTTTTTTTTTTTTTTTGACTAGAGGACTACTAGAGTAATTGTTAACAACAAACTACTATGAGTATTTGAAAAAAAAAAAAAAATTAAACATCACATTATCATTCCCTCACTCTGTCCCAGCCCATGAATAATGTTTTGGTTTCAGGATTTTCTAGTCCGATAAGGACAGGTTAGAAGATCCAAAAAAACCTTAAATCGAGAAATAATAGAATCACAAAATAGTAAACAGCATGCTAAAGGCGTGTCCCAGAGTTTCGGTCCTAATTTTTGATTCGGACTTAATAGATAATATTATTTTCAAAAAAGTAATTTCATTACCTCGCTCATCATTTCTCCCCTCTTAAATGTGAGGGAATGAGCTAACCTGTGAAGGAATGAAATTTAACTGATACAATTTAATTTGACTGATATTTACATTCTCTTATATTCAGTTTCTCAATTTTACCTGAAGTTTTTTTTTTTTTTATTTTAATCGATGTTATTTATTTATTTTTTTTATAAAGACATTTTTCGGAATCATCTTATTCATAAGCCAAAACAGCTGAGCTGCGAGTATAAAATACTATTTCATATGTAAAGAAATAATCTGAATGTTTTTTTTTTTTTATTATTGTAAGGTAAGGTATGCGAATTTCAGACCTGCAGGTGGCCCTTTCCAGGAGAATGACCCATTAATAGCAATAAATATATATTGAGTGTGTGAATATGAATCCGCCCTTTTTATGAAAAGAAAATTTAAAAAATTATTTATTCACATTATACTCTATCTGCAGGTACAACCTCCCATCTTAATTAAGGTAATTTACGCCTAAAGAAGTTATCGCTGATTGAGACATCATCGAATTTGCTTGATTTCCGAAGAAGTAAATTGTTCCCCCGTAAAGCTGGATTCACACTGCTTCCCCTGTGCATCCAAAGTGATGTGGTCCACCCAAAGTGATTCAACCAAAGTAAATCATCCGTGTTTTCACATTTTCATCTATTTTTCAGTTCACCGATCAGCTTTATCCAGTGCTATGGTCAGTACTGCATTTTATAACACATGTAACGAGTACGAACCTTTTGTTGCTTTGTTTACTTTCCTCAGTTCTCTTCATTTCATTTTAATTCAGGTTTTTAGTTTGTTTACTTTCCAATTTTACATCTGGTATTATTTTTTGATTACTTTATTTTGTTTTTATTTACACTTTTAATCATCTTATATCTTATTTATTTTATTTTACCCTCTATAATGATTACCCTCGATATAATGTCAACTCTTTATATGCAAAAATTCATATTGTTTATCCACCCTTTTATATATCATTTTCAGTATCATTGTATAACATATCTAATTTTTTTTTAGTTTATTTCAAATTGCCTATCAAGTCCATTCCGATAATATTCCGAGACTTCATATAAATTTTTCTAAGGAAAAAAATTCATGAAACCAAACATACTTTTAACTAACTCCCATCCAATTAATTAATTTTAATTAATGAATATAAATAAGAATAATAACTTCTAGCTGTGAAAGGAGATCCAAAGTTTTAATGAGAACAGCTAAAAAGTCTGAGAAGTACAGGTCTAGTTTCAGAAAATAACGAATTATTTCGTATAGCTTTCCCACTTTTTTTCCTAATATTAACAAGATATATAATAACAAAAATAAGATATATAGAGTAACTTACTCATTTCTGGCACATACCTCCGAGTGATTACAGCAGAAACATTTCCCCGAGCTAAGTCCCTTAACTGGGAAATAGAAAAGCCGAAGGTTTAGAAGTTCCTTCGCTAATTTATCTACTGCAGAAGGTGAGGGGTTCCATTTGTCAAGATTAGCTAAGTTTAAGCCCTTGGCCCTGCACCGCCTCGGTTAGCCACGATTTCGTCTGAACTCGCGGTCTGTGGTGATCTTTATTTTAATTCGGATCAGAAAGGAGTTAACTTCTGAGAGCGGCTAAGAAATGTGTCATGCATTAAAAGATCGCGTCAATATATACGAGAATAAATACTTTTTTTCTGTTTAATAATATAATCTTCCCATAATGACTGAAGAAGAAATTATATAATTTATCTTCAGTCCTATATCTCATACCCTTTTTTCAAAATTCCGCCAAAACCACATTCGCTTTCCAGTTCCACGCATCCTTATAACTAGGGAAGGGTGTCGTTACACGATATATCGATAAGTACCTTGCGATATATCGCTTTCTAAATATTATAAAAATACAACATATAACAACATTTATTATTTTTATTAAATAAAAGTAACAAGACCTTATAAAGGTGAACCTTATAAAACAACAAAACCTTATTAAATAAGGGAGCGTTTTAAATTTTTTATGTTTTTAATACCTTTTTTCTAATTTTGTGTAAATTGTTTAGGAAATATCTTGGTACTGTTTCCACTTCATTGCCAACAGAGCGATATTCTGGAGCTGGGTAAATCATCACCAACAGGACAGATACTTTTCCAACAATCCACCGAAGAATTTTTCATACATTCAGGAAGCAGAAATACCAAAATATTAATATATAAAACAATAAATTCATATTAGACGAATTTGGTGGAGCAGTGGTATGATGTCGGTACCTAAATTAGCTAAAACGATAAAATAAGCAAGAATATCATTGTAATGTAATTGGAATATTCAAAGTAGCATTTCGTAAAAAAATAAATAAATATATCACGCAATATCTATATATCGATATTTTTCTTCCCATCCCAATTTATAAACCACCTCGCAGATTAAAACGGAAATGAACTCGAAAATATATTTTTTTATTTTAGTTCTGGCAAAGGCCAGCTCACCAAGTCTCCAATAAAACCTTACACAATGACCTATACATTCTTTTTGTCCTTGAATTGTAGTAATTAAATTTATAAAAAAAAATCCAAAATCTTTCTGATCATCTAAACCCTCTGGCACAATCCCTCTCCATTTCCACGAATCTCTATTATTCTCCTCGCAGGCTAGAAAAGCGAAATTTAAGGTGAAATTCGACACTGGAGTCCTGATAATGACCAGCTTCTTTTCTCATGCGAGGAATGTCTGCCGCTTAATCGCTCTTACTCTGCCTCCACAGGCTCAAGTATGAGGATTGACGTTTCAATAAAGCCTTAGCAAAACCTATCACATCTCATTTCAAATAAATCTATATTTGAGTTTTAACAGATTTATACTTCCATTGCAGATTCTTTATCTGAAACATAATTTCAAAATAACGTTTTAACCGACTTACAATTAACTATCTGGTATCTGCTTTGGGACCATATTACAAAAAAAGTATAGATCGAAATTGATTCACAGCCGTGCCATTTTAATCAAAATGGAATGTTAAATGTTTAATACAACTAATGTCAATAAAAGTAAATTTCAATAATTATTTTTAAAAACAGCCTTTCAATTATTCCTCACATAATTGTTTACTTCTCAATGCTCTATTGTAGGCAGTAATTCAAAATTTGGGCTATTGATTAAATGATCAGAGTTTGTTTATTTCGAAAATTCACGATAAAATATCACAATAGCTACCATTTTCAAATGAAGTACTTACTAATAGGTGATATGCCTTTTCCTCCAACCGTTTACAAGGATGTATCTCTTCCTACGGCTGTGATGGTGGTGATGGTGATGATCATGATGATGGTGGTGGTGTTCATCAACTTCTGATGAGTCCTCGTATTCCGGAGGATATGTTATTGAGTCTTTGACTATATCTGCTACACCGCATCGCCTTGCAGACATTAACTAAACAAAGATACATTACTTAGAACGTAAATAAACGTATTTATAATTCAAAAATATTGACTATTATATATTTTGGTATACGATAAAATAATATGTTACTATCGACTTGGTATTAAATTGGTTCTACTCATCTTCATAACGAAACCGAATATTTATTTAGAAATTTTAATAGTATAGAAAAAGTAATGTTGAAGGTTGGTTAACCGGGGGATATAATTAGAGAATATAAAATGTATATATGTATACTCGATCAGACCTTTAGTTTAATTTATGCTCACTTTTGTATTTTCCCAATTTCACGTTTTCCTAATATTTATATTATTTATATAATTTTACCATATTTTAAATTCACCTACTTTATTATTGCCCTGAATAAATAGACAATTTAAGAGTTATTTAAAAGTATATTTTTATTATATATATATATAGATAGATGGATAGATAGTTTTTCTTCCCTTCCATCTCCACCGTCAGCTTACCCCCCCGGGGCGGAGACTTTTAGAGTGTTTACCTTTTAACTGCTTGTAACGAAGCATTGAAGCCAAGAATTATCGCATATTTCATGCACACTACACCCCTCATTTCTGGACTCATTGATTGGACTCTTAAAGGTTTTTTAATTGGAAGTGGCTTTCTACCAGACTGCATCCCTCACCATCTTTTTCTTACATTTTATATTCATTATTTTTTTTTTCATCACTATATATATATCTTTTACTTCCCTTGTTTTATGTATTTTTATTGTAATTTTTTTTTGTTATTGTTATAATGCTGGCAGAACTACTAAATTTAAATATAAAGGAGATAATAGCAACTTGCATTTTTTTATGTCCTTTAAGCGAAACGAATTTTTATTGTATATTACACTGCATATTGTGGTATTTAATAACATTTTATTTCAATGTATTTTTTTTTATAAATAAAACCGGGCCTTAGTTATAATTATATATATTTAATAACAAAGCTGCAGGAGTGTTGAACCTACTCTTTCAGTAACCTCAGCTCCCTGTAAATATAACGCCTTACTAATGAGTAATAATTAAGACAACAAGGAGATTCAACGTGACACGATTTCTGCCGCCTCATTATCTGAAGACAATGCGGCGGCAAGACAATGTGCTGATCGGCTTAGCTCCACGATTCCCTTTGATGGTATTGTCCAAGTTCTTCCATGCGGGGAGTCGGGAGGTAGCTTCAGTCGCACATGTGTGGTTATCGACCTCAACTGTAGGCAGATTATTTACCCTCGTGTGAAATATTTTGCAAATAATAGCATGATTCCTATGTTGGAACGTTTATTTAAACGAGTCATTACTCCTTAGGTGTAATGAGATGTTCGCTAATAATAAAAAGAAAATTGTATTTTAAGACAAGGAGGGGATCCATTAATTCCGAAAGCCCGAATATCATCTGAACTAAGCGGGGATCATGAAAAATCTCATGATCTGTTTCTAATTCAAATTATTAAGTACTAGCATTCCCGGTCGCAGCTTCGCCTGCTCCTATCAGCTAAGAACTTAGATAGTTTTAACTGATAATTGAAGTTTTATTTGTCTATCGATATAAATCTTGTATTGAAGTATGCAATTAAGTATTATTTCTTCAATAATATTTTCACGCACAACAGTAATTTTTAACCAAATTAATGCACTGATTAGGTGGTTGAAGATTACGAAAAGCATTACATTAAACATTAAAAATAAACATCCAATTTTTAAATTTAATCTATGAGTTGATAATCCTGATGGACAGAGACTATTAAGAAACACTTGGGGACAATGGAGTGCTTTCTCATTGCTTACAACAGGTATATAAATTATATATTTACACACAATATCAAAAATCAAAGGATCGACATTTTGATTCGGTTATAATTTTTACGTGGCAGAAATAATTTTATTGATTTCATCAGGTTGTATTTTAATTTTTAATCATAAAAATATATGGCAGTGTGGCAAACCTCGTTTCCGCCACTCGAAACTGTTCTTTTAAATTTTAATTATTGCTAAAGCTTTCTAGAACTGTGAAAAGGATGTAATTAAAATTTATATTTCAGAATAACAAGACTAAAGCGACAAGAAACTGCTCGTCGTTACAGACTACTTCAACGTTTACTAGACAAACGATCAAAGCTCCCGATTCATTTCAAAAGTCTTATTTGCATGACCGTGATTAGACCTATTTGGACGTACGGAGTTGAGCTTTGGGGCTCTACTAAACTATTCATCTCGTTTCCAATCCTTACAATCTAAAATTCTTCGAAAAATCCTAAATGCCGCTTACTTTGTCACCAATACATCCATAAAGACCTTAATGTTCCATATGTTGCTAAGTTAGCCCAAACCAGATACCTATCCTTTCATAGTAAGCTCCATAGTCACTCAAATCCATTAGTTTCTCAACTTGCTTCCCACTCCATTCCCGATAATCCTCCGAGGCGTTTGAAAAGAAGATGGCCTAGAGATCTTCTAGTGTAGAATTTTTATTGAAGTGCTACTGATGGGTAGTTCTTTTCAAGTTTTGAAATGTTATTGTAATCGTTATCAGCTCATTTACTTGATGTATATATTTGTACAGTTGTAAATTTCAATAAATTGATATAAATAAATAAATAAAAAAACATTTTAGAATTAAAATTATTAATTTACTTAAAGTAAAAATTAAATTAAATTAACCATTAATGATTATTCAAATAAACAAAGTGAGAAAATAATGGTTTCAAGCATGAATTTTTATTTAAACCAATATAGCGCCTAAACGATAAGTCCAAGTGGCGAATGTTACATAACAAAAAATATTCTCCATTAATTTCTAATAAGAAAACTGCTGCCAAGTTTACAATCCGAGCAACACCAACAAAGCTACTGCTTGTCAAACTTTTGCATTTTTAATGTAAAAAAGTATAGACCTCCAGACAAAAGACATATCCATGTCAAAATAAAAATTAAAAAAATCATATATCTTTGTATTTTCGTAACGATTGGTATATCAGGGAATAACTATCTATTAGATCGACTGGAGCTACCTACAATAAAATTATACAAATTAATAAAAATACAATGCATCGAATCAAATCATAAAGTAGATTGCATCAGCAGAATAAGGGCATTCATAAAGAAAAAAATTTAATTAGTTATCTGGTGTAATTGACTACTGTAATTAATTTCCAAGAACTTTTATGAAAGCCTTTTTACTCGTAGTTTGACCCTCAACTCCGCTTACTCATTGAATCTTGTACGGAAGGATTCTGAGACGAGTGATTCAGTCTGAGTCAATAGAGACAGGATCGGAACGCTGAATTAAATGTCTGTCTCTTCATTAACGGTTTGAGTCTAGACTGAGCATTAGGTGGGTGACTAGCCGAGCCTGGATGGTGGCCAAAAACCTATCCTTCGACCAATCCTAGGTATTTCAGTGCCGAGTTTATAGAAGGAGATTATGGGGATTTGATTCGGCTATTGAATTATTGAGTCAATAAGGTTTTGTAATAATAATTTTAATCTTATTTGTTTATCGATATCTTATTACCTTGTATTAAAGTATGCGAGAGTTACTTCTTCAATGATATTTTCACGCTTAGCAGTAATTTTTAGGTTTTTAATTTTTAAGTTAAAGTTTCATTGACTAGGTTTTTGAAGATTATGTAAAAGCATAATCAGACATCCAATTTTTAATTTAAATGTATCATTAGGATTGATGAATTAATTGCCACTTCTATTGAGATTATTTTATTAGAAAACTAGTTTCGAATGCTAAACATTCATCTTCAGTTCTTAAACGGTCTTATTCGAAACATTCATTTAGCATTTAGCATTCGAAACTAGTTTCCTAATAAAATAATCTCAATAGAAGTGGCAATTACTTCATCAATCCTAATTGTATTGATCCTTCTATACCATCATACGTACCTCAAGTAATTCTGAAGTCAGCCAGGCTACCACGTATAATCGATCCCAACACATCAAGATTCAACACATTATCAGAAAAAGTTGTCGCAGAACTGAAGACAGCATGCCGGAAGGATGTAACTTATTGGTTTTCCAAACTCAGATTGAAATACGCCATCGCAAACAAAAATATTTGGTTAAATGTATCAGTTGGTAATCCAAATGGAAATAGACTATTAAGAAACACTTGGTTGGCTTTGGGATATTTAAAGAAGAAAAAAGAGGATTGGATAGGGTACTGCATTTGATCAGTGCTCACAATTAAATCGAGATGCAAAATAAAGGCCCCACGATAGTCATTAGTGTTCTATTTTGGAGTCTGTTTAATTTATTGATGGTATCTTGAACTAAGTGCCGAAAAGAGGAGCTGCATGAAGAAGTCTAGGACGAAGGATAGCTTTATAAAGAAAAGTTTCAATCGGACAGATCGAAAGAGATGCGAAAGAGAAGTGAATTTTGTCGATGAAGTTTAGACGATGACGGAAATGACTGGAAAAGGTTAGGTGTCGATCGAGTCGAACACCAAGGTAGTTAATAGATGATACAATCGGAATTTCGGTTTATTATGTGGCTGGATCTTTTTCCTTTGGGATTGACGGGAAAATGAAAAAACTATGGCGTCAGTTTTAGAAGGATTTATACAAATACCTAAATTGGAAAGGGAATCTGAAATTTTTGAGCCACCGCTTGATTGTTGGCTGGATTTCATCAGGGCTTTTGTTTTAGAAGGATTTATACAAATACTGATGGAGGAGCTGTAGATCGCAATATCGTCGGCATAAGCTGACGCGTGGGTAACGAGTGCCGATGACATTTGCTGTGTAAATAGAGTAGAGGATAGGAGAAAGTACAGAGCCTTGTGGAACACCAATCCGAGAGGGCTTATATGATGACAAGGAGTTTCCAACTCTATAACAAAAGGAACGATTTGAGAAATAAGACGAAGTAGATTAAAGAGGAAAGGAGGAAATTCGTGATGAAGAAGTTGAAGAAAAAGATTCTCATGTTGAACGCAATCAAAAGCTTTTGTACAATCAAGGGAGATCATAGCAGTAGCGTGATTTTTAAGAAGGGCAGTGGTAACATAATGTTGTACACGTGAAAGTGAATGTACAACATTTAGACGAGGTTGGAAGCCTGTCGGTTCGTAAGGGATAATTGAGAGTTCATCGCAATGAGTTTGAATATGCGGAAGCAATAATTTTTCAAAAAGCTTTCCTAAATGGGAGAGGAGGCTAATGGGACGGTAATGATCCGGATTTAAGCCAGTTTTATTAGGTTTCAAAAGTGGTATAATAATGGCTTTTTGCCATGAGCTGGGGAAATATCCAAGAACTGAGCAATTGTTGTAGATGGAGGTAAGATAATTTAAGGTTATGCGAGGAAGATGGCGGAGAAGAATAGCCTGTATATTATCTGGCCCAGGTTTTCTTGGGTGCCATTCGAAATATCGTTGCTTTAACTAATTTAGCATCAAAATGGGGTTACATCGGAAGATTTAAATGGCAGAAAAGGAGGAACATAAGGAAGAGGTGCAGAAAAATGTTAAGCATAATGATCACAAAGAGCTTGTGCTTGCTCTTGTGCTGTAGGAAGCGGAGAGTGTAAAGTGGGAAGGTTAATAGGAAGGCGTTTTTGATAAGATGATCGCGATAATTTCCAAAATTTTTGTAAATTTTGGAGGCAGCTGTTATTTTATTTTCCCAGATTGAGTTTTTCCATTTTCTGTAAAGCTGGAAGATTTGTTTTGTAACAGAACGGAGAGCAATGCGGTCTTCTGGTTGATGGCATCTCCGCCACCTATTTAGCAAACGATGACGGACAGATATTAACCAAAGAATATGTTTCGGAGGTGTTTGTAATACTAAAGGTTTTGGTTGGAAAGTAGGGATAGAATGAGAGGCTGCTTCTTGGAGCAAAGTGGTGAAACGATCAACTGCGTTGTCTATATCAGCCGTGGTTGGTATATCAGGTAAAGGGGGCAAGGAAGAAGGAGAGTTTTTGAAAAGAAAGGATTGAAATCCTATCCAGTCAGCTTTAGAATAATTGTAATGAAATGAAGAGTTGGGTGGGGTGCTAATAGAGGATATGTGATAGACTACTGGGAAATGATCTGAAAAGGAAATGTTGTTAAGAGTATAACAATAAGTAATAAGATGAGGTGCATGGGTATAAAGTAAATCTATTGTACTAACATGGCCTCGAGAAGACTGAAATGTAGGAGAAGAAGGGTAAATAATAGTTCCTGGAAGTTGTGCGATGGCTTTTCCCCTCGGATTGGAGGAAATATTATTCCACATTTGATGTCTGCTATTAAAATCTCCTATCACAAACGATGATCTTGGAACAGATTGAAGGAACTGGGTGAAAGGTTTCACTGGAGAAGAAGGACGAGCGTAAATTCCATACAGCTGATGAGGGACTCCATTGACATATAAAATTATACCCAGAAGTTGAATTGAAGGATGAGGGGATGTGGTTTGAAGAAAGCGATGTTTAATGGAATTGTGAACAAATATGGAAACATCAGTAGTATGATAGGAAGAATAAGAGAGAAAACGAGTGTTTACGGAAAGTGAACCAGTATCAGTAAGAATAAGAATATCAGGGCGTGCAGAAGTGAGAAGGGCGTGAATACCTGGAATGAAAGGAGAATGATTAATATTAAAGTTAGCTACCTTAATCTCAACCATTAATGTCCATATTTGATGAGGCCTGAAGAGTGATAAGAAGTGGCTGAAGAGAAGCAGAGAGCTGCTGGATGCTTACTAAGAGAGCCTGGAGTTGAGTGACAATGGGCTGAAGCGTAGAAGTGATGGTTTGTTGTATTATCGGAGTTATCTGCTGAAGGAATGAAACTGCTGGCTGAGGAGAATGCGCTGAGCGAACATGTGTGCGAGATGGCTGCGGTGCCACGATATTAGGAGCTGAAGTTCGTGGAAGATTTGGAAATTCTTCTGAGGATAATGGTGGCGGTAGAGATGATATTGTAGGCTTGACAGGTTTATTTTTTTTGCAACATTTATGTATTCCAAACGTCGTGTGCATTGTCTAAATGAAGCCGTGTGCTCTTGATTACATCCTGCACAACGAAGTGGGGAGTCTTGAGGGCAGTCTTTTAATTCGTGATTGCCACTACATTTCACACATTTAATAGGGCGAAAGCAGTAGGTGGAAATGTGCCCGAAGGATTGGCACCGAAAACATTAGCGAATTCCTTCTGATGGTCTTTTTCGTGGTAGTTCGACCCTGTATCTCATGCGATTGACTGATCCGGAGCCTGGAGATTTTCAGGTTTTACTGAAGGGGATGTGGTGACTATAATCTCAGGGAGATCCATTTTGGTTCCATCTGAAAGTGTTTTCTTTAGTCTTCGTATAGATTTGACGCCAGGAATGGCCAAAAAGGTCCTGTTAATATCTTCTAAAGGAGGAAAGTCAGTTAAAAAGCCGGTTATGAAATATCGTTTATCATTGGGTCCGGATCCGTATGTATGATGGCTGATTTCTTTCGAAGTGAGCCAATTCATGATTTCTGTTCTCTTTTCAGTATTTGCGGGATGTAGGCGAATGTCTCCAGATCGTAGTGAGGAGAAAGAGGCGGTTATATGAGGTCGAGAGTTGAGAAATGTTAATAATTCATTTCTCGTTATGTTTGAAATAATAATTGGTGGAATCTTTGGAGGAGAATCAGATGAAGAATGTGTAGAAGTTGATGTATTTAGTAATGGCCTTTGGTCAGGATGAAAATGGTCTAAATTTAGATCTGGAATTAAATTTCCATAAGAGTTGGGAAGCGCTTGTCTTTTGGCTGCTGTACTAGACTCGTCAGGCGGCCATGGCCTCGCCCTGTTCGCCATGGCAACCAACTATAATAAAGCTTGTTAATTACCTGTTTGGAGCTTCAATTCTTCTTTAAAGCTGTTTATAAATAATATATAACTTCTTTAAAATGATCAATTTATCTAATAGTTAGAGTTAAAATGCTAATATGAAATCTAAAACACTTCGTAACTTGAAGAAAATCAAAACAAACACAGAGAAATACTACAACGTGTTCTAGCTTTCACAGATCATATGGTACTCGAATGTGAAGATGATGCATGTAGTTAAAATATAGTTCCCATGGGGTCAATAGTTTTACCACTGCAAAACTCTGTTCCAGAATGGCGCTAGCTATATAGCCACATATCGTCCGATTTTTAAAGTTCGCTGGGATCCACACGTCTCGCCACATATTTATAGTTTTTTTATAACAATATAATTGAATTTAGCAGAATTTTATTATCAATTTCTAGCTTTAAACAATACCTTATATTTGTAACCTCTTAAATGGCACTCACCACCTGTCGGACAATTTTCAAACTTCATTGCGAACCACATACATATTTACAAGAAATTAATAGAAAAATTGTAATTTTTATCCCTGCAAAATCTTCCTTGAACTATGACGATGAAGGTAAAATTTGGTACAGATTGGTTCAGTAGTTTTCGCGGTTGAGTGATCACAAACGAAAAATGGCTTGTCCTTATATATAACAGTATTGACTTAGATAACCATGGCATATGGATCATTTTCACCAGACTTGTCAAATTTCTGTCTTTGCACTTGACAATTTTACCTTCAATTTTTAATGTACTACTACGCAATGACAGTTTTTCAGAGTTTATTTTATCAATAAAACTCATTCTGTTTAATTAATAAAAAAATTAATGAAAGTAAAAAAAAATTCATTAATGTTACATGTTTAATAGAAAATATTTTAGATCATTTATTTTATTTTTTAAAAGCCATAACCTTAATTAATTTCCTAACAACCAATACAATCGGAAGAGATCAGAACTAGGCACAGGCGATCCTCATCAGAAGTCAAATGCGGCAGCTCCCAGAATAGAGTCCGCAATTGGCTTACGAAATAGGACGATTAAACCTATAGGTTACCTTGATAGGGTGGGGGTGGAGGGGTAGAGGGGTTGAGGGGTGGAGGAGTGAAATGACCTAGCTCTGAGTTATCTGCAGGTCCAAGCTATGTACAGGTCATTTAGCTAATAGCCTTATCTACCTCCCACCTCTTCATTACCTCCCCCAAACTGTTTAATATTCTACTTCATCTGTTACTGTAGTCGGTCGGTTTCTTTAAAAAGGTCTGGAGGTCTTGATTTAAACCTTTTCACGGATCATTGGAGAGCAGTGTTATTCTTACAATTTTTTTTTTCATTCAATCAATTTGGAAACCTTGCTAAACATGAGTTACTCACCGACAAAGTTGGGCAGGAATTGATCACTTTTTTTACTTTGTAATCAATTAGATTAAACTCGAAACTTATGAATAAACTTGTAATTGATTACCACATGTACTTGAATAGTAATGGAAAATATGAATAACTTTGTAATCAATTCTTTTCGTCATCAAAAACAATTTACTCAGAAATTTTGTTTAAAAAAGTAAAAATGGTTTTCTTTGTTTAAAAATACCTGAGTTGAAAAAAAGAAAAAAAAAACTATTGTACTCAAAATAGTAAAATGTACTTAAAGTATTAAATGTTGATTACGATTACTTTACTTCTACTCAATACTTTTTTAGTATTAATGAGCCTAAGACCTCATGGGTTGTCAATGGCACAGGTTTATGATATTCAGTTGATATTCAGTTTTCCCTTTTGGATTTATCAATTAATTTCCCCATCTATTGGAATTATTTTATTGTTACATGGATTATATATACCCAATGTTTTCAAAAATGTAATACAAGAAATCAAAAATATTGGTACTCATCAGAGGAGATTAAACGGACATCTGAAATATATCCATAGTGGAAGAGGAAAGGCCAGGTAGGTTATATTTTTGGGGGTTTCCTTGGGTTTTCACTAGGACTAATTAAATTTTGTGTTCCTATTGGAAACAAATTTAATATGGAGCTATTGGAAATGTTTATCTGGTTATTTAAATAAAAACATTTCCACAGTATGCAGTATATTTACTAATACCTAATAAATAAATAATGTTAATAATTATTATAAATGGAAAGCTAAATAGGGAGTGGCAACTTAGGGTACTTAATTACGGCATAATTATCTCTACTATGATCATTATAAGCTTAAGGATGAGTGGGACCTAAGAGGCTGACTCGGCAGGAGTGTTAGGGCTTTGGTCCCTTTCCATCAATACTTGGAGATAAAGTTTTCAAACAAAAGGGTCAAATGTTCCATGGAAGAAATGAAAAGGTTAGATGGCTTGAATAAGCCCCTAATTTAAAATATACCCTGAAAAAAAGAAGAGTTCCTTTTGGAGGAGCTTAGGATGGAGGAAGAGAGGCTGTAGGAAGCGGACCATGATGGACATTGTGGTGCCGACTCTGAATACCTTAGATAAGTACCCTATAATATTAGTAGCCTGTAACTAGTATGTAATGTAAATTGTGTACTGACCCATGTGTAGATCAATTGTAAAGTCATCCATAGTTTTATATTTCTAAAATCATAATATGAAATTAAATATTTTCACTGACATCATCAGTTATTCTTCACCTAATTGGCAATAATTGAAGTAGAATTGGTTACACGGTAAACAATAGGAAAGGATCCAATAAATCAAATAATTCAGGTACTAATATTTGAGGATATTTTATCATAATGTATCTATTATGATAAAGATAAAATATTGAATAAACCCCCAAGCTATAATAACATAACAATTAGTTGGAGGAACCGTTCTTTGCTCCAGGGTGCCCAAGTACATAATTAGTGCCCTTTCCATCTATTTCATATCCTTAAAATCATAATCCGATGAATATGGCCTAGTTTCTGAATTGATCTTATCATTCCCCAACTCACAAAGCCAGAACATCCTGCATTATACAAAAATAATGTGAAATGTGAAGTTCAAGGTTTATTCCATGAGTTTGCACCAAAAGAAAAGACAGCTGTCACAATTTAATGTCAAACAATCATCTCCTTCTTGTGTATTAAAACAATTTCTCAAAATTAAATAATGCTCCAATAATTGTATTAGAGCTATTAAAAATATATAAAACAAAATATTAACTATACAATTGCAAAAAAAAAAAAAAAAAAAACTATTTTTTTTTCTAAATACAACAGATACATTACAATATCTCTCATTCATTTATATTTATTTTTAAAATTATTACAAAAATGAGAGGTAGTTAGGTCTTATATTAGGTTCAGTCCTATACTAAGTCACTTCAACCTGTATGGCAGTTTGGAAACAAGACATGGATACATTGAGACAAAACAGAAACTGAGAAAATATTTTCATTGTTTTTCATTAGTTTTTGTAATGGAATACGTAAGGTTAAATCCAAGACCGAATAAACCCATGGTGTATCAATTGATCCTACCTGTATTGTAATTAAATGTTTGTGATGGTATTGTAAAAACTGTAATGGAAGCAACATAATGTAAATTTGAAGTAAGGTTTATTAATGTGATTACAATAGAGATTACTAAAGGCTAATAAATAATGTTTACAATTAGAAATAGTAATGCATCAACTAAAATTATAGCATACAAAATGTGAATGTTTTCCATAAAAATACTCGCTAAAATTCCAGTTATTTAGAGTAAGTTAATAATATACATCTTTTTTTTTTTTATTTAGCAATCTAATATGATATTTATACACTTCTTTTTTCCTTTTTTTTTTTGGTACAAGAGACTGTAACATCTAATATTTTAAGCTATAAACAATGAACCTAACTAGAATACAGTATCCTCACTATCAACAAAGCAAGGAATTGATCTGACCCATACTTTACCATCAGGGTTTTTTTCTACAGCTAATTAAAGGATCAGGTGCAAAATTAAATGAGATTTATCCTAAGAGGATCAGAAAATGAATTTTTGCCACTCCCACAGCGTGGACATAGAAGTCGAGCAAAGCCACTTTTTCAGGAGCCAATACCCCTATCAATGGTAATATCAATATGCTACAACTTTCACCATATATAATTTTCACCATACCACTCTGTGATCTTTTTTCACCTAAAACTAGGGATGTAGCTAGACGGAATGCTTCAACCTGATCCACTTCAAGGATGTCAAATATAGATTTGATTTCCCTTTCATTCCATATTCAGCTCTGCAATACCCATTGGTCTGGCTCAGGTACAGTGATTTTTTTTTTCCTTGAACCCTTCTCTATGGAGTTCTCATCATTTTTCCTATTACTTTATTTGCATGTAAATTCAAAACAGTTCATACTTTTGCACCTTAGAATGAGACACTAGTGAGTGAGAGATATTTTGATTTAACTACAGCTTTTCTTGGGCTTATTTTTTATTATCAATTTGTATGACATTTTATCATGAATAAACTCCATTGTTTTGTTAACCCAATATAGCATTGTCTAATTTATTTCTCCATCTTTGCTCAAGATTGTTCTCATCTTATAATATTGGTTCCAATAATGTCATTATCTATCTTCTAAATAAGTATCCTGTTTTTGGTCTCTCATTTTCTACCCTTCTAAAAACTTGGATATTATTAGTATTTATGTACATTTCCTTCAGATATAGTTCTTCATACTACATTTATGGCTACAAATAGCATTTATAAATTGGACACTAGACAGCATAAGTCTGGACCATGAATGAACATGAGGTTTCATGCTTTTGATGTTGCCTTTTTACATTTCCTTTACAAGAATCATTACCTTATGGAATGATTGAACTGAATGGAAAATATGGATAGTTAATTGTTAGTAAAATCTCAGAGTAAAGATAATGAACTTACCTCTTGCTTTCCAAGTGCCCTAAGTCATTTGGCTTACTATAATTTAAATAATATTTCCATAACTAATTAGTTTACTGTAACTATATCATTTGCATGAGCATATTTTCTATTATTTTTTTTCTTTCATACTTAAACCTTTATAAATTCCATAGAAAGTAAATTACATGTTTTTTTAGTAACCATATATTAAATCATAATATTTCCGTTCTAATAATGGTATCAAAAAAGAAATTAAAACCAGAATAGAGATCAGATTTCAGAATTGAAATTGAGATATATCCATCACTCTCAAAATAAGAGTTTATCGAATGATCCTACAACTGGTTATTAGGTACCGGAGTCATGGACTACATGAAGAAAGATTACTAAACATGTGGGATAGGAAAATCCTCCAAAAAATATATGGCCCAACAAAAGAAGGGTGGAATCTGTTGCGGATTAAAACTAATGAAGAGCTGAAGAGCATATATGTAACCCCAGAACCTATTTCTTGCCAATACAAAGGGAGGAAGAGTAAGACGGCTAGGGCATTTACAAATGATAGAATCTTGTGTGCTCCTTAAAATGATGTTGGATGTACACCCAGGTGGAAAGAGAAGGAGAATTAGGTCTCGTTGGTTTGAAGATGTGGAATGTGACCTTTGCACTCCGGATGTAAGAGGATGAAGAATGGCAGCTGAGGACAGGTCTGATTGGAGGAGGCCAGGGTTCTACAAGGACCATAGCGCCATGAGATGATTATGATTATTTCTGTTCTATTCACTATCTAATATTTTTATTTTATTTAAAATAAATAATTATAACATTTCATTGAGAAACTCATTCAAAGAATGTAGAAAAATAAGAAAGTATGAAAAATAAAATTTGGTTAGATATATGTGATTTTCACAATGAAATCTTTGATTACATAGTTCAAGAAAAGCAACATAGTCCTTAAAAAATTGGGTAAAATGTATACAGTAAGTTAAAAATGTCTTTAATTTTAATAGATTTTTTTTTCTATGTGCTATTTTATTGGAACTAATTTTTGTGGTGCATACAAAGCCTGTAGCATTCAATTTCATCAAATTCACTTATCGTTACCCTAATAACAGGTGTGAATTAAAATCTGGAAGAGAAAAAAAAAAGAAAAAAAATTGTAAAAATTATTATCTTAATGAATTGGAAGGGTATGTACAGTGACTTAATATCCAGAATTGGAGGAACGTGGCCGCTGACAAAGAGAACTAGTTAAAACAGTGTGCAGAGGCCCAGGTCCTTCATGGATTGTAGCACCCGATATAGAGAGATATATTATCCTTAATAGACTTTAATTAAATTATAGGTCTATATGTTTGTCTCAAGTAGTACATAAATTGTACACATCTATACTGGGAAGAAGGCTCAGAGCTGTGGTTGAAGAGAACCTCAAAGAAGAACAAGCTGCCTTCAGACCTCAAAGACAAACTCAGGATCAAATATTCTCATTAAGGACAGTAATAGAGAAGGCCTGGGATAAAAACATATATCTAGCTTTCTAGGACCTGAAAGCCGATTTCGATTCTGTGTCTTGAACGGAATTATGGAAAGCACTGAGGGCAATGAGTGTTCCTGTGGAACTTATAGATGCCATCGGATCCTCTTATAAAGGCTCAAAGGGAATTGTGAGAATTAACGGAGAGGAATCAGGAAGCTTCGATATGAGGAGAAGAGTGAAACAGGGTGACAGCCTAAGCCCGCAACTCTTTATAGTACTAAAGGACGAAATTTTGAAAATATTTAAAAGAAGGACGGCACGAGCAGTAGTAGGAAAATGGAACATGAGGACAATTCTTTCGCAAACACTGCTCTATGCAGATGATATTGTACTCATTGCAGACTCTGTACAGAACCTCCAACAAGCAGTAGTGGAATGGGAAGCCGAACTTGAGAGAAAGGGCATGATTATAAATGCCAGCAAAAGCAGAGTCATGCAAGTAGGACGACAAACTGAGGATGTGCAAATCACGTGCAGAGGAGAAACCTTAGAAACATTAGAAGATTTTACGTACCTAAGGAGAGTTGTAGAATGGTAATATTCATGATGAAATATCTAATAGAATAAAAAAAGTAAACAATGTATATTACCAAATCTGTAACACTGTTGTCGGGAAACGAGAATTGGATAAAAAAGTAAAACTACACATTTTCAATACAATTTACCTTCCCACTCTATTATATGGAAGTGAAAGTTGGGTCCTTCTCGACAAACATCTAAGCAGAATCACTGCCGCTGAAATGATGTACCTTAAAAGAGTGGCGGGGAGAACTCGGAGGGATCTCATCAGGAATGAAAAAACAAGAAATGATCTAGGAGTTAGGCCAATATGTGAGATCCTAGAGAAGAGGTAGTTAAAGTGGTTTGGCCATGTTTGCCCAATGAGTGAAAACCGAGAACCACGCAAGTTTCTTGAAGCAAGGCCTACAGGCAAAAGACCTAGAGGCAGCGACGGAAGACATGGATGGACCGAATGGACCAGGTGGGAGAGAAGAGGGGAAGACGACTGGAAGCCATGAAGGTGTGTGCCAGGAGGGACCGTGATGCTTGGTCGATTTGTGTCGAGGCACCTCCACGCTGGGAGGCACAAAGGAGGAAGTAAAAGAAGAAAAAAAGAAGAAGACTTTAAAAATCATCATTAAAACTAGACACTAAAATAATATCAAGACACTTGCGCTATAAAAAATCTAATAATTTTTTATTTAAGTTAAAAAAAAGAATTTCAGTTAAGCATTAAAGCAATCCACCCATGTTCTTTTATGTGATTAAACTATTATCATTCTACTTAATTTATGATTACCGATTTCGACATTGTTCGGGTAAAATCTTGAATGTTTAAAGTTTCTCGGACCAAACCAGCCTGATCACTGACTTATTACTTCTTTTCAGAGTATTTTGTTAGAAGAAAACTGTTTAAAACTGGTGATTCATTAAGACTTCTTTTTATTTGAAAGTATGAACTTTTATAAAAAAGTAAGTAAAATTAAATGAAAAAATAATCTTTATTCTGAGACATATTGTTCCCTAAGAATAACAAACAGGAATAATTAGGTTGTATAATAATCTGGCTATCTTAATTTCAAACGAAGATAATAATATGTATAAAGGGTAATATATGTATGTACAATTGAAAATGGCACTTTTCGTATAAATATATAAATAAGAAAAAGCAGCGAGAGAAAAGAAATAATGACAATAATAACAATATGATGATATAAGAATTAAATGCTTATATAATTACAATGTGTTCGAGAAAAGTAAAAGTGAAATAAAGTACAAATAATGAATATCAATGAAAAATATATAGAAAATTTTAAGAACTACTTGAATGTTGATAAGACGAAATGTTTACTGTTTCATAAAAACATATATTCACACATCTCCTTCCAACTTGTGTAGATGTAGGCAGTGGCGCAACTATGATTACTATCTGGGGGGGGGGGGGGAACCGAGTTTATATATATATATATATATATATATATATATATATATATATATATATATATAGAGAGAGAGAGAGAGAGAGAGAGAGAGAGAAAAAGATATTTTTCTTATGTTTTAGTTAAACTAAAACATGGAATGGGTGGTGTTCGAGACTATATAAATGAAAATCATAGTTATTGACTAAAAAAAATTAGTCGTTTCTGTCGTCTGGGGGGGCTTCAGCCCCCAAGCTCTACATATATAAGTACACCTTTTTTGAATATATATAATATTACTTGTGTATTTATTTTAAATTTATAACAATTAAATAGTAAAATAACTGAAGCCATAAATATTCAAAGTACTGTTTTTAGGTATTTTCCGTTTGAATGAAAGCAGTGCTATTCAACAATAAAAGAAGAAATAAAACATAAATTATTAAACTAACAAAAATTAAGATGATTAGTAGAATAAATAAAATAGTCTAGTTCCAATGGCAATGTAATAGAAATAGTAATTTATGACACAATTTCTAAAGTTTCTTCTTACACTAATTATAATTGATATTGTAAATTAGCAATATCAAACAAGTCAATTACTTGTTAATTACATATTATTATAATTAATATAAAGAATTTTAAACAAGAAAAACCATACAGAAATAAGCAATCACTTTCCAGAAATATAATCCCAAAGATTAAGGTTAAATATTAGCTATTTTAGTTGGATTGGTTAAGCCCAATAAACAATAGTGAAGCATTAAAAAATAATAAATTGTGTTATTTCTTAAACCAATACAATATTCACTTAAAAATTATCATGAAATGCCTAAAACTGCGATATGATGCATCATAGCCCCAACTTTCTTCGCCCTCAGGCATAGCCGTGATCGTCTAGTGGTTAGGACATTGCGTTGTGGCCGCAATAACCCAGGTTCGAATCCTGGTCACGGCACAAAATTTTTTATTATTATTTTGTAGATACAATCCTCCTAAAACTTCTATCACGTCACATAATTATTTTTATCGTATTTAGGTTTCTATAATTAATTTGTTTGAAACTTAAAAACCATAATGTTTAAGGTTAACGGTCAGAATTTACTTTTAATGTATAATTGCCAATAATAAGGATTGAATCTAAATTCAAGAGTTTTAATTATTTCAAATATTCTATGCAAAGAAATAGACGAATAGTTTTTAACAAATTCTGAGAGAATATTATAATAAAAAAATAATCAATTTTTAGTATTTTATGTTTATTGTTACTATAGCTATGATTATAGCAATTTCATATTTTTTTTATATATTTTTTCCAGCCTCAAACTTATGATAAAGGTTCTAAAAATATCATGAAAGTTCTATAATTTGTATTGCATATTTAATAGAATCTTATTAATTGTTTAAAATCCTACCTCAGAACGCCTAGATCAGATCAAATAATTTATGTCGTATTTAACTGATACAAACGTTTGAATTCCTATGAATTTTGTAGTGTTCATGCTTGAAAAAAAAATCATATTCCTGTTTGAATTTTAAATGTTTTCATGATTTTGTTTTTTTTAAACATTGCATCGCAGGTTATATATCGATGATTAACATTAATTCTTGGAATTCTTATAATTTAAAACAAATAGATAAGTATTAGAATGGTAAATAGTATATCTATAATGGTGGTTATATTAGATAAAGTTTGAGCAGTCGTGCGAACTGAATAATTTTTTTTTTTTTTTAATAACAATTTATTGAAATTTACAACTGTACAAAATTTATACATCAAGTAAATGTGCTGTTAACTATTACAATAACGTGACAAAACATGAAAAGTACTACCTATCAGTAGCAGTTTAATAAAAATTCTACACTAGAAGGTCTCTGAGCCTTCTTCTTTTCAGACGCCTCGGAGGATTATCAGGAATAGTGTGGGAAGCAAGTTGAGAAATTAGGGGATTTGAGTGGTTATGTAGCTTACTATGAAAGGATAGATATCTGGTTTGGGCTAAATCTGCAACATATGGAACATTAAGATCTTTATGGATAAGTTTATTGGTGACAAAGTAAGTAAGGAGGATTTTTCGAAGGATTTTGGATTGTAAGGATTGGATACGAGATAAATTGGATGGTTTAGTGGAGCCCCAAAGCTCAACTCCGTACGTCCAGATAGGTGTAATCACAGTCATGTATATTAGTCTTTTGTAATTAATTGGGAGCTTTGAACGTTTGTCTAATAAATGTTGAAGTAATCTGTAACGACGGGAAGTTTCTTGTCTTTTTAGTCTTGTATGTGGATTCCAAGTAAGACGGTTATCCAAGTGGAGTCCAAGGTAGCGGATCAGTTCAACAGGGATTAGTGGAATATCATTAAAGGATACTGCAGGACAAGAAGTCGTGGGCTTACGACGAAGGGTAAAGGTTATTTGGTGACATTTTTTTGTATTTATTTTGATTCTCCATTTTTGACACCATTCTTGAAGGGTTAGGATATGGGATTGGAGTGTTTGGGAGGCAATAAAGGGATCATTGTTTACTGATAACACACATGTGTCATCAGCGTAAGTGGTGAGGACAGTGGTAGGATGAGTTGGAATGTCAGCTGTATACACCGTGTAAAGGATGGGGCCTAAGATACTACCTTGAGTTGAGGAACACCGGCAGATTGGGTAAAGAGGGGAGAATAGGAATTTTCATGGTTTACTTTGAAAGTTCTATCACTCAGATAGGAACGGATAATTAGGAAGTATGTTGAGGGAAGGAATTTGCGGAGCTTGTAAAGCAGTCCTGGGTACCAGACACGGTCAAAGGCCTGTTCCACGTCGAGAAAGGCTCCCGTGCAGTGAATAAATTAGTGTACAAAAATTGTTTTAAATGAATGGTAATTGAATTTTACTAGATAATGAACAGAGTTTTGAGAAAAGTAAAAATTTAAGTAACCTTTATGAAGCACAAACTCCGAATTTAAAAATTCTCTGAATTAGTGTATTTGTTACAAATTTGTGTATTTTTTTAACCAATAACTTGCATTTCGTCCACTTTGATTATGTCTTACTAATGTGTCTAGACTTATCATTTATATAAATTTTGGTTATAACACTTATTACACTCATACTAATGCTTCGTAAGCTCAGCTATTATGTTTAGTTATTATGTTTAGCGCGAATAACTTTCCTTTTTTTTAGGTATCACTTTAAGTATCAGTAGGTATGTAACAAATACAATTTTCGATCCTTCAAGGGCCAAGAAGGTGAAATGTACCACTGGGCTGACTTCATCAAGTTTATCTATCTCATTTTTTAAGCAAAGTCCGGAACAACCAAGAAATTAAATGGCAAAGAAACCACCTATTGTTTTATTCACCTCAAACCAAAAGATTGCTTGAACGTACCCACGTATAAGCCATTACTACATTTTATTCACTTCGCGCATTGACTCAACAAAGGCGTATTTATGCTTATCGACCGCAAATGCCTTGTCTTGCCATAGTTGGAGTATACAAAGTCGTAGAGCTCAATAAACAACAAGAACAAGACTATAAAAAGAAACATTCTTGTTAAGTGCTGTAACGACGTGAATATTATGCTTCGTTCACTGACAGATCCGGGATTCCAATTTAAGAGAGCTGGGAAAACCTGGGAGAGGGAGAGGAGGGAGCTGAGAACCTCCACTGAGAACATGCAGCACCGAACAAAATATTTTATTAGCTCTCAATAACTTGTTAATTTAAGATTATTATACTTGAAGAATATTATCGAGAGATCTCGTAAAAAAATAAAAATAAATAGGAAATAATCAATCCTATTTCGATCTATTAAATTTAATTATAATTTCTATGTTCGAAAACTGAATAGAATAAAATATAACCATACTTGAATTTCAATTTTTCTTTATTTAATGATTATTTTTTTTTTTTAATTTCTTTTCAAATACTAGGTGACAGATTATAATTCCTCTATGTTTTTAAATTATACCAATTTGATGATACTCATATATAGCGATATTAAGTCATTTTATTAGCTGTATTTATAATATTTATCTTGTAGCATTTGAATTTTATGTAATTTAATGTTCCCATATAAACTTGAGTAGGGAAGAACCTAGGTCAAAGATAAATTCGACAATTCTTTTTGAAAGGTATGTTTTGGAAGTTCTTGGAGCCTAACAGGCCAAAATTGTCTCCCACAAAAATATGTTAGGATTTAATTAATTAATTTAATTTAATTAGGTTTTAAATATTTTGTTTAATTAGGTTTTAATTCCCGGACTTCTGAAATTCACTGCCCATTTTATAGATAATTTTCTTTTTTTTCTATTTGTCCTCCCACAGGTAGCGATTTAATTTTTTAATCATATCCTATTTTTTAGTCCAATCCAACACTGCTACTATTAAAATAATTTATTTTTTTATATTTATTACTTCAAAATTTAGGCTGTGGGGAAAGGAATTCCCCCCCCCCAAAAAAAAAAAAAAAATGTAAAGAAAAGTATTCCAAATGAATATAATTTTCTCTTACTTACATTTTTGATGGCAAACATAATTTTTTAATGAATATAAATTAGAGAAACTTATAGATACTATGCTATACTAACTTATGTTTATAAATTTATAAAATAATATTTTAGTCTTAGTTGTTGACTTCAACCTGGCGACAATCACCTGAAGAAGAACTGCAAGATAGGTAAAAACGTCGGCACCCCATTTACAAATAAAGTTTTTTTTAAACTTAAAAGTGTTTGACTTAAAATTTCTTCAAAAATTAAACTTGAACTTAATCGTCATCCGAAGTCCACTCCAATAAATCCAGCTGTTACTTCGCAAAGCTCTTAGACAACCGTTGTTTCTCCGACTCTGTCAATCGCCACAAACATTCAACCACATTCTTCCACTATTGTAACTACCCAACCTTCTCTTCTTTTTCTCCTATTTTCTTCTGAATCGAGCATATCCTATTTCTATTTAAATTCTACTTTTCCCCATCGTAAATCCAATTTCAACCACCCAATTTACATCTAAAAAAATGCCTCCTAAATTCGACAAAGGATCTTCCTCCCACTAACTGTCTCCTAAAATCATCGAAAAATCGCTGAATGCTTTCACTAACTCCAAACTCCTGCCCTCAAAGTTGGTACATTCGTCTCTTAAATTTAAAAAAATCCTTATTTTTTTTTTTTTTTTTTTTTTAAACATTTATTTAAATAAAGTATTACAATCCGCCTGAATGTGGGAAATAAGTAATATTGATGGCTTAATTGATCCATTCACACAATATGTACAATATGAAATAAAAACAAAGAAAGTGAATAATAATTAAAAATAAGTAAAGAATCTCATAATACGTAATACAAAAAAAAATTAAATAAACAAAGTACCTCAAACTATACAATACATAAAGTGAAAAAAAAAAATAATAATCATGGTAATAAAAGGAAAAAAAAATCAGCGAAATCATACTTAAAATCCATAATCTTAAACAAATAATCTCATCCATCAGACACACCCCACTACACATCTAATATTGATGAAGTCATTTTTAATATAATTTAAATACCTTCATTACGAAATTTTCCTTTTCTGCTCAATCCTCAAAACAGTTACAAATTATAAAATTATAATTTAAAATTTATAAAATGCCTTATAGATCTTGTTTTACGAAGTCGAACGGTTCTTAAGTAATTATTTTTAAAACCAAATTTTTAATGAAATATTGTAACAGTTTAAAATTTGAAATGGATAAGAACTAAATTTTAATACTCTTATTCGCAATTATTCCAGTATAGCTTTAAGTTTTTTCTAATTATAATTGAATAAAGATTTTATTAAACGTAATAATATATTTTAATATTAATTAAATTAAACGTATAATCATTAAATAAACGGAAGACAGCTAACAACGAACCACTTTCCGCATAAGGTGGTAAGGGTAACAACTGGAGCTTCTTTGATCACAGAAATAACTCACTTCGAGGTAGTGATAATAATGCCACAGCCTTCTGTATAGGGAACACCCGAGAATTATATTCATCAGCTGTTTAATGATGGTGGTTAAACTGACAAACATAATATCATCTCCCTTTAAAGAGACTCTTATTAAAGGTATTTAAAGTCTGGTTTTTAGAAAGTGTCAAATATCTGCTGTTTGATATAAAGACAACATATTTTAAAATTCCACTTTTTCTTTATGAATAAATTAAAAAATTAAATAAATTTATTTTTAAAATTATATTGGTTGTTCAAGTATATTTATCTATACTATTATATAATAGGCCTTTTTTCGTTTGTGACCACTAATCAAGAAAACTACTGAATCAATCTGTACCAAATGTTAACCACATCATCTTTATTGATCCAGGAAGGTTATGCGATAATAAAATCTGCTAATTTTTAGTTAATATGTTATTGAAAAAGCGAATATTTGTGGGCGATAGTGAAGTTTGAAAACTAGCCGATAGGTAAGTAAGCTATTCTACATGAGAGGTTACAAAGGTACGGTGTTGTATAGACCTTGAAATTGGTAATAAAATGTACGTATTTTCATAAATGAAATGTTGATTAAAATCCTCAATGAAAGTTTATTTGTTTTTTTTTAAAGGAATACTGCAGGATTTTTTTAACAAGTTGTAAAACCAAAATCATTGCTTGTTAATAAGCCTCTCAATAAGTCAAATTTACTGTATTTTAAAGGAGAATCACTAGTTAATAAAAAAAAAAAATAGGAGATTCATTCATTAATCCAATTGCATGAACAATAGACTACAAGGTCTTTAGACTTTGAAGATCCGTTAATAGCACAAGAGACCAGTGAATATCCTAGTTCCCTGAGTCACCTCTTCAAGTCCTTGAACTTTCAATGAACGAGTCGCCGATGAATCCGCAAATTCAAGCACATTCCACTTTGCTGAAGAGGCATTCAGCAGTTTGATGTATAGAATACTAAATGAGGTCAATAGAATAGAACTATATTTACCAAAGAAGAGTTCTTTTAGGACGTAAAAAATATTCACAAATGCTTAATGAAACAAAGTTTTGAAAAAATTAAACAAGGAAAATGGATAATGGTAAATCTAAGTGAACCTAATGCATGAAATAAACTTCATTCGGTGAAATATTTTCCATAAGGAATAACAATAATAGTGACATGATTTACGTATTTGAGGAAAGATTGATTATCTAGGAGATGGGAAACTAACTAATGTTAATTACAGAACTAAATAAAAGCGAATAGAATGAATGACTAGTGCCTACATACCTGAAAACTCAAAAATAATACTGAAAAAAAGGTGGACAAGAGATCTAATTTCATAATGTCTTTTGGATAATGAATGCGAAGAAAGCGAAATCACTAGATATACATGTCTTAAATATATGTTTTAACATGGATTTGTCTTCTTGCTGGGGGTCTATACGTTTATGGTGTAACATTTTTTTCTCATTCAAAAATGTAACATTGTGACTAGCTCTAGCTCTGTTGATGTTGCTAGATGACAAATTGTACAGTAATTTTATGATCAGAAATTTAATGGAGAATATTTTTTAATATACAACATTTTTCACGAGGACCGACCGTTTGGGAGCTATATTGGTTTGAATTAAAAAAAGTCACAGAAGACTAATTTTTTTAATTATTGGGTCTTTCTTGACACACTCTAGGTGCTGCTCGGATCCAAAATTTGACGACAGTATCCTGGTTAGAACTTAAATGGAAAATATTTTTTGTTTTATATCATTTTTCGATAGGACCTACCGGTTAGGAACTGTATTGGTTAGAATTAAAAATGCACGCTGTAACGTTTTTTTCACTCTCAAATGTGTAACATTTTTTTTCACATTCAAAAATGTAACATTATGACTCGCTCTAGCTCAGTTGGTGATGCTCAGATCGAAAATTTGTCAACATTTTCCTAAACAGAAACTTATTGGGGAATCTTTTTTGGTTTTACAGCATTTTTCGCTTGGACCAACCGTTTTTGAGTAATATTGATTTAAATTAAAATAGTCACGTTTAGTTTCTTTACTTTGTTTATTTCGAATAATCATTGATTGTTAATTCAATTTAATTATAAATTTAAGTAATTTCATCCTTCTAATTCCAAAATGTAAATTGGAAAATGCAGTATATTATAGATAGACATATCCATTAATCATCGTTTTTCCCAGTCAGGGAGAAATTAAGTTTTATTTTTGTTTATAATTTTTCTGTGTCCTTCATTCCACTAATTGTCGATTTATACTTTTGAAAGCTGTAGATAAATAAGAAAAAGCGAAAGTCACTAGTACAACTATTCGGCTTTAACGTTTATTAAAGAAAAACTGTTTTAATATTTTTAAACTAACTATAAATAAAAAATGAAAATAAATTTTATTCTGGAATAAGAATAATCCCCTTAAGAATAATAATAATGAACAATACAATGGTGGCCTAGCTGCCGTATATAAAATTAAAGACATAAAACTATTGATAGATAACAATTCTGGAATTAAATTATTGTAATAGAAATTAATATTGCACATTATAAATATCACTAGAAAAACAAAATAAATCTCAAGGTAAGAGAAAAAAAAATAAAGTGAAAAATACTGAAAATAGAGCATACAGTAGAACGACATGACTTTGTACCACTTTTGTTGAACTTCATTCTTTAATTAACTATCAATAATATTTAAAATGCATGTATTGAGATATTTGCTTTGAATAAGTAGCTTAAAAATGCTGTTGATTTATCGCATAATCTTGGAATTGCAAAATTTAAAAAAACATATAATTAATTTTACTGTTTTTAAACTTTGGTACAAAGTCAACCGGATACCCGTGATTTGCACCACTACATTTTTTCTATTAAAAAGCATTAAAAACGTATTCTGGAGCAAAGTCAAAGCTTGATAGTAGTTATAAGATGCTAAGTCATTACTTAATAGTGTTTGGAGTTTAGCATAGTGATTTTATTCTCTGTTTAAAGGATTTTGTTAAAAGAAACGACTGTAAATTACAATATTTTCATTGAAATGAAGAACAAAATTGAGGAACGATAGAAAATACAAGAACATACCAACAAAATATTATACAGAAACAAAATAACGACTTAAAACATGCCTAACTAACGTAAACAACTACAATTTTGGTAAACAAGGAACAAAACGATACCTATAAAATTAATTACTCACAGACTCTTAGAGAAACACTTTTGGAAAAATATAATCAGCAATAGTTAGACAAAAAATGTTAAAATATAAAAACGAACACTATGGCTCGAAAAAATTTAAAGCTATAACTAGGCATAATTTTAACAGTCAATATACTTGCACATTGATGACAAAAACCTTATTAACAAGAAGCAAAACGCTATCCCAAATAATTTGGGAACTAAATAAATATTTAGTTGTTGAAAGCACGACTTTATCCCACTAAGGAATCACACCTGTTGAAACACTACAATCAACTAACTGTTACAAAACATGAGATGTAACTAGGATCAGCGTAAAAATTCCTTAGGCCCAATCAATGTTGTCATAAGTAAGTAAGAAATATCTAATATCCCTCATTTAGACCACAGAAAAACACTTTTTCCTTAACTGAAACTTTTTAGTTAGCTTGGTGCAAAGTTAACTCACAGGTGCAAAGTCAGGCCGTTTTACGGTACATAGATCTTAGCTATTAAAAAATAAATATGATCTCAGTTAATAATATAAGTTATGACAAAATAAACACAAAAACAACATTAAGATCACATGGTGAACATTCATATATACTTATAATAAATATTGTCTGCTTCTATAAGACCCTTGTAATGAATGCCTAGTAAGTAAATAAAAAGTCTGGATTAAAAAATGTAGAGAGTGGAGGAATCGCTTCGGCGGGAGGGAGTTCCAAAGATTTGATTCTCAGAAAATAAAGAACGTTTGAGCGATGCTGTGCGGAAGGGAGTTAGATAAGGTCAGGAGAACGGGATCTGGTTTTGTGGGAACTCACTGATGACTTGAACGTTTGTCCTTTGATGATCTAGGAAGATGACTGAGAAGAAAGAGATTAGTAAGAGAACGAACCAAGGAAGTACTGTCGTCAGAAGAAGGGAAATAACCATTTTAATTTCGTGTAGAGGTATATTAATAAAAAATGTTAGCTAAGAATAATAAACAACACAATATTAAACATTAAGGCCATAAAAAAACATTTCTTTATTCCATAAATGTTCCTAGAAACTGTCGAAACGATTAAAAAGACACATCATTTTCTCCCGATTGACGAAATTTATCTCCCTTTTATTTTTGGATATTCCTAACAAGTCACAATTATGACGCATAAAACGCCATTTGTTTGAACTATAAAAGAATGACTGGTTGGCTGATAAGTCGAAAATACAAATATCTTTATGTTTGCCTAGTTTACAGTAGATCTAGATCATCGGAATAAAATGGAGGAAGAAGCTCTTAAGTCAAGAGGCACTAATTGATGATTAGTCATAAACTTAAAATAAATATTCAGTCATAGTTGTAAAATATGTCCTGTTAAATAAACATTTCCCAAATAGCATGACAAAGAATTACCCAATTATAAAATATCCCACATTTTTTTCTAAACAATTTTAATAAAGTAAAGTTCATAATTCAGTTAATAAATTTATTTTTACTTTCCATATGAGGCGGTCTGGGTACGAAGGGCGAACTCGAACTTGAACAAAAAGAACTTTTGTCACTAGGACCTACCGTTTAGGAGCTATATTGGTTTGAATAAAAAAAGTCACTTTTTGACACGTTCTAGTTCTGTAGGTATGAAAGTAACTTCATAGTATCACCTTAAGCTCTCCTTTATTTACTATAAGGTTATCTCTAGTTCTCACTCCTTCGGGGTAACCTTGATTTGACCCTTTGACGGTTCAGCCGTCATCCAAGGAACAGCCACTTTAAACTCTGAAGTCTGACGTAGTCAGACAACTTTATATCGCCATATAGTGCATGTAATTCTCTATTATTTATAAAATGATATGCCCCATTTCCTTTCACAAGTCCTAGAATGCACCTAAATACTTTACACTCAAAGATGTCAATCTTAATACATATGTTACAACCGGTTTAGTGAGTATCTTATAAATCCTTAACTTGGATGAGCGGCTTAACAGTCTACGTCACATTAGAAAAACTAGATATAGACTTGCCAGACGTCGCGGATTGACGGGGACAGACTCGGTTTTCAGACACAATCCCGATGTCCCGGCCGGTTAACTTCACCCCCAGTAAAAATTAAATTTGATATTAGTATAAAAATAATTAACTGTGAACGATAATAATAATAAGTTGTTATTATAATTCTTTTTCAAACAATGGATGTTTACATTTATTTTATTTTCTGGTCCCTTGTACAGCTACAAAAAACATTATAAATAAAATAATTATTTTTAACACAATAATTACTATTAAAATTAGCAGTAGTTATTAATATTGGTGCTATATGCGTTCGTATTGCCATGGAGTAGCGCCAACTCCGTAGAAAAATGATTTAAAATTGCTTCTAACAACTTCGAGACCTATTTGAACGGAATCAATGTGGGCACTTGTTTCCAATCCGACTGACGGCCGTCGAATTAGGAATTCGTGGAAATCACGGGCCGAGAGAAATACGGATCCATTGTAGGTGTGGCCTAAAAGAGAGAAATTAAGTTTCAAAGTAACCCAAATTTATGGTTGACTTGAACCCATTTCTAAAAACTTTATTAGAGACATTACACACTTATTATACTTCAAACTTGAAAAAAGAAGCTTTTTTTATGTATTTCAAACAACTTTTATATTTATATAAAGGAGTTCTATGAAACGCTACATACCTCAAGTGTCTTCTCGTCCAGTTCTCCAGTTTCTTCCAGGCTTCCAAACCTCTGAACTTCTTTGATCGCCTCTTTGAAGTTCTGCTCCGTGATGTTGCCCAGTAAGGCCTGAGCTGCTGAGCTGTCATCGCCAGAGCCATCAATGTAGCCAAACTTTCGCATAAAGTTTAACTATAACAGATAATGATTGATTGATGTTTATAACCTTGAATAACATTTATATTTATATTTGTATTTATATATTGTTCTTAAGGAAAAAAGAAAATTTCATTTTCAGATTCAGTGTCTAAAGGTTAGACACACCCTTGTGAACGTGAAAAGCAATCGCTGAAAAAGGTGGACTTCAAACGAACCTTAGGAGTGTCTAAAGATAATTTTAATAAGTCAAAACCATTAGTTAAAAAAAAATTAAAAAGAAAGCAAGTTTTGACCAGCTGTCACAAATTAGTAAGAATGGTCTTTGGAAATGTAACGTCATAAACTGACCAAGGAAGGAAAGTTATGTTTAATGGTAAAAAAACAATTTAATCTGGATGAACTTGATGGACTTTCTTATTATAACCTCAACCGTATTTCCCATTGAAAGATGCGTGAGGCAGGGAGACAGCCTAAATTCCTTTTTATTTATCATATTCATGGATTAAATCCATAAACATAAGCACCGAACTGCTTGGACTGTCATCGGAAGGGGGAATATGAGAAATTTTATGATCCAAATTTTACTGTTTGCCGATGACATTTTGCTTACTGCTGATACTAAGCTCGAGTGGAATGGCTGGAGGAGCTCCACCGCAAAGTAATGCTCATAAACACCTCCAAGAGCAAGGTCTAGGTTTTATGAAGAGAGGAGTAGCGAATAGAGTATCCAAAGACAATCAGGCCAACTATCCAATCTAACATAGATGTTAGCAGAGAAACTAAAATGCACATGTAAAAGTCTGTGTACCTCCCAACCCTCACTTAGTGGTAAAATCTGATAATGATAGATAAGCAAGTCAGTCATGTTACAGGCGCAGAAATGAGAACCCTGCGGGGAGCTATTTGGAGGAGAGACCGTGCTAGGAATTAACAGGCCAGAAAAGAGTTGGAAGTAATAGAGTTAAAGACCTCGCTCGAAAACCGACAGTGAAAATAGTTTAGTTATGTCCGTCGGACCTGTGGAAGGTAATGGAAGCTCGAACAATCGGAAGGAGGGCGATGTGATAATTTCCTACTTGGAATACATACATACAAACAATTAGAGGAAAGAGAGGCAAAACCCCTCAAGAAATGAGGCAGCTTAACAGGATCGAGAGGCCTGGCTGCGTTTGATAGATGCTCCTCGACGCTAGGAAGGCACAAGAGGAAGACGAAGAAGAAAAAAACCGCAGTCGAATATAAAAACTTTTAAGAAGAATAAATGTTGACTTTTATTTTAATGACAGAATTATTTCCCCCGAACTTCATTGTCAAATTTAAATGCGGAAGAGATTTCGAAATTACAGGTGATTTGCCAAAAAGTTGATAAATGTTATAATGCCTAATATCGGCCTACAGCTCTGCCTAATTAGCACTACCAGTAATGTGTCGGAACTAATGTTTTATTTTTTTAGGCCTTGTTGGATAGAAGGAAACATATATATCAAGAAAGAAACTTTTGTCGTTAAGAGGGTTAGATAAGAGGTACTATCGCAGATTTAATACGTGAATGATGATTCATTCGAATTCCAGATGTTTTCAATATAAATTCGATTGAACTTATTTGCTTTAAAAGTGTTTGACTCAAAACAGTGAACTTAGAACATGAGGGTGTTTACAGTGCAATATCGCAGGAGGGAAATCTCAGAAGACATTTCCTCACAAAGAAACGAGGTAACGAAATTCAAAAGGAAATTTTAATTTCATAAAAGGACATATTATTTCACTCCTGGTTATAAGAGAAGTTCGGACTCAATGGGCAAGCCTTTGAAATGTATTTCCGTCGGAGGGTAGGTGGTTATTAAAATATGAATAGGAAAGGGCTAAAATTAATACACCGTTTGAATTATTTAAATTTTTAATAAACGTCCTTTCCCTTTTCATAAGAAAAGCGATGGAATATCTAATTCATGCATAAAGCACAATTAAGCCCCGTTTTATTATAGCAATTCGAGGAAAGAGCACTTCTTAATATATACCCCTAGTATGCGCTCTCTGTTTATTGTTTATACATTCTATTTCTTTAGTTTATTTCGTTGGGAGATATCAAAGTTAAATGGTAGCTATATCTTCAATTATGTATTCTGTTTATATTTAATTGTGCTTTAAAAAATAAAAAATACAAAATTCAATTCAATTTATTTTCTTATTGAAAATCTTCTTTTTTTTTTTTTTTTTTTTTTTTTCTTTTTTTTTCCATTTATTGAAATTTACAACTGAATGTAAAAAAACAATATCATACAATCAGTAAATGTGATAATGTCATAGATAATATCATGGCAATTGGTTGTGAAGCAACTACCCATTGTTAGAACTTTAATACAAGTTCTTTTATGAGAAGGTCTGGAAGACATCTTCTTTTCAGACACCTAGGAGACTTGTTAGGAACAGAAGGGGAAGCAAGTTGAGAAACTTTTGGGTTTAAATGGTTGAGTTTACTAAACTGGTTGAGCCTACTATGAAAGGATAGGATATCTAGTTTGGGCTAAATCATCACGGAACATTAATATCTTTATGTAGGAGTTTATTCGTGACATAGTAAGAAGCATTAAGGATTTGTCGAAGTATTATAGATTGCAAGGATTGAATACGAGATGAATCAGATGGTCCCATGGAACTCAACTCAGTATTTCCAAATAGGTCTAATTACTGTCATGTAAATGAGTCTCTTGTAATTAATTAAAAGGTTTGAGCGTTCGTCTAGTAAATGTTGAAGAACTCGAAAACGACGTGTCTTGTCTTTGTTTTTTTAGTCTTGTATCTGGATTCCAAGTTTGTCCAGATAGAGTCCTAGGTAGCAGATCTGTTCAACAAGGATTAGTGGAATATTGTGAAAGGATACTAAAGGACAAGAGGTTGTAGATTTAGGACGATTCAAAAATAATAAAATTATTATCAAACTCATTAAGAAAAATTAATTAATGTTATATTTTAAATATCGGAGGGAAACACAAAATTTTTAAGTTATTTCGGATAAGTCAAATTACCTTGAAAACGAATAAACTGTTAATTTTTAATGCAGAATTTTTAATATCTGAGTACTATTTAAGTTGTTCTTTTTAATTAGGCTTCAAAGTATCTATTTCATTGCAAATGGTATTTTTAGAGTAATTACATGATTTTGGAAAATGATCAAAAATTCATTAAAGTTCACAATTCTGCCTTTGTTTCTGGGATTTCTTTCCAGCATCAAAGCATCACTATACCTGTAGTTCTTAGCACGTAAATTACGTCAATTCTATACGTCAAACAACGTATAGAACAATACGTCAGACAATACATTATTTACAGATTTTTATGCATATATCTAAAGCAAAGATTACTTTATGTTGAGATAAACGAATATGTTATTACTTTAGTCATTAATAAAATCAATTTAAGCTTAGCATTTTATAAAGGATTCGTTCAAATAGTATATTGAAAAAACCACTGAATTTGATTGGTGCTAAAAGCAATTTTTATAAAAATGGCGATTTCTTTTATTTTAATAATACGTTTAGAAATTATTTCCTTATGGTGATAATAGAATAGAATAGAAAAATAATTTCTCTGTGGGATATAGTCCCTTAAGAGTAACAAATAAATACACTTACAGCTGATTAGGGACAGATGAACGTATAAAAATATAAAATGAAAGGCCACCTTGAGCAAATCGGCTGAAGAATGAATAACATGGAACATAATTTTAAATTATTTAAATCCTTAGAAAAATCCCGTATGCCCCTTACTTCGTCACAAACAAACTTATCCACAAAGATCTTAATATACCTTACGTTTCTGACATAGCTCATACCAGATATCTATCCTTTCATAGCAAACTCCATAACCATTCAGATCAATTTGTATCACAACTTGCTTCTCACTTTCAGATAACTCTCCGAGGTGCCTGAAAAGAAGATGGCCTCGGGACCTTCTAATATAGTACTTCATTATATAGAACCTTTATTAGTGCTTCCAATGGGTAGTTGCTTTAAAAACAAGTGTCGTGTCATTTTAATCATTATCATCATATTTACTTGATGTATTATATTATTATATTGTACGAGTATACAGGGTGTCACAGACAAAGTGTAAAAAAAAAAAACTGGGTAATACTGCATGCTAAATGGGGAGAATGGCGCAGAAACTAGATTCATATCTCAATCTGTTGAGGAGATAGAATTTTTTTTTTTAATCTTTATTTTTTCTGAAAAATAGCAGTTTTCTCTACTTTGGTTTAGCTTAGAAACAAAAGCGATGATATTTTCTTAATTAGCATTAAATTTTCTAAAATATGACTAGTTATTTTAAATTCACTTTTAGAGGGCCTTTTAACGCGTAAAACACAAAACATTTATTAAAACTTAAATTTTTAATATTTTTTGAAAATTTCTCACTCCCCACTGGAGCACCCTAAAAGCCGTCAAATTTCCCAAAACCTGCAGAATTTAGCTAGCTTTTTAGTGGTGTAACTCATGATACAATTGCACTTCACCTTTTGAGTCTAACAGAAGTTTTTATGATGAAAAACACGCTAGAGAATAAATACTTGATTGCTTACCGTACCTACTAGATTGAATAAATGTATCAGTTATTTTATCTCTTGTCCATATCCATGAGGGGTATAGAGTTGTGAAGGTGGCAAGCCCTCCCTCCTCCTCTCTCCTCCCAAAAAAATCTTATTTATAGGGAGTTAGGGGGGGCCCAAATTTTGCCGATTACCTAATGTTACAAAAACGTACTTTTTTCTTTCTTTTTTTTTAAATATATAAAATAACAATTTAGGATTATTTGAAGAAATTAAATACACCAACAGAAAAATGACATTTCCTAATGTGCCTGCTACTCATTAGCCCAGACAATGATATCACGTTCTGATTGGAATTAGTTGATTTATTTAGTTAAGCTTTGTAAACAATTATAATCCCACTGTTTGCTAAGGTCATAAGAAGTTGCCCTCTCATTTCATGACTGTATCATTTGCCAAAAAAAAATCTTATTTATAGGGAGTTAAGGGGGAGGGGGGCACAAATTCTTGCTGATTACTAGCTTGAAACCAGACAATTCGGGTATCGGTTCTGATACTCTCTCTGAGGTGCTAGCGCATTGCCATTGCAGAACCCGTAGACGAAAATCATATCTGCGTACTCACTTATAGAGAAGTCCATGGCTGAAGAAGGGTGAATGGCAATTGATGCAGTCATGAAATTGATTGAGATATGAAACTAGTTTCTGCGCCATTCTACCCGTTTGGCATGCAGTATTACCCAATTTTTTTTTTTTTTTTACATTATGTCTGGGACATCTGTATACAGTTGTAAATTTCAATAAATAACTAAAAAAAATAAAATATTTAAATTCGATTAAGAATTAATAATTATTCGAAATAAAGAAAGTTGAGGGTTAAATAGGGGTTTCAAACGTGACTTTATTTATTCAAACCAACACAGCTCCTCAACGGTAGGTCCTAGCGACAAATGTTATACAACAAAAATGTTCTCCATTAAAGTTTTGATCAGGAAACTGTCATCTTTCTTGATATCTGTCACGATCCGAGTAACATCAACAAAGGTATAGCGTGTCAAAACGCCCTAATACTTAAATAATGTAGGAACACGTGACATTTTTCATTCAAACCAATATAGAATCCAAACGGTAGCTCCTAGTGAAAAATGATAAATAACAAAAAAATATTTTCCATTAATTATTTAATCAGAAAATTATTGACAAATTATGGATCTTGATCAACAAAGCTGGAGCGTGTAAAAAAAGCTCCTACACTAAAAAATAGTGGTTTTTATTCAAACCAAAATTTGAGAGGAATCAAGCAAGATCGGTCATATCCAGGTTAAAATTTTGTATTTTGTATGTGGAGAAACAGAGTCAAAAGGAGCTCACTCATTGGAACATGCTACCTAGTCAAGATTATTTAGTATAAAAAGAGTTGAGCTCCTAACTGCTCCTACTTTCCTTATATCAAACTATCAATTATCACGCGTTCCCTCAAAACGTAACGCTTTTGACCGGTAAAACACGTTCTATGTTAAAAATAATAATGCAGATAATATATACATATATACAAACTAAAAATAGAGCGAGGAAAGAGAAAAATAAGAGAGCACTCCACATATGAAATAAAAAATTAATTCCTCTGGTTCAATGCTAAGTGTAACATATATAATGAAAGTATCTAATTATTGTATACAGAGTGAGAAAAAATTGTACTATGTGGAATCTATAGATACATAGAAAATTGATATTGATAAGATTCCAGAAATAGAGGAACCCAGTATAACATGATAGGAAATATATAGATTAATATTTAGATATGTAGATAGTAAATGATAGTAATATGTGTGATTATTTCATTAGTAGTTCTCAGTGAATCAGAGCCAATCAGCTAATTGTACACATACGCTATGGAACAGTGAGCAACATATATATAATCCTTGTTATTGCCAAACAGGGCTTCCAGATCAGATCTCGCATGTAGTAGGTCTCGATGTTCATCACCAATATTGTCATTAATTAAAATTATTTATGCTATTCAAAACATATTAGTTTTTCATTTACAGAACTTGAAAAAAGTAAGAAAATAATCGTGGCTAACAAACTAATGAAACGCCTAGATGACTAAGACTGTAAAACAAAGAATTAATGTTTCCTACTCCATGTTGACACCTAGAAGCATTTTTCAAATAGAAAATGCGTGACTAATCTCTTTCCCTTCGAATATTTATCTGTGACCGCATTAGAATATAGTTATGTTGAATAAGCGTGATTTCCTATTCTTGCTATGAACCAATATGAATTATTATAACATACATTTTTTTTTTTAAATATACTTTATTGATATTTCCAACTATATACAATATACATATATAATAAGTAAATGTGTGGTAAAATGTATACAATGACATGTCAATGATTTGTAAAGAACTACCCATTAATAGCAACTCAATAACTGTACTACATGAGAAAGTCCCTAGGCCATCTTCATTCCAGGCGCCTAGGATGGTTATTGGGAATCGAGTGAGAAGCAAGTTGAGAGACTAGTGTATTCGAGTGGTTACGTTGCTTCTCATGGAAGGATATGTATCTCGTCTGGGCTATATCTTTAACGCATGGGACATTTAGATCATTATAGATAAGTTTACTTGTGACTTTTAAATTTTGGAGCAGAGAGAATCCCAGCAGAGAATTGGGAACGAGGAGAATTGGAAAGTTTAGTGGAGCCCCAAAGCTCAACCCCGTATGTCGAAATGGGTCTAATTAAAGTCATGCAAATAAGTCTTATGTGATTTATTGGGATCCTTGAACGTTTGTCTAGTAAAGTTAGAATAGTCGAAATATATATTAAGGGAAAAAAATGAAATAATCAGGATAAACATTTTTATGGTATTTCTTTCAATTTCAGAGAACTCAGCTTCAAAATTTTATCAAATATTGCCACACCCCTCAAGTATAGTATAGTATCTTTCAAAATGATTTCCATGTCGTAAGGAAAAAGGGTATTGATATTTTTTTTTTTTTCCCACGAAAACTCAAACTCTAAATACCGCTATAGAAAATTAAAACTTGAAACTAACAGAAAACATTTGACCCATCATTCTCACCCCTCCTGTCTTGGAAAACAGGTCTTATAGTTACCCATACTTTTTCAACGGGATTAAAAACAAAAGAAATAAAAAAAAAATAATAATAACGAAGAAAATTTATTATTGAAACAACACTATAAGCTACGGCTGTTATAATTAATTAAAAGTAAATATGGATTTAAACAGGAAGACTAAATAATTTCATTAAAAGAAAATATCTAATTCGAATGGAAGGCTTGATCATAGCAACTAAAAACAATTGAAGTTATTTTTCAAAGCTGAACATTTCCACTTCAGAAAATGTTTTAAAAAGAGCAAAAAACCTGTCCTTCCCCTGCTGTTAAATCTAAGACAATATTATTTAAATTCTTTATACGTGTGTACTAACGAATAGTTTAGTTGTGTTTACAGCTCGCAAGGTTTTATCATAAAAGTTAAAAAAAATAATAATTCGACCGGAAGAGGACATGTTCAGTTATGTAAGGTAAATCATAAATTAGAACAACAAAACACTTCATAAATTCAATTTCTTGTTTTTTATTTATTTAATTTTTTTAATCAAAAGGTATGAATTTATACTTATTTATTCTATACTTGTTCTTAATTTTCTACAGTCCGTTGATGATTTCTATGCCACACTCACGTATTCCAGTCCCGAACATTATAGAATAGAAGTTGACGGAGTAAGATAAATGATACGAAATATAAATGAAAAAAACTATTAATTACAAAAAAAATTTTGGAATAAGTTATCAAATATTTACATTCTATTTTAACAAAAATTTTGATCCAGCATTTCATTGCCCCTATAGCCACTGAATAACACTCTGCAAATGATCTGCCCGATCTAAGGGGTTTTTAGTTTCCTACTTTCCGACAAAAAATTATCCTTTTAAAAATTTATTAAATTGTTTCGTTTTTTAAAGGACACTCTCTTCCTTTCTGTTAAATCCTTTGATAAGATTATTGAGCTAACATTGTTTTCAGAAAGTTGGAGACAGACTCTCGACTCTATCTACTCCCCATCCGTCGACATTTTTTACTCTGAAATTAAAACAAAGTTAAGAATTTTTTTTTAAGTTGTTTTATAACAAAATATACATAAAACGAACTGTACTCATTTTACTTTACATGTCATCCTTTTTATTTTTAAGCTCTTAAAATTAGTTTGTGTTTGCTTTTGTAAACGATGAGGGAAATCATATTATGAAAAGGAGTCTAGCATTATATGGTACAGAGCATTTGTCTTCTGTTACTTCGACCGTTGCTCGACTCAGTGGTCAGACTGACCCTCCTTGGGCCACACATAACATCTATAAAATGGGTACCCTTAAAGGTGGAAAGCCAAGCCATTCTTCCTTGCATAGCTCTCGGTTAAGAAACAGGACAATCTTACCAAGTACCAAAAACCCTTCCATGGTTGTAGTGGTACAGGTTTTAATTTTTAGTAATTAGTAATAATATAGTAGTAAACATGTAGTGCAAGGGTTAAAAGTAATTCTTTATCAACAGCTTGACAAAATTATTGTTCATGGCCACAAATTTTGAGTTTAAAAAACCCCTACGATTGGAGTTGGATAGAAAATATAAATGTTCTATTGAGATATCGGAGTTGATACTATTGTTCATCAAACAAGCCAAAACGGAATCGATGCCTGCCTGTTAATAAATGATAGATTGAGTTGCAGTATCAGAACATTGAGCAGTCGATAGAACAAGTGTCCAACAGGTGCTGAGACATCCCTCCAAAGCGGGCCATTCATTAGACCACAATGGAGGCAGGCATTTCCTATTGTGGTTTCTTCAATGACTCCTTTTCCGACCCTTCCGGGCTTTGTGTGATTCAGGGTGAGTCACAGGGAATCACCAACAGCGAAAGTTGGGCGACTGACCGGAGACACGTTTTGGGGCAGTTTTCTGAATAGGGATCTCCATGCGGAAGGAAATCTGGGTCAGATCCCGCAACTGGGTGTAATACCGAACATTGTGAGGAATCAGATTTCATTCAGAAAAATGGAAAAAAGAAAAGAAAAAAAGAAGAAAATCCTGCAGTTCTAAATGAATCAGATCGGTACATATTCTGGAAGATTGGTCTTTGAAAATTTCTTAATTGCGAACCTGAAGCTGAAATACTATGAAAAAAATATTGTCATCTTAAACATCATAAAAAATAGAAAACATCCTAGAAAAGAACGCAATCTTGTCGTTGGCAGTCAACGTGTTAACTTCCATTCCGTTCCATTCCCGATATCCTCAAGGCGTCTGAGAAGAACTAATGAAGAAATAATGAAGAAATAAAGAACTGAGAAGAAATAATGAAGAGACCTTCTAATTAAGAAACTTTATTAAAATGCTACAAATTTTTCGTTTATTTAAAAGTCATTGTAATCATTATTCCTTATATTTAAATTATTTATTTATTTTATATAAAATAGAAACTCGATAATTCGTCATGAGTGGGAGAGAGGGAGTGACGAAATAACAGAAATGAATTACAGAATTGTGCTTGTAAAGTAACAACAAAGCATTTTAAACTATATAATTGTAATTTTCTTTGCAATTTATTAAATATAAAAACGAACAGATGAACATTATACACATTGGACTTCAGTGAAAATCACAAAAATCACAAAAAAAGCTAAACACTTGCCGCATCCCATCAGGTGTGAAATATCTGATTCACATTGCTGCTCGAAACCACTCAATGCACTTAAATAACATTTCCTCAACTTCTTTGCATAGAATAGTGGAAGAATTGGAAACGTCTTGTCATCATCTCTTTCATTACTAACTTCATTTTGAGCACTCGGCACTTGTTCTATAATTCCATTACCATTTAAAATATCATATCCTACATCCGTACTATCCATGTTTAACCAGTTGCTTACGTCTTGCTTATCTTTTCTCATTTTCTAACATTGCTCATAAGTTGCTGAGCCAGATGCTAATGTATTTGTAGGAAGAGCTTTCATTAACTGATTCCAAAAATTCGTCAACAGCTTTCATACTTCCTTTCACCTCTTACTACAATCAATGGAGGGATCGATTACGGGCTTGCCCTGTTTGTTTTTTTTCTATGAAATGATTTACAAAATGTTAAATAAGTAGCAAGGGGAAAAAATTAATTACATACGTTTTTAATTTTGTTATTTATAGTTGCCAATTGAATAAAAAAAAGAGGGAAAAATTTTGTGACGAAGTGACGAGTTTCCACTGTAGTTGTAAATACAGTATTAAATTAAATTTAACAGTATACAGTATTAAATATAATAAATTTTAAAACAATACAGGTTTCCGGTTAGTTTAAGAGTGAACACTAATTTATATAATCTGGATTTTATACATTTTTTAAATTTATTTTAAAATATAATGTGAATTTCGAAATATTATGTGAACTTCATATATTCCTACAGCGTTATCCCCAAGTATACGACCTTTTTGAATGAATTTTTCACTTGAGTTTTGTTTATAGATTCGATGTTATAAAATTCGTTGAACGTAAGCTGATGAACAAGTAGGACAATTTTATTTATTTTTTTCTCTGCTCATTAGAGTACAGCTTTTTGACCAACGAGCTATTTAAATCGTTCCATGAAAGCTATTCCTAAGAAACGCGGTATCTATTGTATCTATGTGTACCTCAAGTAATATTCTAAGGAACGCGTCACATAATTCAATTTCAATTTGAAGAACTAAGTAGATAAGAATAAGTAAAATTCTTGGATTCAATACAGATAAGTAGTTATTTATGGGATGGGATCCATTTCACTGCATTAAAGAATCATTGCCCTCGTTGCATAAATACCCTCAAAGTGGTTCCTGGAACTGAAGTAGCTTCGTCTAAACTGTTTATTCTACCTCGAGAGTTTCACTTTGAATCCTAAATGCGAATATATTTTTTTCGATGCCTCTCGATCAGATCAGCGTAAAAGTAGAGAATTAAATCAAGAAGGGCTGAAAAAAAAGTGACTGCAGAAGACGGAACTCCTAATGAAGCCTAGCAAACGATAGTCAAACATCGGCTGAAAGAGGCGCAAGTATTGGAAGAGAAGAACTAATTAGACTTCCCTGCAGGAGGTGGAAGGAGAGGGGATCTTTCTTCGATTGAAATTTATTTTTTACATGATTATCCTCTTCCAAGTCCCCTCTTCTTCGGCTCAACTTCTGATCGTAATTAGGGGGACCAACTTTTCAAAAAGAAAAAAAAAATAATTGTGATTTCCTTTTCTCAAATGAACCCTTAAGGATCTAAATGAGTGAATGTAATAAATCTGGGATTGAGACTCATTTATTATTTTAAAATGATTTAAACATTTTAGGAATGACTTTATCAATAGAATAGTGTAGTATGGTTATTTAATATTATCATTTATTATATTCTGTCTTATTTCTTGTATATTTAGAGGCTGTTTATTTTAATTTTCTAACTTTATTTGATATCGTTGTACATGTTGTATGAATGAATCTTAGTCATCCATATTACTCATTGCCCTTGAGTGAGGCAGCTTGTTATTATTCAAAAAAAGAAAAAAAAAAATCAGTTATGTTACTTAAACAAAACAGCGAACCATTTATTCGGAATAGCTTTGTCCTCTGGGGGTATTAAGTATATAATATTCATAGTTTTTGTTATGGATTTTTTAAAAAAATATTTTCGATTTTACTATATCCGTCAAACTTAAGAAAGACCAAAAAATTTAACTTACCTGGAACCTAGAAAAAAAGTCACAAGTGCCAAAGTCATGTTAATTAAACAAAACAGCACACTATCATAAAACATCAATAGCACACTAAAGATCGATGATGCATCAGAAGATAGTTATCAAAACGACACAGGATATGCATCCGTGAATACAAACTACTTTTTTTTTAGATCTTTTGTTGTAATAATTAATAATTTTATTATTAGTTAAAACTTATAATTAAACTTTAATTAATTATTTGATTTCCTTTTGTAACTTATTATATAACATTATTGTGTTATATGATTATGAATTCAGTATATGAGGCATAATGTAAAACTGACCACCTACTACCATTTTATTCCCTCACTTATGTTAAGTTCTAATTTGTTTGCACTTTAACATCTATTGGCGGGAGTTGAACCTAAAAAATCTATAGTCAACTAAATCCCTGGAAAAATCAGTTTACGAAATTTGGATTTTAATCAGCTTCGTCATCAGAATCTTTATGTAATCAATTGCGTATGAATATAATGGAGAAACCCAAAGATTCCAAATATTTCCTCAATGCCACCTGGATAACGGTCATGGAACTCGCGCTACTGTAGTACTATGGGGAATCCCCACGACCATTGGCGTTCAAATGTTCTCAGAAGCTTTAATCATCAAGAAACATTTGAGAGACGCTTTCATTTTTATGTTATTTCTTTTCGCTTTAAAACTTTTTCATTTTATCAAGAAAGCTTTGGCTAACATTGGCTTTTATATTTTATTCCTTTTTTTTTTTTTTTTTTTTTACATTTTAGGGATGATTTCGTAAACAAATATTTTTAATTATCAAATTAACAAAAATGATATAATACAAAGTTTTATTTATTAATCAGTAATATTCTCATTCGAATACGTTAAGGACATAAGAAAAATCAACACGAATCAAAAAAATACTTTTATTTTGTCTGTTTATAGAAATTTTTATACCGAAATACATCGTTTTAAAATGAAGCTCTAAGAATCTTATAAGATGGCATGATCTTTTAAAAACTACTTTATGGTAGTTCAACTCTAATGAAAGTTTTATATTATAAGGTCTTGAGACTATTTATTTTTATTAAATAAAAGAAACAAGTTAACACTAAGACCGATCAAATGACACTTTTGGGCTGAATTTCATGGAAGCAACATTCGTTTCTTTGCTTTTTGACCTTACTACATTTACTCAAAAATATATCAAAAGTGTTTTTTCAGTACCCAGTCCTATCTTATTATTGTTTTTCCCTCGAAATTTTGGTAGAAATAGGTCTACATGAAATGTCGGTAGGTTTAGTGCTAAGACAATTATTCAATGTGATGGGAATACTGCTTGTCATGAAATGATATATATTTCGTTTTTGTCGAATCAGCTTCTAATCTGCATCTAAGGTGCGTCACTAAGGTGCATCAATGGCAGACAATATTTTTAAAACTTAGATATTTAATTTTGTTTTTGTTTTTGATTGAATTAATATTACAACCTGCCTCACTCAAGGAGAACGAGTAATAAGAGCTACGAATCCGTTCTTACAATACGTACAATTAGTAAAATAAAAAATATAATAAATAAACAGCCTCTAACTATTACAAAAAAATAAAATAAAATGTAATAAATATTAATATAAAATAAATCAGGATAATATTTGTAAGTAAATGAATAGAAAAAAGTTTTGTCCGCGACTTCAGTTGCACTTTTAATGAGTAGTTGTTTAAAAAATTACATACCTACTTAAATTTTTATGATGAGCGGATGTTGCGATTAAAAATTTTTAAGATCAAGTCTGATTAAATTATTAACCTTAATCATTTACAAAAGTAATTATAAACAAACAATCGATTTTCAATAATAATTGACAAAAAAAAAATAATATAATTTTCGACTAGCCAATCTCAATAATTTGGTCCTAATTCATGTAATTCTGCTTCCACCAATGAACCGAAACGTATAATTACGCTGGAGGGAATCCCGAATTACCACCTCGTTCAGAAACCATTCTATTTGTGGTTATGCTCTTGTTTTATTTCTAGAAATCGGATATAAATCTACAAACGCCAATAAATCATGGATTGCGGGAAACTACAGAAAATCAAAAGGGGGACCTTATAAATCAAGATGAATCTTGGAATAATACAGCAACAGAAACATGGTTTTATAAAATAAATTACATGTTTTTGTATTTCTCCAAGGACCAGAAATTTAACATTAACAGTTTACTTTATGTATATTTTATAAAATATTTTACAAATCGAAGATTGAGAGAACACAGAGCTTATTATAGAAGGATACAAGGATTCTCCATTTTAAAACGATTTGTTTTTCATGATTACTTTAACACAGAATTTTTATTTTTATTATATTGATTCAAAATTCACCATTATTTTTTCTGATGAAAAAAATATGTCTGATTTGCTCAATGATTTAATTGAAATTAAAAATTTTTTTTTCCAAAATATCGTTTTTTAATGTTGATATTTTTCAGAGCATTTATACAAAAATAAAAATGGTTTTGTGAAAGAACCATAAGGGTGTCATTTTTCAAACCAGAGATATAAAATATTTTATTTATTTATTTAAGTTTTAGTCTTTTCAGCAACTAGGGCCCACTGAACGGAACGAAAAAATATTTACCTAATATATCTATATATATAAAATCACCAAAATAAATTGGAAAAAATAGGTAATGGACAGTCCATAAGATCTCCTGGTGAGTGGAATACATCTATGCAATGTTTTAAATTAATTTATTATTATATGCAACATTACTTGGTTTAGTAACCTATTCAAATTTATTTATTAATAGGCAAAAGATCATGGTGACAAATAAATATTAATTCATTTTATTATTTTATTATATTTTCTGTACGATCTGAGAACAAGCTTCACTTATGAAAATGAGTGATGCAATGGAATGAGAACTTCTTTTCTTGTATATCGGTTCAAATCTACTAGTCTATGGTTTTATTAACAAGATTTTGTTTTTATTTTGTAAAACACCAACTACTTCCTAGGTGTAGTATAGATTAGGTCAAAAATAAATATTTCACTATAATAGAGAGCGCAATATTTAAAAAAGAATATATAATATATGTTAACACGTCAAGAAAAAATGTTTTTTCTTCATTTGTCTGTAAACACTAACATAAAATAATTAATTTATTCATCACAAATAATTCCATATACCCGTATCATAATCAACATATGTATATGTAACTGTTAATTATAGAAGATAGCCGGAGCGCTATTAGATACAGCCAACAGCCGGTGTGAACTGTGAAATAGATGGTCTCAGTACCGCTGGAACACAGATAAATGTTCCAGTTTCCAGCATAACTGTTACCTCTGGAACCGCAACTGTTAATATAGATCAAGCGAGGGTTCTCTATTAATTGTTTAATATTATTATAAACATATTGAAATATTTAAAATCAATTTAATATACAATTTAAAAATATCATTAGGGCTGGCAAAGTATTGTTAACGATAAAATATAAAGCTGTATTTTTTATTCCACATAATAAAAAAAAAAAAACATATTTTTTATTGATGTGGTTCAATTTATTTTCAATAAAAACACAAATCCGGGTTTCCGTATTTTATTTTTTTATCATTCAAGACTTACCTATAAGAAAATAAACTGCTCATCATATCCGACTACCCCAACATTTATTAAAAAAGCGTTTAAGCTCTCAATAAATTACAAAAAAAATATAAAAATAAATAAATAAATTGTGCTTCAATAAATTGTGCTCTTAAAAGCTCATCCAAGAGTAAGATTCTAAAGAAAGGTTTTTGTTGATGATGTTTTCAATTTTCTCACTAATTAATTGATTCTCACTGAGATATTTACAGATCCCGGATTTACCTCTCTTAACGCTTAGTAAATATTTACTCGCTGTAGACGTTTTCTCCTTACGAAATTGCGAGTCCATAATAAAGTTTAAAAAAAGCAAAGAAACCTTTAAAAGAAAATTGAAAACTGATTGAATCGTCGGGAGAGACAAATTGTTATTACGACATATTATGTTACTGAGAACTGTTGTTGAAGTGCGGATATTAAACAAAACATTTCAACAGAAATTTGTTTTTTATTATATTTATTTATTCAATGGATTAGTTTGTTATTAATACAAAATATTTATTAACAATAAAATTTCGCATATATGATTAACCTTGAGACACATTTACCAAAATAAAATTAACAATTTAGATTTTACTATTTTTAATTAAAATTAAAAAGATTTTGAATTATACTCTAAAACAAAAAATATTTTCATATTTAAGATTTTATTTAATACATATCTGTTATAGTTATAAACATCGTTTCCTGCCATCACTTAAAAATCAGAAACTGTTTAGCAAGATTTGTCCCGATATCAGAGTTTTGAATCAGTCAAAGAGCATAATAATTATTCAAAAAAAAAAAAAAAATATATATATATATATATATATATATATATATATATATATATATATATGTAAGAGCATGATAATTATTTAAAAAAAAAAAAAAAAATATATATATATATATATATATATATATATATATATATATATATATATATATATATATTTCCAACTTGTTATTATCATAGCCTTGGGTTTTATTTATTTTTTAACTAATGTTTGATTGTTATAATTTCGATCCATTTAACACTCTTCAAATTGGTTGAGATATTTAGCATTATTTTACAAGGAATATTTAGGATTTGTATTTAAATGGTGTAAAAAATATGGTAGTTAATATGCTCGTAATATGTTGTTGTTTTTTTTAAAAGTTAATATGTTCTGTGTTTTTTAACATGATGGATTCCATAATATTATTTAAAGAAAATTTGTACTTTTGATGACCTTGAATAAACTTCACTTTCAAAGTAAACAAAATATGAAAATCATACATACGTTTATGAAATTTAAAATTTGGATCTCCAACTTCGTCAAACTAATTGTTTTATGAATTTTAAATTAAATGTGCAAAGAAAAGAAAAAAAAACCTTATTTCAATATTTTTCAGGTAATGTCATCAAAATTACATTATTACAGATTTAAAAAAAGGAAGTTAATTTGTGACCTTTTTTTAATTTTTTACATGACTAGAATGTTTTTGAAAATGTATTGGAGCAATTTAAGGTAATATATCCATAATAATAGTGCTACCACTAAAAAAAAAATGTTTAATTATTAATTTAATATTTTTCTTTGCGAAATATGGACTTTTATTTATTATTATTTAATGTTTTATTTATTCTTATTTCTTTTTTTAAATTCCCATTTTTAGTTTTTTTATCAACCGAAGTGGGTTTTAGTGGCTTGTTCACGTATTTAAATTTATAGAAATACCGACAATCCACCACTAATGACGGACAGGATTTTTAAAAAATAAGAACAAATACATCATTTTATAACTTTAAGATAATGATTTTAAGAATAATTCTAAATAAAGTATTACAAATATAGGTAATTATTTCGAAAATGGTGAAGTCCATTTTTCATTAAGAAAAGTATTTAGTTTAAAATTGAACATTTTTTGTGTGGTAGCAAGATTATTAATGGATTTCTCCAATACATTTTCAAAAACATTCTAGTAATGTAAAAAATAAATAAAAGTTCACAAACTAACTTTAACCTGTGATTAATGTAATTTTGATGACATTACCTGAAAAATACTGAAGTAGGGTTCTTATTTTTATTTTTATTTTTTTTCTATTCACAATTTTAGTTTTATTTATTTGTCATAGGCTGAAGCGGGCTCTAGTGGCATGTTTACGCATTTAAATGTATAGAAATACCGACAATCCACCACTAATGACGGTCAGGATTAAAAAAAATAATAATAATACAAAAAAAAATATATATATATATATATATATATATATATATATATATATATATATATATATATATAATTTGATGTCAATCATTACAAATACTTATAAGTCTAGTTTATAACAACTGGGTTGTACAAGACAATATCAGTTTTGATTTAATCCAAAAAAACAATGTGGTCTTTTTTTCTGTGGCAATGAAAATCTGTGGTTGTGAAGAAATGGATGAGCAAAATTACTCTTAAAACGAATGAACTATTAGCTTTCAAAACAGAATTGTTAATATCTACGTTTTGAAAAATTGTTTTTTGCATCTTAATAAGTATCTATTTTGGCAGAAATGTTATTTTTAGAGTAATTACAGGATTTTGGAAAACGATCAAATATGCCCTACTAAAATTTCACGATTATGACTTATCCACTTTTTCACGAAAGCTAGGGAAATAATATTATGTTGACATTATGGAGAAAAGTCTTAAGAATTTTTTGGGGGTTGGTAGAAAAAAAATTCATATCAAATTTTAGTGTTTTCGTCATAAGATACTATGCCAGAAATAGATTTGAACCATTTTTTGAAAAATGGCTGTATTTAATTAATAAATAATCTCTAGGATTGTTATGAATAAATTATTATTATTTATACATCTTCCTTCGTAAATAACAATTACTCACAGCTTTTGTCTGGGGCGATGGTGTCGCTGGTGCTCCATCGCTTTCAGATAACAACGGGGAGAGGCAGAGGAAGAAAACGAGGATAGTGGAAGTGGTCTCCATCGTGGACTGAGGCGAGGGACCTGGACGAGGTGTATATATCTGCCGGCTCTGAGTCACCGAGAGTGCTGTTGTTCGGGCGCCGTCTTTCCAGAGGTCGAGGGGTTAAAGTCCCTGGTCGACGTAGGGGGCATTCTTATAGAAATACGATGAGAAACATTTATTATAGTTCTTTTTTCTTGTTTATAAACAAATTTTATCATGAAAAGAGGTATAATAAAATTGACCAGGAACCATATAACTTATGGTTATATAAATATAACTTATTGTTAGTTTGGGCTATGTTCCTGGTGGAATATGATACACTATAATCATATTATTGAAAAAAAAAAACACATATATTATAAATCCTGAAACTGTCGTCTAATTGCCCGAAGACTAATAATTCAACAGTCTGATCTCGAAATCATAGATATTCCAACTGAGGACCTAAGTTCATTTATTAGTTATCAACTAATATTACTATTTTCAAATTATTTTATTTTTTTAAATTACAATAAGGTAGTAGCTAAAGCACTGTAAAAAGGAAAAATAGAACCCAAGCAAAGAGGGGATCCAGTAATTCCCTTACATTTCTCAACCTGGTCATACTTTCTATTGCTATGTATGAGGCGCAGAATTCCAAAACCAAGTTCAATTTCAAGATTGTTTTTATTTTTTATTTTTGAATACTATTTCTACTAAATTATCATTAGGTGGAAACTTTTGTACCAGAAATAGTTGTTGTTTTTTTATTGGGGCTGAACCTCGTTATACTCTAACTAGGGCAAGAAGGACGAGTCATCCTACAGGTTACGAATCTATTCAAGCCAGGTTGGAAAGGTCAAGAATCACTTTGTGGATTCGCCATGAAATAAAATTTAACCCACATAGGTGGGATTCAAACCCACGACCTTCATTAACGAGTGCTATAAGAGCCCACGCCCCTACTCGCTCGGCCATCGGGTCCCCAAATATAGTTAAATCATATTTAAAAATGGACTTGGAATTCTACGTCTCATATAATCCTTAAATGGTGGAATCCAGACCTTAATGTTACTACTGGATACGTGTTTGAATGTGATTATATATATATATATATCCCAATACTGACAGGCATAAAATTCCACCCAATGATATTTTTCATTTTCTCGGCTTAAAGTTTCATTCTGACTTAGCTGTAGGACCCCACAAACTTTAGCAAGGGCATATGAAACGGATAGTTATTATTGAAAAAATATATTTTTTTTTGTTAACTTTGTTTATTTATTCATACATGTCGCAATATAAATATGAAAATGTGTAAAAAGGTGATTTGTCAGACAAGTAAGAATGATACCCAATCTTACTTGGCATTCATTTACTTTAAGAAAAGAAACAAAAGTAGGTCTCTCATCCATCTTCTTTTCAGTATCATTTTCTTATTTCCAGGTATATAGGCAATGAGCATTGCTTCTACTAGTTTGTTCCTGTATCCTTGTAAAATTTGGTGGAGTCATTTGTAGTTTGTCCGTATGTATTCGCCAACTGCTGAAATACATAAGTCTGTATGTAAAGTTGTATTGGCAACATACCAAGAACCTTGTGTGATAAACATATATTTTACCAAAAACACGATTTTTTAATACCTATGCATTGCTGATAATAATGTATACTTTTATGTAATGTAAGTAGGCAATGTTAATTTTTAAAAATATATATATGGATTTATCACAAATTTTTAAAGTAGAATAAAAATCAAATCTTTGGGATTATCTTAAATTATTTTTATCTATTTTCCGCGGGGGAAAGTTATTAATAGTGTTCCAAAGAATCACTTTTTTAGAAATATCAAGTATTTTCAATTACCTCATTGTTCTATTTCCTTATTTTTTTTCCATTAAAAAAGTTAGCTAATCATAACAAGTTTTATTGGATATATGTTTTCCTCCCCTTAATGAAATAATTCCTATGCGGATATGACAGAAATAAAAATAAATAAAAAATATCTTAAAATCTGAAATAAATTTTATTGAAATAGCTTTTCAGACCAATTGTGAGAGCCATTTAATGAAGCTTTATGACAAATTTGGATGAAATTTTATTTATATTCCAATTATTTCTCCGCTCCTATTCCTCCAACTTTAAATCACTAGCCGTCCACATGCAGTTTCCTAATAACCAGGGAATATTCTGGAATTTCTACCGCTGACTTTAACCCAAATTTTTGGTGCTTCTATATCGGAAAAAAAAAATCGAAAAACATTTTAGAACAGTAGGTCGTATGAATCATATAAATGAGTCACACCGCATAAAGGAACAAGCACTCAAACAATAATGACGATTAATTAAGCACAATAGAAGATAGACAAAGTCACAATAATTAGCGAGACTTTCCCTCAGACTGTACAGAAAATATAATACAATACAAAATAAAAAATCAATTCATAATAATTAAACTAATAATAATTAAATATTAATAAATATTCTTTAATAGGTTACTAAAATCAGAAAGGTTTCTTTCTACTACATATGGATTCAAAACACTACATCTAGGTGTGTTTAACTTACCAGACCTTATTGACTGTCCATTACGAATTTTTTGACATGGATATGTCATTTAGATAGGGTTCAATTGTTTTTTGTAACGTTTTGTTCACCCTCAAAAATGTAACATTTTGACATGCTCTGATGGATTAATATCAAAATCTCAGTTGTCAGACTAAAAAATTTAAAACTATATCAAACATGATTTTTATTTGTAATTGTTTACTTAAACTTGAATCCGTGCTGATCAGATTAAGCTAATTATGATTTTATTTGATTTAGCACCATATAAAAAAAAAAAAAAAGAACGGATCAAACAATTCCCCCCCCCCCCTATTTTCTTTCAACTTTGTTTTTTTTCCGAATAATTGTTAATTCAATTAATAGGTAATTTAAGTAATTATACATATAAATTAGGAACAGCAGTAGATTATAGATAGAAATATTCATCCCCAGTCAGGGAGAAATTGAGTTGAATGCATGGATTGGCTATGAGATGATTTGGGATCGCCGCTGGGGAGTGAGGTAATGGTGGGGGGGGGGAGAGTAGAAGTTCAATTTGTTTGGTTTTTGGATTATATCTCGAAAACGGTTGACTCTAGAAAAATATGTTTCAAATAAATATTAAAGCTAATAGTATTTCCTATAAATTTAATTCTATAAAAATTTGTCGTAATTCTAACTGTTCTCGAATAATTCGTAATTGAAAATCGGTGATTTTCGGGAAAAAACAAATTTTACCTCACTTTTTGACAAACTTTTACTTCTAATACCTTCAACAATCGTTTCTAAAAAAAAATGACAAAATTACAATTATAGAGCATTAAATTCACTTTAATTTCATATATACGTTTTTGGTATTTTAAACAAATGTTTAACAAAAAGTGAGGTAAATATTTTTCTTAATTTAATTTTACTTCTAAAATTATCGATTTTTAATAACGTATATCTCGAAAACCGTTGGAATTTCGACAAATATGTATTCATTAAATTTATAGGAAATTTAATTAACTTCAATGTTTATTTGAAACTTATTTTTCTAGAGACCACCGTTTTCTAGATATAATCGAAAAACACAAAATTGAGAACTTCTCCCCTCCCCCCCACCGTTAGCTCACACCCCAGGGGCGGGGACTTTTAGTATATTTACCTTCTAACTATTCCTAACGAAGCTATGAAGTCAAAAAGTATCGCATATTTCATGCACTCTACACCTCTTATTTCAGCACTCATTGACTGGACTATATCAAACTTATGATAAACGTCCACTTTTTTTTTTTTAATTGAAGTGTTTTATTAAATTTATATTATAGTCTGGCTTAATTTATGTCAATAAGTAATATAGATGACAAAAAATCCACACAATATGCACAATGAAAATTTCTTACATTAGGAAAGTAACATATTTCTAAAAAAATATCAATATAGATGAAACACTAAATTCATTTTAGACGAATTTGGTGGAGCAGTGGTTCTATGTCGGTATCTAAATTAGCTAAAACGATAATATCATTGTAACGTGATTGGAATATTTAAAATGGCATTTCATAAAAAATAAATAAATTTAAAAAAAACGATATATCGATATTTTTGGCACTGATATATCTTGTGTATTCAGAGCTCAAAAAATCGGAATATAGATATTTTCCTAACGATGGCCATCCCTATTCCTCTGTGATGATAGAAGCTATCTTGTCTGTACAATGGGGTCCTTAACCATTGCCCCTTGCCTTTTGCTCAAAGTGGGTTTTTTTTTTTTTAAAAAAGGTATGTATCTGTTGATTGAAGAGAAATGAAATTTATAAATAAAATTTAGAAGTTTAAATTTTAGCTAAAAACCATAATATCCTTTGCCTCTGGTGCATAAGCTGTTGAAATATCTCCATTCAAAATTATCATGCCGTCTATCGATATTATGTTACGTTGTTGTGCATTTCTTATCAGTGACTTCCTCGATAAACAGATAAGAGGTAAACGTCCTTTAGATACGTAAGGCTTCATCCTCAAAACTTCCAAAGAGGTCGACCGACTTCCGCTGATGATTCTATTCAGTTCTAGGACCGAAGTGATTCCCAACCTCCGTGAATCAGCTCCACTCTAGCGCGCCGGGGATGAGGGGTGCGATCATTTCCGCCGTATTGGTTTTCCTCAAACCATAAAGTTAATTTTCATAGGATTAAAAACCATGGATTAGAAACGTTATCAGTTTAAAAAAATTCTAGTTCATTCATAATTCGGTCGGTACAAAACTTTATATAATATAGGACATTAACTATAATCCAGACAATGCACAATTATGTAATCCGATTCACAAATTTTTATTTACGAAGATAAAAATCCCAAGGTATCACATATTGATTAAGGAATTGAAAATCTTACTAACCTCTTTCATTGTTAGTAAACTTTGTAGATGAGTGTTGTGATTCGAATACTAGTATTTAAACGCAATAAAATGAAAAGTAATCTTTAATCTTGGACTTATCGTCCCTTAAGAATAAATGAAATGGTATCATTGTCTAAATGGCGCTATTGCGTTAAATAGATATTGTAATATTATTTCTTCATCTTACAATAAGGAATAGATATCTTTAACAAACTGAAGTTTAGCTTGCGGTTGCATAGGATTTGTTTTTAATTCCGTACAAAGGGGTCTTGGTCATAAGGAGAAGAGCTGATGCATAATAATGACGACTAGATATCACAAAGATATTGCCAGCGGTATCGATTGGTTCCTAAAAATCGACTAAGGATAATCGATTCTTGATACTGATTCTTTTCTACAGAATCGATGGAACCGAGAATCGACACATCCCTAATACCAAAACATTAAAATATTCAAATATTCCCCTTAAAAATTCAATTACCTTCTCCTATTGTAATAAAATCTCCAGTTCCAACACTTGGCCGGTAAGAATGGCCCTAGTCTCTAGTGCCTCGTCACCAGCAGAATTTCAAAATGGTCCCTTCTCAGAGAGAGTATCTTTCCTAAAAACGGAATATATTTTACTGTCGACGATTTAACCAAACGAGCTTTTAAACCAAATTAGTTCTCATGAAGCAAAATCGAACGAATTCAAATTTCCGTTGGAACCAATTGGGCTAGAGATTAAAAGCTTGAAAGAGTCTGAATTTAAATTACTCCGTCCATTTTATTAGGTTAGTAGTTTGAATCTTATGAAATATGTAACAATCAAAATAAATTATGAATACGACAGCATTTTTGAATGACATACTAAATCGAATTTCAACAAAACAGGTATTAATCGATTCTCAATCCCGTCGATTGTTGAAGAATTAATCGGTATCGAGAATCGATGATCCAAAGACGATTCCTAGGGATCGATCGAGACCGCTTACTTTAGCGTTAGTTTTGCGATACCTAAACAGTGACCATAAGTCTATTCCTCTCATACATACATACATACATACATCCTAGACAGCTATAGCCCAGAACGAGCCCTGGCCTCCTCAAGGAACCTACTCCACTCATCCCTGTCCAGCGCCCCAGCAACCATCCTTGCACACCACAGGCACGAGCAACTCTATCAACCTGGTCGCGCTATCTCGACTTAGGCCGCCCAATCCTGCTACCGACCATCCAATGCTGCATGATTCTTGTAGGGATTCTATGGATTTCCATTCTTGCTACATGCCCTGCCAAACGGAGCCTATTTATACAGACCATACGGACTACTGCGGGATCTTTATATAGTTGATACAACTCCCTATTATAACGTCTTCTCCAGACCTCATTCTTCAGTACAGGCCCATAAATTCGCATCAGGACCCTCTGTTCAATAAGTCTAGTTTTCGCTCATCTGATTTTCTAAGGGTCCAACACTCTGAGCCATATATCAGGACCGGCCTTACCAATGTTTTGTACAGCATGGCCTTTGTATCCCGGGAGATTAATGCCTTTGCATTCCTCTCCATAATGAAATATGGATATATATATATTCATTTTTAATAACAGAGCAATTTTTCTTACACTACAGTAACTCAGCTTAATACAGAATTTAAAACAATCATCTTTAAATACTTAAGCATTCTTGCTGCAATTGCTGAAAATATGTATCTGCTATCGGAAAATAAAAAAATAAAATAGAATTGCGATTTAAAACTGCAGTTGTAGTTGTAGCACTAACAAAATCAATACAGGTAGACAAACACATTTTATTTTACATTTTTGTAATTCTTAGGGGATTTTTGTTAACCCTAAATAAAGATTTTTTTTTTTAATATTATCTGAATTAATAATATTACTGTAAATGTTGAAAATAACATTTATATATCATTGCAACAAAAGTTCCGGTGGATCATGAACTTACAAGAGGAGGCTTCAGCTAGCTTACGGGGATGGCTTATGGCTTGTTAGTAGTAGTATGGCCTCAGAAAGCCGGAGGGAAAAAAAGTAAAAATTAACTTCACAGCAGGGTGACTTTTGTGATTTCAAAGAGGTTTCTTAAAAATCAGTTTTTGTGTTCGTAATACTTGATAATCACGAAATTTTTATTCAACATCGTTAAAATACCTCCTTGCCAACAAGATTCAATAATCTATTAACAAATGGAGAAAATTTTATTTAAATATAAACTATATATAGGGCTAATGCATGTACAAATTTCATTTTTTAAATTTTTATTTCATGCTGCAGCACTAATTGGGCCTTTGCCTAATTAAGACCCCACAGCCATTCCCGCCTATCTTCTGCCTTGTTTCGACAACCTCAAACACGGATTCGTTTCAGACTGTCCTCGACGTTGTCCAGCCTCCTCAACCTTGGTCTTCCTCTCAATCTCATTCCTCCCGGCCTGCCGGAATCTTTTTTGGGAGTCTATCAACTGGCATTCTTTGCGCGTGGCCCAACCATCGCAATTTCCCCTCTTTGATTATCCCTCGCGACATGTAACGGAAACAATACGACTCCGAACCGACAAATACCTGGTGTAATTGTCAGACCTGGCATCCTCTCAGAACGGAACACGAGCAAATACGGAGCGGATTTGGTTTTTATGGTTTCTTAATTATTTATATAATTATCATTATATTTACTCAGTTTTCCACCACTGTTTTTTTTTTTTTTTTTTTTTTTTTTTTGTATAATAGTTTTTGGGCAAAGATGAACAATTACAAAATCGTAGTTTCGTCTTCCATCCGTTGTTGAGAGAAAAAGAGTTATAGAAGTTTGAATATAAACTTTTTTTTTAACTCTTGTAGTTGTTGCTGTTGTTGGATGGAAACTTACAAAAGCGCGTTTTCCTTATGCCAATTATTAGGATTATTTATATGTTTTTTTTTTCTAATTATACAATTATCCGTGAATGTCTGACGGAAACCATTAAGCCTTCCTATCTTAATAGCTCCCGATAGCTTAAAGACCCTTCAACGCCGACTCAGGAGATAAGACGCCCTCAGTACGCAGCCGACCGAATGGAGAGGACGGGTATCCTCCTGCTCTTCCTGCCCCTGGCCTGTGGTCAGAGGCCCTCCGTGATCATCCCTGATGGAGAGCTCATCGGGATACCCATGGTCACCTTACAGGGGAGGACTATATCTGCGTTTCGGAACATACCATTCGCAGCGCCTCCTGTCGGATCCCTCAGGTTCCAAGTACGGGATTCGCTTTGTAATATAAGCACTCACATCAATCAAGGCATTTTTCTACTTCTAATGGAAATTTTTTTTATTCGAAGACTTGTTCGAATGTTAAACATTCATCATCAGTTCTAAAAACACAAATAATTCCAAACATCAGCACTTTGCTAGACAGATTATATAGGAGGCGTGGAATTACAAAATCAGCCAAGTACAATGTCCAGATTTTTTTTTTTTTTTTTTTTTTTTAATAAAGTAGTTTTTCTAATAGACTATCTTTAGGTGAAAGTTTTCTAACCAAAGTAGTTAAATCAGATATAAAACGGCCTTACAAAAAATAATTCCCTTTCCAAAATCCAGTCTGACCTTTACCTTTATTGTGAAATGTGTTAAAAAATGAACTTATCTGGTTTTGGAATTCTACACTTCATATAGTAAGTTTTAAAAATGTAAGACAAGAAACCAAACATATTGATACTCACCCAAGGAGGGAAAATGGAAAGACTTCTGAAATATAGTAGAGCGAGTGTAAAGAGAGTTGGGCAGTGTATGTATTTACTTAATTTAATGTATTTACATTTATTAGACAGGTAAATGGGCTACAACTGGTTCGTTTTCTTGGTTCTACTGCAAAGAAATTTAAAATAGGACTGACTATTGAAAATGTATATCTGGTTTCATATAACAAAAATCTGGTTTGGTTTTGAACGATTTCGTTATTTCTAATGATATCGTGAATATTTAATTTTACGAATTAAATCTTATAAAATATTTACATCAATTCTAATGAACAGAATTACTGATTCCGCGGAGGAAATAATTGGAGACTATCAATGTGGTTTTAGACGGAGTCGTTCAACTATCGATCAAATATTTTCCCTTCGTCAAGTTTTAGAGAAAAAAATGCATCAGCTCTATGTTGATTTCCAAAAGGCTTGCGATTCGATTAACCGAAAAAACTCTTTGATATTTTGATTGAACTGGAGATACCAAAGAAATTGGTTAATCTTGTAAAGATGTGCATGTCTTTTTACTCCGAAAAGTTTGAGGTACATTACGGTAAAAAACAGGGAGATTCTCTTTCTACTGTATTATTTAACTTAGCACTAGAATAGGTCATTAGAAAGGTAATGCTTGTAGATAAAGGATTAGAGATGGGTGATGAATTTCCGGTTCTTGATTATGCTGATGATTTAGTACTTTTAGGCGATAACTAAGAAACTATTAAATTAAACGCAAATACACTCATGAAAACCGGTAACGAAATTAGTAATTAATGCCAATAAAACGAAATATATGGTTAGTAGTAGAAACGGTGTACATTTTAGTGATGTAGAAATTTCCGGAATAAGGTTTGAACATGTTGAGCTATTCAAATATCTAGGGTCTATTATATCAAGAAAAAATTAAATTCAAGAGGAAATAAGAGCTAAGTTAAAAGCCGGTAATTTTTATTTTTCGGTCGCAAAACTACTCAGTTCGCGCTTACTCTCGAGAAATTTAAAAATTAGGATATATAAGACTATTATACAACCAACAGTTCTCTACGGATGCGAAACATGGCTGCTTACGTTAAAGGAGGAGCAGCGCTTTAAAGTTTTCGTAAATAAAGTACTGTGTAGAATATTTAGCCCAAAAAAGGATGAAGAAACCGGAGAAACCGGGCTTCACAAAGCAGAACTGCGCGAGTTATATACGGTAAATATAGTTCAGGTAATAGCAGCGCAACAGGTAAAATGGGCTTGAGAAGTCTTTGGGTTTAGTAATGATCGCATTCCGCAAAAAGTGACCAGTTTTGAGCCGTCGGGTAAAGACCGACGGTTAGACCAAGACGTAGATGGGAAGATTGTGTCAAGGCCGATCTGGGAGCATCGAACCTTCGAGTTCGCTAAGCCTTTATTTATTTATTATGTATTATAGCAAAGTGCTGATGTTTTCAATTTTTAGTGCTGATGTTTCAGAAACTAGTCTTTGAATAAAAAATCAAAAAAAAAATCCAATATAAGTGGTAAATAATGTATCCATTGTAATTGTAATGATTCTTCTCTATCATCATGCACCCCTCAAATGAACATTGAGAAAGTTTTACAAATTAAGTGACTAGTTGAAATCAATTAAAAAATTAAACATTTTACAAAGAATTATAAAATAAATCAGTATAGATACACCTTCTAAAATATCAGTTCAATTGAGCCCATGATTTATTAGGCCATTTTTTATAGTGTGAGAGTGGATTTGTATAAATAAATATGTAGTTATCTTAAAATATTTTTGTATCATATAATATACTCTTGCCATTAGCTACCCCAACCAGTAAGACCATGGAGGAGACCGAGAGATGCAGGAATTATGGCACCTGCATGCCTGCAATACTTTACTCTGCTCAGATCTACAGGAGGCCAAGAAGACTGCCTATACCTCAATGTATACACACCACAGGTGACGTGTAATGTTTGCTTTATCCATTTTAACTTACTAACAGAATCATAAAAAAAAAAAAAAAAAAAAAAAAAAAAAGTATGGTTTAGTATCGCCTTTAAAACTAAATTTATTAATTCAAATTTCGATGAGTTAGAAGTTAAAGATTCTTCCTCATTTTTTATGAACTTTTTTCTAGTAAAAATACAATAAACTTTTGATAATCTAATTTAAGGATCATTCTTGATTTTTCTAGAAAAAAAAATTTGTAATACTAGTAATTTTTTTTTTTTTTTTAATTTCATATAATTTTTTTCCAACAATAAAATAATTGGAGTGATTAAGTCTAGAAAAACATACAATGCTCTAATAGTCATTTGATCATCACGATTATTTTTTTTTTTTTTTTTACAAAATCACAAGATTATTTTTTGTGAAAATGTAATATCTAACTATTATTTTCATTTACTCATAATTTGATTTATAGTTCTTTTACTGTAAATGAAATTACCCAAAAAATTGTTGTTTGATTCGTGAAATCTGCTAATCCACAGTTACCTTTACCAAAGTCATGTATAATTGGGAGCCTATGGGTAGATATTTAAATTTGAATCATAGAAATATGTTAACCTGAATATATAAATTATTTGCATTAGGCCACCAATCTAGTTAAGTTACTAGTTAATACTAAACCCACAATATTTTAGCTTTGATAATATAAAGGTATGAAGGACAAAATATGTTTATCTTATTGTATATATTTTTTGTTTGCTAATAGTTACACATAAATACAGATATCATATATTAAATTTATGAAGAAAAACCAGTTACAAGGTAAATTTTTGAAGTGAAAAAAGAGAGAATGAAAATAATTTTCTTTCCATCAATATCTATGTTAACACTGTGTGTATGCATCTATTAAGTACCAAGCTTTGTATTTTTTTTTTTTCTATTATTCATAAGTATACTTCTTAAAACTTACTTCATTACTTTCACTTTGTTCATATTCATGTATTTTTTTCATTAATATTGCAATTATGTTGAGTTAGAACCATTCTATTTGTATGCAAGCTCTCTCCAAAATCAAATAAGATTAATGAATAATTTTCTTCTTTTAATGAATTAATTCATAATTCTGCAGTTGCCTTCCTCTGGTAACAACCCTTCATTACCAATCAATGTATATATACATGGAGGAGCATTTGAATTCGGTACTGGTGCAGCCTACGGACCTAGGTACCTGCTTGACTATGATATGATACTTGTTACTATAAACTACAGGCTAGGAGTGCTTGGTAAGTTATTAAAATAGTAATATAAATATATTATTTGAAGGACTTTAAGAACAGCATTATTTTAGACATAGAACTGTGTTATTTATAGAATTGGACATCATTGGTAAAAATAAACAGAGAAACAAATAATATGATATACAAGATACTTGATATAGATACTATTTCATGAATTTAAACATTATCCAAGCTAATTTTTACTAATAGTTTGTTTGTTAACTTTGGTTCAATAAAAATGTACATAATACCTAATAATTCCTTCAATTAATAAAGTAAAATCAAAACAAGAGCCCAACAATAATGGTTATTATTTGACTTAATAAGTATTAGAGTAAAAGTCCTTAAGATACCAGTTCAGTGAATATTTTAAATTCGAAGTTAAGCTAAAAAAATATTCAGTAATTTTCTCTCAGCATCTATTATTTCCCCGTCATCAGAGCTCAACAAAGCTGCAATGTAAAATCATATTAAATTTTTAAATTTTTACTCTGTAAGAAAATCAGAAAATTTTCAAAGTGGTGAACCTATTTTATCTGCACTTTCTATGTTTAATAGAGCCATCCAAATCTCAGCACACATGATTATGCAATATAAATCATTGGGAACTTTCATATTTCATTTGTAAAATGTTCTATTATTCTATCAAGTTAAGCACAAATGGGTTAAATGACATTTCTGATTAGTTGATCTATCTTAGTAAACTATCTTATTAACAAGTACAAAATATCGAGTAATGAGTATCAAAATACTCATAGTATAAAATACTTTCAATGTATTTTATAGGATATCTTTATCTATATCTATATATCAACATTCCAAATATTTTAATTTGTATGTTACAGCCAAAATACTATAATATTAAACATAAAAAAACCATTTGGCACCAAAAAGTCAAAAATGACAAATCAACCTCAGAACTTCAGTTATCCTTTCTATTTTTAGAGCATACTGTCCTCTCTAATGACTACAAGCATGAGCTTCTCCTTGGCTTGATATTTCTCCTCTTACGTTCTAACAATGACAAATAACAAAGACTCATTAGTCCAGACATATGGAAAAAGAGTTGAGACCACAAATAGGAGCAAATGTTCCGGGTTGCCTAGCGAGGCTTCCTCCGAAACTGCAGAGAAGTTTCTAGAGGATGAAAATGGCAGTATGTTAATGAACAATTATTCCCACATTATCACATTTTTCTGAGTCCTGGACCCTCACTTCCAAATATAAGAGGCCAATAAAAACCATGGGAAAGTGGAAGGAAAGACTAAGTGAGATGGAAGTGAGAACATCTTCATCCAAACAAGTTTCAAAATAAAGCCCACAGATACAATTCCTGAGTTACAAAGGTTATAAAGGTTCGGCGATCTTCTTAGGATAAGCCAAGATAAAATTGGCAGAAAGACCTTCAAGACTCAAGAAAAAGGCAGTAGGCTCAGGAGTTGACCCTGAATATCCTGGAAGGAATGAGTGTGAGAGGTGTTATAGAGATGGACTGGAGCAGGAGGAAGCAACTGGTTCAGGGGAGTACAACCTCAATCTATTAAGTGGTAGAGGTTTTTCAATGATAACATGGCAATGATAATATTCTGACATACCGGTTTTTTTTTTTTCTGTTTGGTACCCTATAATCCTCATCAAACCAACTTTTATATTTCATTTCAGTACTAATTAATTCCCTTGCAATAATAACCATTGCTCCTTCATATCATTCATTAATGCCCATAATCTCAGTATGTCTTTATATCCATCAATGATGGATATAAAGAAATATTAATGATGATTCATATCTGGTGCTGATAGACACATGATCAATCTGTGGAGTAGCTTCCACTGACTTTAAAAACTGATTATTTCTAATGCTTCCACAAAACAAAGTATATTTTCAAATAAAAATAACACATACAGCCAACAGCAGTTTCAATTAATCTTTTCCATGATCATTTGATGCCTAATGCAAGTAATCTAGGCAAACAGGTACCCAAATATATAAATGATACAAAATATTTTTTAAAAAGGATTCTTATCAACTGAGGATGGAGTTGTTCCTGGTAATATGGGACTAAAGGATCAGGTGATGGCACTGCGCTGGGTACATAACAACATTGCATATTTTGGTGGAGATCCAACACAAGTGACGATAAGTGGAACATCTGCAGGGGCATCCAGTGTACATTACCACTTCTTATCAAGGATGTCCAGAGGTTCGAATTTTTAATATTATTACACAATATTTGTCAGATATCAGAGTTATAATATTAAATCTAGTTGATAACAAGTGATTATTTAGGCCTTTACACCAGGGGAATATGCATGAGTGGGACATCATTAATGCCTAGTGCATTACAAAAAGCTCCTCTCTTCAAAGCCACAACTATCGGAAGGCAGGTGAACTGTTCATTCTCTAACACACAACAGCTAGCCAATTGTTTGATGAGAGTACCTGGTCAACAACTGGTGTCCCAGGAATCTGTATTTCATGTAAGAAGAGATTTTTGTAATTTTTCAGAAAATTTTAATGATATAAATATACCTACTCAAGATTTCTTAAATTGATAACATACAAATTAAATTAATTAGCGGAAAGTTAAGTAATATCATAGTTAATAACTTTAAATTAATACTGACATTTACTTTATACTATTATAATTTTTTTTATAGAAATTCTATGGTACGCCAATTGGGCCTTTTGGACCCGTTGTTGAAAGGCGAGGACCAAGCGCATTTTTAACGCAGTTACCGTTTGAAATTTTAAGGACAGGAGAAGTTAATGATGGAACAATGCTGTTTAGTATAGTAACACAAGAAGGAATCTTTCCAGCAGGAGGTTCGTAAACCTAACTGTGGTCACAGTTAAAACTATCAACTGTGACTTCAAACAAAAATTAAATACATAAATATATTATGTTCTCTTTATTTTATTAAATTAATAATAAAATCTAGAGGAGAATAGTGAAACCTTAATTATTAGGTAATTATTATTAATATAAGTTGGAAAAATAACTGTTCTATATATAACATCAAGCTTTACTTAATGCAATCCATTTCATTTAAGTATTTGTCGTACAAGTAGAAATTAGGATGTTGCTTTAAAAAATTGAAGTTTAAGTAGTATATACTCACAGGAATTTATACACTGATTTATAGCCAACAATTTATAAACTTAACATAAAAAATTTCATTTAAAGAAAAATGATTTCTTCATCGTAGCTAACCTCGATTGAATTAGGAACCATTATTCTTATTTATTTATCACTAAAATGTAATCATTATGATATTTAATATTTAATTATTTCTTGGAAAAGAAAAAGCATAAAATAACAAATCAATGAGTATGATTTCAAGAACATTGAGCATTCAACCATATTCTAATTATTTATAAAAAATACTGGTATTTATATTGTAAAATATGATGTAAAGTAGTTATTTTGAAAGAAACATTAAATGTACATCCTCTTTTACAAATCATTTTTTGTTTGATTTTCTTAACATGACGATAGTAGGTTAATATTATATCTACATATTTTATATCTATCTAATAATTATATAAAAGTTTCATGGGTAATTTATATTTTTCATTAAGTTAAATGCTCTATAAAATGTGGCACAACTCAAAAATCTGAATTTTTGATTTATCATCATGTTTAACGTCGATACTCTTCTATGAAATGTCAAAAATGTATCGAATTAACTTCAAACCCCACCTGATACATCTTACTTGTGGTCAGGATTAAAAGATAATTCAAGTAAACTTTCGATATTTGATAGAAGACTCAAAGAAATTTACATTTTTTTAATGCAGATTTTTGAGTTGTGCCACTTTTGAAATACATGTGCGATATATACATACAAATAATGGTTAAATATAAGGCTAAATAAAAAGTGTTAGTAACAATGTAAAATTTTCATTGTATGGACCAAATATGTAATAGAGCATTTATTTAAACAGTAAGTAGATACTGAATACTAATAGAATATTTACAGTTCAAAAATTTCCATCGATGGTTGATTGATTTAAGCAAATTTTTTCATCTGCAACCATATCCAATGAATGGTTATCAAAATTTTATGTTTTCTAGAGTTCCTTGCAAATGAAACTGGGATCAATTACATTAATGAAAACTATCTGGAAGCATTCCCTTTTTTACTCGATTATGGTTTCACGGTAACAACAGAAAATATGAATGAAACAGGAATGAAAATAAGAGAATATTATTTTGGCGATGAACCGATATCAGCGGAATACAACCAGACAATAATACAAGTAATATCATATAAACAACAAATAATTTAAATTTATGTAATATAGTTGTCTGTAGAAATATATAACGAAGCAGAAGGGGGTGAGCAGTCTAAAAACTATAATACAATCATATTAATTATTATAGCGAAAAAAAACAAAAAGATATGATATGAATTTAAAACAGAAAAGATATAAAGAAAAATGGTACGAAAATTTGTTTAAAACTATTTAAATCAGCAACATATTGAGCATTAAGGTCTTTTAGGATAAGTTTATTTGAGACAAAGTAATGAGCATTAGGGATTTTTCAAAGGATTTTGCAAGGATTGGGGAAACAAGATGAATTAGATGGTTTAGTGGAGCCCCAAAGCTCAACTCCATAAGTCCAAATAGGTACAACTGTCATGTAAACGAGCCTTTTGTATTTAAACAGAAGCTTTGAACATTTGTCTGGTAAATGTTGAAGAAGTTAAAAACGACAAGCAGTTTCCTGTCGTTTTAGTCTTGTCTGTGGAATCCAAGTTAAATATTTGTCCAGTCGGAATCCTAGATCTGTTCAACAGGGATAAGTGAAATGTTATTAAAGAATACTGTAGGGCAAGAACTTTTAGGTTTACAACAAAGTTATAAGGCATAAAAATTAAAAAATAAAAATGTTAAAACAAAAATAAAATTAATAAGATCAAAAAGAAAACAACAAAAGATGAATGGATGTGGTTACTGAACAGAAATAGATAAATAAAGTTAAAAAGATACCTTATAGTATACTAATACATATAGTAAATTCACAATTATCACCAGAGTAGTAAATAATTTGTAGTAAATAATCACTTTGCACAAGCCATCTGTTATTGTTTATTAATTTAATTATATGTATTCCTCTTTTATTGTAATATTTTTTATTTATTTTTTTTTTAACTTTGTTTTTTTTTTTAATTTTCAAACCATTTGTCTTTATTTCTTATCTCTTTTATATTCATTTCCTGTCATACCTTTATGTTTTATCTACTAGCCCTGATGAAAGTTTGCAATATAAGCCAAAACATCAGCACAATAAATAAATACAATTTTATTGTGATTTCTTGACTACACCACAACTACTTCCTTCTTTTTTTTTTTTTTTTGTGCCGTAAGGCATGGACTATTAGATACTTTAGTGGAGTATTAGGTGGGTAGCGGGTAGATAATTTCTCACAAACCCAGTGAGGAACAGATCTAATTCAGAGAACTAGCAACCCTGCCCACGCAACACATGCCGGGAGGATTCCTGTCCTTACCTTATTTCCTTAAATCCAATATAAATCCTTACCTATCCTCATAAACCACCCATTTCTCCCTGGGGATTTTTTAGGGGGACCAGTCGCTCCGAGGTAATGGGGCCTCTAAAACTGGGCAATCACCCATTTAGAGTATAAATGATTCAAAGCACAAATACTAGCCTTGGTATTGGACTACTTTCTTGCAAATAATTTAATTTAGTCTAGTGATAGTATAAATTATGATTACTCTTAAATCCCAACCTTCTACTTTTTAATAACCAATAAGTCTTTGATTTTGTTTTAGCTGAGTGAACAAGGTATTAATGCCAGTTTTTATGAGTCATATTACATTAAAAATTTTGTCATGGGTTACTTTGTTAATTGGTTAGGTTTGGCAAATGGCTATCAAACATTAATGATCTCTCTCTATAGGTCTGTTGTTTCTATTATCATACCTCAATTTTTTTATTTATGTAATAATTCATTTAGACCATAATTCAGTTTGCAGTAAAATATAGCATTAAGCCACTTATAAAACCATAATATAGTTACTACCATTTCATCGTTATTAACAAGTTATACAAAAATAAATAAATGATTACAGATGGCTGGAGATAGAACAATAACTGATGATGTTGAAACAACAGCAAGGTTACAAGCTTATGTCAGACCATCTCCTATTTATTTTTACCGCTTTGGATACCGAGGACAAAATAGTCTTTCAAGTATAGTCAGCATGACAAACATAAATTGGGGTAAGATAATGAAATGAAATGAATTATTTTAATAAAAAAATTTTTAAAATATCATTGAGAGTAAAGTTTCAATATAGGAAATAGAGTTGGACTACAGCAAGTGGACAAGCAATTTATGATTTAATTAGCCACTAAAGTGTACTCACATCTGGCTACGTCATCATGGCATGCTATAAACCATTTATATTAAATTTTTGTGCATTTGCATTGTTATTTTCAACATTATAGAAAAGATGTGTATATATATATATATATATATATATATATATATATATATATATATATATATATATATATATATATATATATATATGTAGATGCAAACATCTAGTAATGGATTTTAGACCAGTAAACCCACGAATTTGTTTAATCTACAGCAAGTGGACAAGCAATTTATGATTTAATTAGCCTCATAAAAACTGCCACTCAGCAACGGAAATCTCTGAGGAACAAGATAAAGAGGATTTTTACGACCAACTTGAGAGGACAATGAGCACATGCCCAAAAGCCGATATTATTATCATTGCAGGAGACTTTAATGCTAAAGTTGGAAAAGGAAACTATCGCAATACAACTGGAAAACATGGCTTGCATGAAATAAGCAATGATAATGGGCGACGCTAGTGAATTTTTGCGAAGCTCAGAACTTAGTTGTTGGAAGCACCCTTTTTCCGCACAAGAACATCCATAAGGGTACATGGTGTTCTCCAGATGGGCATACTATCAACCAGATAGACCATGTCTTAATAAGTACCAGACATAAGTCAGACCTTCAAGACGTGCGAACGTACAGAGGTGCAAATGCTGACTCCGATCACTATCTGACCATAGCATAAATAAGGTCTAGAATATCCAATGTGAAAAATAGAAGAGGCCAAAGAAGAAGAAAATTCAATATCGAAAAACTTAAGGAACCTGAGGAAGCGGAACGATATGCACAAAAGTTGGATAGAGAACTTAACTCTGCCCATATGAATGATAACGACATAGAGCAGATGTGGAAGGTCATCGAAGATAGCATTGGAAAAGCTGCAGAAACAACAATAGGAATAAAGAGTGGCGAAAGAAGAAGCAACTGGTTTGAGGAGGAATGCCGAAAGGTCACAGACAAGAATCAAGCCTACAGATCTATGATCCAAAGGAGATTCTCAAGGACATCTATGGAAAATTACCATTTAAACCATGTACCACAGCATGTAGAGATACGGATGGAACTCTTCTCACTAACATGGACCTTGTCATGAGAAGATGGAAAAACCACTTTGATGACCTGCTAAACGCTCAACAACTTCAGGATAACCAAGTGGACCCCAACCCTGAGATAAACCAAGAAGATGAGATGGAGCCCCCTGATGAAGATGAGATATGTGATGCCATTGAGAAGCTCAGGAACAATAAGGCCCCTTGAATCGACAACCTTCCCGCTGAGCTATTCAAGAAAGGAGGTGATAACCTAGTTAAGGCCTTACAAAACCATTTTATCTCTGTGTGGACATCGGAAGTGATGCCGAACTCGTAGAAGAAGTCAATATTGTGCCCGATTCACAAGAAGGGGGATGTTCTTGATTGCAGGAACTATAGAGGTATATCTCTGCTACCATGCGCATATAAGGTATTTTTAAGTATTTTATTCACGCGAATGGTACCATATATAGAAGGATCATTAGGAATGTACCAGTGTGGATTCCGAAAAGGGAAATCGACAGTAGACCAGATCTTCTCACTCAGAATGATCCTAGAGAGGAGTAGAGAATATCAAATCCCGTTACACCACGTTATTTGTGGACTTCCGAGCAGCATATGACAGCGTATTGCGTGAACCCCTGTATCAAGCCATGAGAGAGTTTGGAATTCCAGAAAAACTGGTTCGATTGACTAAATTGACAATGATGGAATCTATGTATGTGGTGCGTATTCAAGGCGAAATATCAGAGGCGAGCACCACAACGAATGGGATGAGGAAGGGGGATGCATTGGCGTACCTGTTATTTAACATAGCTCTAGAAAAAGCAATAAGGGATTCAAAAATCCAGATAACAGGAACGGTTTTCAACAGAATGGTTCAGATCCTCGGATATACTGATGATCTAGACATTGTGGAACGGTCTCAGAATGCAGTTCGTGATGCCTTCCTGGCTCTTGAGGAATCAGCCGGACGACTGGGACTTTGTGTAAATGAAACGAAAACAAAATACATGACTAGCACACTTAGTCCCCCAGCAGATTATGTTCAATTTGGAGGATAATCTTTCAAGCAAGTAGAAGAGTTCATCTACTTGGGGACACTTGTAACCGCGGATAATGAAACATCAAGAAAAATTGAGAGGCGAAAACTCATTGCCAACCGATGTTACTATGGTATGGGTAGATTCTTCCGAAGCAAATTTCTGTCAAGAACTACGAAGATGCGACTGTACAAAACACTGGTAAGACCAGTACTGACTTACGGTTCGGAGTCATGGGTAGTCTCTCGATCGGACAAACGAAGCCTACTGGCCTTTGAAAGAAGAATTCTGCGGTGCATTTATGGACCTAAGAGAGTCAGGGAGGCATACCTCAGAAGAACTAATCAAGAAGTGTATAACCTCCTGGAAGGGTCAGACATAATGAGACACGTGAGACTGGGAAGACTGAGGTGGGCCGCCCATGTTGCTCGTATGTCGGAGAATGCGATCCCTAAAAAATTATTGATGGAAGACATATACATGACCAGGAGCAGAGGGAGACCCCGCCTTAGATGGATGGACGGCGTAGCGGAGGATGCTAGGAGGATCCTGGGAATCAGGGATTGGAAGGGAGCTGCCCAACGACGAGCAGAATGGCGGCAGTTGTTAGAGGATGCCAGGGACCAGTAATGGTCTGTCGAGCAATTGGAATAAGAAATACATACATATATACATATATATAAGTTATAATTAGACTGAACGTTAAATAAGAAAAACAAAAGAATGTTGGAGCACATTAACAGTACACAGCTACAGAACAACTAACTTTATTTGTCTAATAATCACATGTATTTCATTAATATTAATAATACCATATGTTTTTAATAACTGAGCTTAACCTTTCTACTATTTGTGTACTATGATAACACTGATAACTCCCCCCCTCCAGTTCCTTCTCCTGGAGGAACTTATAAAAAAAAAAAAATTCATGATACATAGAATAACTTATAAGCAAATGGTTACAAAAAAAAAAAAAAAATTACATAGATTCCACAATTGAACAAAATAAAAAAAAAAAAAAAACTGTAAAAGAGTAAAATCACACACAAGAACACTAGTTGTGTCCTCAGTCCTGAAACACAGCATCCGGCCTTAGCTCTGACACTTTATGAGGAACTCTTAGTTCTTCTAGATGGACTGTCCGGACCCGCGAGGGATGATTTAGGTCTCGAATGGTATAAAGGTTATGTTCCCTTATAGTAATGATTTTAAAAGGCCCGTCGTACCGAGCCGCCGTTTTATTCCGCGCTGTCCTTAATCGACGGTATACCACTGTTCCTAGCGGGAGCGACCCTCTTGAAGCGACCCCCAATTTTTCGTTTGCTCTAGCCACCCTACTCGATTTCTCGCGAATAAGTTTCTCCCGGACGGTACGCCATAACGCTCGACGAGCAGCGCGTGCTTGCGAAAGGTGCTCCCGCAATATTTTGTTATTAACTGTCATGAGATCCCCCCGATCTCGGCGAGCCTGTCCGAATACGATTTCAACTGGTGATAGTCCTGTCACCGAATGTATCGTATGATTATACGCAATCACCGCACGTGGCATTGCTTCGTACGGATCCAAATTCCGCCCCAACTTTAGAAGTCGAAGGTGTTCTCCAAGTGTGTTATGAAGCCGTTCGACTGCGCCCCTGCCTGTAACGTGATGAGGCGTATTTAATCGCCAGGAAATTCCCAAGATTTTACATTCCTCTCTTATTAGGGTATTATCGAATTCGCGACCACAGTCCGAAACAATTTCCTCAGGCACCCCATACATCGCGCACCATTGAAGAACTCCTTCCCATACTGCCCCCGGGGTCTTTTCCTCGATGGGATACGCCATTGCGAGTTTACTAAAAGAATCAATGGCGGTGAGCCAGGATTGGCCCTCATTGGAGTATATATCGATCTGGATTAATCGCAGAGGTTCCGATGCCGTGGGAGAGATTACCTGTTCCGCCACCGGGGGTTGTCTATCATACTTTGCCCGTTGGCACACTTCACATCGTTCAATACACTCCCGTACCGTACACCCCATGGACTTCCAGAAATACAACCGTTTTAAAGCCCTTAATGTTTCCTCGATCCCGCGATGATTTGACTTGCCTACGTGGTGGTCTAAAACTATTTGACGTTGCCTCGACTGATCCGATACCGTCTCGACCTCCCGTAAGCACCTAATGATCGGGTATCCCATCCCTATCCGATCTTGTCGCCATAATCTTTGTAATTTATCGATGAGGAGCTTATTTCCGACAAAAATCTGACAACTGCAGCCGGGGACAGTAAATTCCGTAAACACCCGTTCCAGCGCGTCGTCATCCACCGTAGCAGGAGTGCGCACAACCACTACGGACGATCCTTCCGAAGTATATGCCTTGGTCTCAACTCCCAATCCTTGTTTTGACCGGATAATAATCTGTAGCCGCTTGTTGTTAATGATTTCATCGATCTCAGGCAAATCGCTAGGTCGATCCGACGCAACCGAATTGTTTTCGGAACTTTCCCCATCGATAGCGTTTACCACGAGGTCACGTGATAGCCAGTCTGCCACCGCATTTTCCACTCCCTTCCTGTGGACGACCTGAAATGTGTACGCCGCTAGCCGTTCTTTCCATCTTGATATTCGCGCTGACGATTCTTTCAATGTGTTTAGATAAACCAGTGGCTTGTGGTCTGTGAACAGCTCGAACGTCCTACCGTAGACGTAGGGTCGAAAGTGTTCAATAGCCCAGACTACCGCCAGTAGTTCCCGTTCTATGGCACTATACCGACTTTCCGCTCCGTTTAACTTCCGGCTGGCGTACGCGATAGGTTTTTCGCCTTCGGGAAAATTTTGAGATAGAACTGCCCCGATCGCTACCTCACTAGCGTCAGTTGTAATTCGGAACATGAATCGAAAGTCGGGGAAGGCTAGTAAGGGTTGCGAGGTTAAAGCCTCCCGGCATCGCTTAATACTTTCCAGCTGAGCTGGCCCAAGCGCAAACCGCCTCCCTTTCTTCAATACTTCTGTCAGCGGTTGGGTCAACTCCGCGATACCCGGAATGAACCGTCGGTAATAATTAACCATACCCAAGAAGCGCCTAACCCCACGAACATTAACCGGCAGCGGGGCTTCCTGAATTGCCCTCACTCGCTCCTGATCAGGCCGCACTCCCCGATTGCGAGACCACATGCCCCAGGAATCCGATCTCCTTCAGTCCAAACCTGGATTTTTCTCGCGATAATTTAAGACCGAATTGCCGGACTCTATGGAATACCGCCTCAAGTGCATAATATGCTCCGTTTCCGACCGACTGAACACTATGAGGTCATCCATATAAACCTGGGCAAAATCCTCCCCCAACCCTCTCTGGAACTCGTCCATAAGACGTTGAAATGTCAACGGAGCCCCCTTTAACCCAAATGGCATTCTAACGAATTCATAATGTCCTCGTTCCCAGGAAAAAGCGGTTTTTCCGATATCTTCCTCGGCCATTCGCACTTGGTGATATCCGCTTTTAAGGTCAATCGTGCTAAAAATAGTCGCTCCTGCTAACCTATCGAGTATATCTTCGACGCGAGGCAGGGGGTACCTTTCGTCTTGTGTTGCTTCATTTAACTTGCGGTAGTCGACGACAACGCGATATTGTTTACCTCCCCCAGGCGCGCTTTGCTTTTTCTCTACGACCCACAGAGGGCTGTTAAAAGGAGAATTACTATTTCTAATGACCCCCTGTTGCAAGAGTTCGGCTAATTGTTTTCTAATAATATCCCTCATCGCTTGAGGATATCTCCTGTCCTTGACATACACCGGTCTATCCGATTTAAGCGTGATCCGATGCACCGTTTTTCCAGTGGTCGGCAGGATTTCGTCCTCTCGGTAAAATAGGCCTGCGTACTGATTTACGACGTCCTCAACAGCCCCCTGATTGCATTCAACCGCTCCGATCTCGACACCCTGGCCCGATCCCACCATTGTGGTCCAGTATTCTCGTTCACCTAACCGGAATTGACAGTATCCCCGCTCAATCTGCATTCCTAATCCTGCTCGCTGCAAAAGATCACATCCAACGATTAGGTCGTATCCCGGCATTAAAGCTTTCGTGATATGCAATTTAATTCGTACGTCCTTTCCTACTAACCTCTTGAAATTGAAATAACTTTCACCTAATGTCTTACAGCGTCCACTAACTGTGGAGATTTCGCAATCACATTGTCGATGCGTCCCCCACATACATACCTAGCTTTTCCGCCCCTAGTTTACTAATTAGGGAATTCGTACTGCCTGTATCAATTAAGAATTTAAGATCTAACCCCCTCAACTTCGCCACGGGCAACCTCATACCTCCTCCCTTCACCCCATAATTATTTATTAATAGTTCATGTGAGAAGTTGCCCCGCCAGTAATCGTATCCTCAATCTAAGTTGGTTTGTCGCACCGCGACCTCGGATCCAGAAGGACCGCCCCTCCAGGAATTCCCACTGCTTACCTCATGTCCTCTCGAGGCCGGAGTACTGCGCTCAGACCGTACACTCTCCTCTCCTGATGACTCTCCACTGGAAAACTGCCCTCTATTTCTCCTCAGCGTCTGCCTTTTGCTCCATTCCTGATTATTTATCTTCATAGGTTCTGGTTGCGGCCCTCTTCTATTCGGACGTGGGTTACGCCTTGGACACTCTCTTGCTAAGTGCCCCCGCCTGCCACATTCATAGCACCTCGTGAAATTACATTGCGCTGCAAGGTGCCCCGTTTGGTTACACTCGTAACACCTCCTCTCTTGTTTCCGTCGGCGATCCTCGGGTGCCCTGTTAGGCCGCTTTTCGAAAGCTCTCTCTCCCCCCCCACTGCGCTTGGGTGGACTGCCGTATTTTCTTCTAGGACTTTTGACTTCTGTCCACTCTTTTTCCGGACTTCTGAATCGGGTTTCCGTCCGTTCTTGTGCATCTATTAACTCATGCACACAAGTTAAAAAGTCTTTGTCCCGTGGAAGGGACCCAGGCCGGTCAACATAATGGTTTAACTGCACTTTTAAGATTCCTCTTATGAAATCCATACGTTGGCCAGCTTCGGCCTGACCAAATGTCTCTACTGATTTTTCAACTAACCTGTTATAGAGAACTACAAGTTTTTCTGCGAATTCGCCTTCAGATTGCCCAGAGTTCCTTCGTTCTTTTTTAGAAGATAAAAGGTGTCCTCATCTGGAGTCCATCTACCTCCGCCGTATAAGTTCTTTAGTCGGGCCTTGAGCGTATCCCATGAAATCGTGGTGTCACCTTGAATACTATTTAGAATTTTCCTTGAGATGCGGCCCACTAAAGATGCCTCCAAGAGCACTACGTCAGACTGCAATAGCGTTCCAGTGTCCTGCCGGGATTGAATGAGACCTTTAATCTGATCTCCTCCTTTTAAAAAATGTTCAAGCTCACCTGTAACACCTGTGAACGGCTCAAGTTGGCTGATAACTTCGTGAATGAAGGCTGAATTTTGCGTTCTTATCTTCAAAAGTTCCAACTGCGTACACTCTTTGGCCTTCTCCAGCTGTGACTCAAGTTTCGCCTTCTCAACTGTTGCTTGAGCTAATTGATACTCGAGCATGGCGAGTTCTTGCGATTTAGGCATTTTAACGGGAAAAATTTAGAAAAAAACTGAAACGATTAATTAATTAATTAATAATAAAAGGGTTTCGGCACCAGTTATAATTAGACTGAACGTTAAATAAGAAAAACAAAAGAATGTTGGAGCACATTAACAGTACACAGCTACAGAACAACTAACTTTATTTGTCTAATAATCACATGTATTTCATTAATATTAATAATACCATATGTTTTTAATAACTGAGCTTAACCTTTCTACTATTTGTGTACTATGATAACACTGATAACTTATATATATATATATATATATATATATATATATATATATATATATATATATATATATATATATATATATATATATATATATTGGGGCTTTTTTTATAAGGCACATTTAATTGTTGGAGCATGAAATTGAATTTTTGAGTTCCTCTTTGTTTTTGTTTTAACTGAATTGTTTTATTCTTATTCCCATTGGTTCTTGATTTGACCGGTCCTTGAAGGATGGTAATGTAAGATGAATCACTCATAACACTGAAAAATCTGGGGAGGTATTATAAACAGGATAAAACATTCAACTAATTTCAAATAAAACAATTAATTAATTTCATGATATATAGACAATCTTCAAATACATTGCACTAAATTTATAAGGAGTAAAAAAAACATTTTTCAACAGTTAGGTTTTAAATTTGTTCCTCAGGAGTTTTCTATTCCTAAGTTCCCAGTGTGACCAGATATTGAAATAAAATAAAATTTGAAATTGAGTGAAACAAAATTGAAATTGATTTATGTCCCCTTTTACCCCCTCAGAAATGTTGCTGCCGATACACCAGCTTGCCAAGGAATCTGTGACAAGACCCTTGTCCTTGGAGGGCAATAGTGTCCAATACAATAATAATAAAATAATTATTACCCTCTATAAGAGGAAAAACCATGTATTTCCAACTTCTAAATTTGTTTTACCACTTTAGAGGAGGGACAGTTCATACCAAACTTTTAAAACTCTTATAAACAAAGCCCATTCATGAATACGTAGAAAGATTCTTTTCTATTTCATAACATATTCTGTGATATCTGCTATAATTTATATTTTGTTTTCAGTTTATTTATTTATTTTTTTTTACAATTAGTAGGAGTTAAAACCATTGAAATACAGAAATACATCAACTCTCTATTATAAAAAACAAATGTCAGATGTTTTAAGTGAAATCTATGTACAAACAAAAATGAGAAATCAGCATTATTTATAATGAAAGTTAGTCACTAAATAAAAATCAAAATTTCTTGTTATGTAATAAGAATCCATTATGTATTACATTACATAATGACATTCACTAAATAAGCATCGAAGATTCGTAAGGAAAATTTTCAAATAAGTATTTGATGAAAGCTTTAATATAAATATTTTATTTTATAGAGAAATTCCTAAAATACTCAAGAACTAAAGTTTGTTCTTTTAAAGTGATTAACATAAAACACTCATAATCTCAAAACTATTTAAACTAGATCTACTAAAGACTGGCTAAATATCATCTTACTAGTCTCAAATCATATAAAATCAAAAAAAAATTTTTTTTTTTTTTTTACATAGCAAAACACTAACCTCTAATATCTGGACCCAATCATTACTGTAATGGCACATTGTTAACACAGGCAATATTAAAGAAAACACAATTCAAATTTAAATTTAACTACATCACAATTCTAAATTTTAAGGTTCGAGATTGTAGTGCAAAAATTATATAATAATAAAAAGAGGTTTATTTAATGCAATTTAACAATTTACAATTCTGTAACATGATTGTATAAATACATGTTGTGCTAATAAAACAATTCACACCACAATTTCATTCAATAAAATTGAAACAGAATACTTTTTACACTGTACGAAAAACTGACAAAAACCTACTCAAAAAAAAAAAAAAATAAAAATAAATAATAATAATAGTAAAATAATATAAAGTAATAAAATAAATAAAAGAAAAATATGTAAAAATAAGCAAAAGTTTTGGGCATTAAAATTAATTACTATTTAAGAATAAATTAACTCTTACAATCCTTTGATTTGCTAAATTTAAATTTTAACTAAAACTAATAAATTCTAAGAATGTCTTATTAAATTAATTTTATTTTAGTAGTATGTGTCTAGTTCGTTTGTGTACGTATCTTCTTAAGGTTAGCTTATTATATTTGCCTATTGCTTGTATTATGGGATTGTCTGAGTTTATTGTTGAGTTGAAAAAGTTCTGGGTTTGTGAGTAAATAAACTGTTTAATTGTTTGAAAATCTAGATCGTACAGCATGTCAGTTATTTTTGTGTATCTTGGGTAGTCGTTAATGATTCTCAAGCATTGGTTTTGAATTCTTTCTATTTTTTTGTAGAGCAAAACTTCATTGGCCTTATTTTAAGCAAAATATTATAGATTTTTCTCTGAGAGTCCGAAAACATTATTTTCATTCTGTATAATAAATTGTTTTATTTTATAGTTCAGAATTTATTTCATATCATTTTTAAAATTCTTATTTTTTTCTTAAAATTAATTTTCTATGGTTCGATATGTAGTACATACTGTACAATAAATACATTTTAAGTATTAATCACCAATATCTGTTTTTATTTCAACAACTTAGATTTACATATGCATTATGTAGGATTGAAAATAAAATTAAACTGAAGAAAAAAGGTTATGGAAAGAAAAAAAAAAAAAAAAAAAAAAAAAAAATATATATATATATATATATATATATATATATATATATATATATATCAACTGAAAAAGACCTGGATGAGCCTAACTTACATAAAAGTAAGTGAAATTATGATCAAGATGCGATTTTCTTAGATTTGTGTTACAGAAATCAGCTCATTGTTACTGATATATTTCACAAGAGTGGATTAAAAAATAAAAGGGAAAAACAAAATATTTATCGAGTGCATCTTACAGCAAATTCCTTTCAGAATACAGATTCGTCTGATCCCATCTAGTCCTTATTAGTGGGACTTCACTGTAAGTAATTCAAATAAACAGAAAATCAAGTTTAATGACTGAATTTCGATTACAGGTGTTTCTCATGGTGACGATACACTTTATATATTTAATGCAACATATTTAGTCTCAGAATCCTTCCCATCTGACCTAGCAATGATCAACGTAATGAGCGGAATGTGGGCCGCCTTCACAATCACTGGGTAGAATTTTTTGTCTATAATATTCATATTCAAGTAAAATATATAAATAAAAAAAACCCTATTTAAAGGAATATTCTTTAGGGTGCCGAGTGTAGGCAGCGATGTAAAATGGCTTCCAATAAACAGAGCCAGCGCCATGACCGGCCCATATAATTACCTAATGATATATTCTCCTAATTCTTTCATGCTCAACAGTACAAAATCACAAGGCAACCCAGTATTTTGGAACAATCTTCCGATAAACGAACCAGGGTCAGGTAGGCCAGCAAACTATTTTTTATGATTTAATGAAAATAAATTAAGAATTTTGCTTATTTTTTTTTTACCAATTTCCCCATTATTATTCTGTATAAGTACAATATCATTACAGTTTAGAACAATGAAGATTAATTCTGGCACAATTAATACATTCAAAAGGTTACTAATTCAACAATATTGAATAATTAATAAATATAATTGAACTAATCCAACTACTCCATGAACATTGCCGGATCATTTAATTTTGAATAGTAAATAATCAATTTCTCACCCAATATTTTTTAGAATAATATGCATTTTTTAGAGTTTTCATTTGTTGTTTTTAATTAACAAATACCTCTCATACCTCTCTCAAATCCCTGGATGACCTTTCATCAGACCATAGCCCTGTTCTGCTTCTCTTGCATTCAAATCCTGTCCCTAAACCCTCTCATCCTAGACTGATTACGGGACGAGTAGACTGGGACAAATTTCGTAACGATCTAGAAAACAAATTAGACTTGAAAATTTCACTCAAAACAAAACATGACATTGACACCGCCATAGATAAACTTACCACATCAATATCCAACAGCATTAATGATAACACTTTACACGGAACAAATTTTAATTCTCTTCAGACTAACTTGCCATACCATATACGCGACTAACTAAGAGAAAAGCATAGAGCGCGAGCAAAGTGGCATAGGACCAGGTACCCTTCAGATAAAAATAATTACTCTAAACTAACAAACAAACTTAAGACAGAAATTAAAAAATTCAAAAACTACAAGACTATACAGAAAACCTCAAAACCACCGACAAATCTTTATGGAATACCACCAAAAAACTTCTGAACTTCAAAAATCACAATCATCCTCTGCTAACCGAATCCCAAACCTGGTCAAAATCTGATGAAAGAAAGATCACTCATTTTTGGCCAGCACCTTTTCCAAACTTTTAACCCACATCCTGATATTGTTAATCCTACTCACTTAAAATATATAGAAGCTGAACTAAATATTCCACTCCAAATGTCTCCTCCCCCTAAAGCATTCCATCCTTCTGAAATATCAAACATCATTCAAAAACTACCTTCAAACAAAGCCCCTGGACACGACCTAATTACATCCCAGATCCTAAAACTCCTTCCTCGGAAAGCCATCCTATTCCTAACATACCTATATAATGCTGTGCTCCTTACCACATATTTTCCTTCCTAAAACCCAAAAAGCCACCAGAGCTCCCATCCTCATACCGTCCTATTTCCCTTTTGCCAATCATGGGCAAAATCCTTGAAAAACTAATTTTAAAACACATGTATCCCATCCTAGATTCCCATCATGTAATCCCAGATCACCAGTTTGGATTCCGAACATCACACTCCACCATTCAGCAATGCCATCGTGTGGTGGACGTTGTCTCCTCCACATTGGAGCGCGGAATGTACTGCACGGGAGCCTTTCTCGACGTGGAAACAAGCCTTTGACCGAGTCTGGCACCCAGGACTGCTTTACAAACTCCGCAAATTCCTTCCTTCAACATACTTCCTAATTATCCGTTCCTATCTGAGTGATAGAACTTTCAAAGTAAACCATGAAAATTCCTATTCTCCCCTCTTTACCCAATCTGCCGGCGTTCTTCAAGGTAGTATCCTAGGCCCCATCCTCTACACGGTGTATACAGCTGACATTCCAACTCATCCTACCACTGTCCTCACCACTTACGCTGATGACACATGTGTGTTATCAGTAAACAATGATCCCTTCATTGCCTCCCAAACACTCGAATCCCATATCCTAACCCTTCAAGAATGGTGTCAAAAATGGAGAATCAAAATAAATCCCAAAAAATCTCACCAAATAACCTTTACCCTTCGTCGTAAGCCCACGAATTTCCTGTCCTACAGTATCCTTTAATGATATTCCACTAATCCCTGTTGAACAGATCCGCTACCTTGGACTCCACTTGGACAAACGTCTTACTTGGAATCCACATACAAGACTAAAAAGACAAGAAACTGCCCGTCGTTACAGATTACTTCAACATTTATTAGACAAACGTTCAAAGCTCCCAATTAATTACAAAAGACTAATATACATGACTGTGATTAGACCTATCTGGACTTACGGAGTTGAGCTTTGGGGCTCCACTAAACCATCCAATTCATCTCGTATCCAATCCTTACAATCCAAAATCCTTCGTAAAATCCTCAATGCTCCTTACTTTGTCACCAATAAACTTATCCATAAAGACCTTAATGTTCCATATGTTGCTGATTTAGCCCACACCAGATACCTATCCTTTCACAGTAAGCTCCATAATCACTCAAATCCGTTAGTTTCTCAACTTGCTTCCCACTCCATTCCTGATAATCCTCCGAGGCGTCTGAAAAGAAGATGGCCCAGAGACCTTCTAGTTTAGAATTTTTATTAAAGTGCTACTGATGGGTAGTACTTTTCATGTTTTGTCACATTATTCTTATAGTTAACAGCACATTTACTTGATGTATATATCTTGTACAGTTGTAAATTTCAATAAATTGTTATTAAAAAAAAAAAAAAAAAAAAATTAACAAATAACAATTGGTTCCTAAAGATTTATTCGCAATCATATTTTTTTAATATTAAAAAATAAATTTTTGAATGGAAGTCGTCTATCTACTTCTGTGATTTATTGAATAAATTATTAAAGATAAGCTGGTTTAAATGAAAAAAAAAAAAAGCATTAACTCACACAGATGAAGGTTTTTTGGTATTTGATTCTACCAAAAATAGCCAATATATATATATATATATATATATATATATATATATATATATATATATATATATATATATATATATATATAAAAAATTAAAAATCAGCTTTATAAAAAGATTAAAAAATAATTTTTTAAACAAGTATACACAATATAAACAAAAGATATACCAAACATTAATAGCTTTTTTTTAATTATACAGCTTGTAAATAAAGAATAAAAAAATATTTACAATTCAGGAAATGTACAAAAAGAGAAATTCTTCCATCATAATTGTTGTAAAAAATTACATTTTCATAAAAATCAAAAGACATAATTTCATCATTTGACATTATTTGCAATGGTTGATCTTGGCCATTATATTTTCTAATGATTGACCACTAAAATCAGGTTGATAGAAGTTAGCCATATACAGTAAACACTAGAGGTGTATATGATGGTATAGAGGGATCAATATAATTAGAGGAGATTAGAGTAGATACACCTCTTCTATTAAAAATTTTTATTTAAAGACTAGTTTAAAATGTTTAACATTTATCATTAGCTCTTAAAACATACGAAACATTTTTTAAAAAATCAGCACTTTAGTACACAGATAATACATATTAATTTTTAAAAATGGGAGTTGTCATGTAAATGGACCATTCCTTGATTGGTTTTTCTGTTCTAACTGTAAATCAATTTAAAATGAAACTATTAAAATATTCTAACGCTGATAGCTCCAGGAAGCTCTTGTGCTTTGCCTCCTTAGGTGTCAACATGTTAGATTTCTAGCCTTACATTTTTAAAATTAATATACATTCTCTGTGTATCAAAGTGCTGATCTTTTGAATTTTTTGTATATTTTTAAAACTGATGATGAATGTTTAACATTCGAAACTAGTCTATGAATAAAACATTTCAATAGAGGTAGCAATTAATACATCAACCCTAATTACTGAATTCTTGTTTAAAATCAGCAAATTTTCACATTTTCTATGTTTAATTAATTTCTTTTAGAATTGTTAATATTAAAATAAATAATAAATTCCATGTTCGATGCAAAGATATTCCACAGCAAGTTGTTTTAACAATCTCGAAAACCAGCATGAAGAACTTCTTTCTCAAGATTTGTACCTACCAGTCAAATTGAGATTCACATCTCACTTTAACTTAAATGTTAAATGTCTCTGCAGCTTTGGGGAATTCCTCCATGTAATGGGAATGAAAAACATGTATCGACTGTATTTTAGTTCATATTTATTTCACTACTTTTAACTGGAGTTGGTTATTTGGCTTTATTAATTTGAAATTGTAGTCCTACTATTTCATTCTCCAATAGCGAAAACTTATCTTCAACAATCTGATGTTTGGATTGCAGTAACAATGTTTGATTTAGTTCACAAAAATCTCATGCAAAAAATATAATATATTTTTTTATCATTATCATGGAGATAAATATATATACATGCATATATAGGTATCACAAAAATATTGTAAATCAAAAAAGACAATAAAATCATTGTATGATCTAACAATCCTGAAATAAAAATCGATAGAATCAATCTAGGAATCGACTTTGGTTCATAGAATCTCATTAGCTAATGAATCAATGGAATTGAGATCACCTTTTGAAACTGACACATTCTAAATTAATTTAAATGATTGTCGAAACATGATTCAAAAAAATATGTTTTCATATACAATTATTTCGACAGATTTCAAACTTAACATAAAAATAAAGAGATTAAAAAAAAAAATACAAAAAAATGTGATTAATTATATTAAAATAGTAGGCACTTTACATAATTGTAAAATCACAGACATTAAACGACTAAGTTAAATTATTTTCTTCGGCACAGAAAAAGATTATAAAAACAAAAAGATACACTATGAGTTCTCATTTTAAACTTGGTTATAAATAAATAATCTCTCATTTATAATTTTACTAGCAACCACTAATATCCTTATTGCTCTTCCTGAACCACCTCGTTTCTTGTGGATCAAACCCTCTCTCATGGGCACCAAACACTGCCCACATGGGTGTTGGACTGACATAATCCTGAAAAAAAAATATTTAAGTTGTAGCATAAAAATTTGATGCTAATCAAGAAAAAAAATTTTTAATTATAATTATATCTCAGTTATTAAGAAGATAAAATTATAATAAGGACATGTTAAAGACGAAAAGGAGACACGACTGTATCAGAATTGCTCATTATGAGAACTATCCCACAAGAGTTTATTTAAAAGCTTATATTTGCATACCAAAAATAAATGACACACTAAATCTAACTTGATATAAATTCAAGAAAAAAATTACTCCCATTAAAACTTAAATTTGCACCCAAATACATTTTTATTTTTTTAACTTTTTTTTTTTAATTATGTTTTTGAATAAATAAGGAAATAGTAATGTAAAGCGTGTCACCTATTTGATTTATCAAAGCACCTATTTCGTAGGTAAATTTGAATATCATGTTTTTTAAAGTAAATTATTAATGGGATGAGTTAGAAAATCTGAGTTTTCTTTGTGTTCAACCTTTGAATCATAATTCCTCTCTTATTTACATCAGGAGCATTAAATTGTCACAAGTTCATGTTTGATCCACAAGAATCATTCAGTAAACAGCATGTTCCCTATCCGGACTTTGAATAGTCTCTGGGGCTGTGAATTTGAGGATGAAGACTCATTAAATGAAAGGTCAATGTGATGGCGGTTCCCAAAATTTAATGAAGGTGAAGTGAGCCTTGAAATAAAATCATGATCAGTGAGTGTTTGAGTAGTCAACAAGGATGCTATAACAACCCCTGTACCACTACAAACCATGAAGGGTCTTGAGTTCAAGTACTTGGTATGGAAGTATTGTTTCGTGACCAATGGTTATACAAAGTGATATGGTCAGCAATCACGCTCAACTGCCAGTTTTATCCCCCATTTAAGGGTATCCACTTTATAGAGACTGGGTATGCCCCAGGAGAGTGTCCAGACCCCGAAATCGATCCACGACCACGACCAAAGAAACAGATTTTTAATTTTCTGCCTTCAGCCGGGATCGAACTCTCGAATATGATAAACCATTTCACTTCATTGTTAATTTTAAAAAACTGTTCAATTAAAAAATAAAATAAAATTCTTTGATAATGAGGCTTTATATTCCTAAGAGTTATTTATTATAAATGATCTTTGTAAAAAATGATAAAAAACAGTGAAGTTGTTGATCATCAGTTGCTTGGAAACCATAGAAAAATAATAAAAGATGGATATTTATTTGGTGTAATATCTTACCAATGATGAAAATGTTGATTTCCCTTCGGATTTATAATATTCTTCCATCAATCGATGGAACTTCTCATAATCAATCCAAGTATTCCATTGGTTTTCAATGTAAAACTGAAAAAAACAAAACACAAATTATCAATTCTAGATATCTTTAAATGCCAAGGAGCTTTTGATTCATTCAACTTAAAAATAGTTAGAATATAAGAGGTTAGCTTTCATGCAACACAAATTATGGAGGAATTAATTATATACTACCTGCTAACCGTCTATGCCCTTACGTTCTTTATTTTTTTCTGCTGATCTGTATGATTTTAAATTGTTTAAATTAAATTAACAATTAATGAATATTGAAAATAAACAAAGTTGATAAAAAAATAGGGGTTGTTTTAAGCATGACTTTTTTTATTCAACCAATATAACTCCTAAATGATAGATCCTAACAACAAATGTAATTAAAGCCCTAAAATTATTTAATAAATCCAACTGACAAAAGGATGACTCGAGGGGCATGAGGGTATGTTTTAGTACGTACTTGAGAAGAAATAGGAATAAATAAGAAAATTTGAGAAATATATTTAATATGTTATTAACTTTTATTTACATCAAAATATTTCTCCTATTATAGTAATTGATTTTCCTCTTCAAATCGATAGAACAAAATTTCTCCAGAAATTATGTGAGTAATCAGTATAATAAATTAAGATCTAATAGTTAAAATAAAATATAAATAGATATCATTAACATAATAGAATCACATCCTTACTTTGTCAATTAAAATGCATCGTTCCTTCTCAGTTCGATGATCCATACAAAGAAATTTATTAACATATTATGAACATACCTTTTTATGAGCAACAAGAATACAGTTGGAGTGCTCGTGCTCAGAAGCTATACTGTAATCAGGAAGCAGGTCTGCCAACTGTTGTGAAAAGGAAATAACTTCTTCGTGCCATGGAACATTCTCCATTGTCAGTTTACTAGCCTTTTTGCTATCTCCTCCACAATACGTAACCCCCTAGAAAAAAAAAAAATTTATGTTTTATTTTAAGCAATTGTAAATGAAAAGTTTAATAATTTAAGATTTTGATACATAACAACGGAACAAAATGTCTTAATTTTACTGTGGTACCTTAATTTCAATGAAATCTGGTTTTCCAAGGTCCACTAAAGCTGCATAATTTTTCATTTCATCAAAATTCCAAGCTTTGACTAGAGTGAGCCTGTAAACTGTTCTTTGTCCCTGAAATGATAATAAATAAATTAAATAAAATGTTAAATTATTCTTCATAAGTTGCCATAAAAAGACCCAAAAGTTTAAAAACAAAAAAAATATTTTTGTTGTTAACTGTAACCGGTGCTTAACCATGGTATTTACCAATTTCTGTAAACGCATTTCCCGACTTATAGGAGATATATTTTAATACTCTTGCAATTATAATCCAAATGAATAAATTAATGTATACATTTCTACTTTATATATCACAGTTTAACAATTTATATCTGTAATTACATATTATTTGTTACTGTAAGTGAAAGAAAGACAATTCATAACTGACTAAATTTGATAATTAAAACGGTGAACATGTTAGTAGAGTTAAACTAATCAATCATGCAGTTTAATTATAAAAAAATTAATTCTACCAACAAATATATTTACAATAATGGAAATAATAAATCTTTTGAAAAATTAATTGGAATCTAAACATAGATTACAGTGTTTGTTTTCATTTTTCCAGAAAAACAATTCAATTTTAGTTTTTCCAAAGAAACTATATCACTATAACTCAATCTATAATACATATTAGTGAGGTTTTTCTTTTAATCAGTTTCAATGCTCCGTTGACAGATTTCGATAGGCTTTGAAGGCTTAACATTTTAATGCCTACTAGAATATATTCAATTCTATGTACATTGTAATTTTGTACATATAAAGAAGTTTTAATTAGAAATAAATGCATAAGAAATAAAAACTAGGAAGAGAGGACTTTCATTATGAATATTCAAGTACAATAGTCAATTTTAGAATTAACGGTGACTTTTTCCCGATTATCGCAAATCTACTGTAAAGTCCCAACTTTTTCCCAACAAATGAAATCCACAACATATTCCTGAATTTCTCAAAATTCCGAAATGGTAGACATCCTGTTAACATCCTTATGCACTTCAACTAGGGCAGGAAGGAAAAATAGTCCTACAGGGTATCAATCTCAACTTCCAAAATCATTAGTAAAATCGTAAATGCTCCTTATTATGTCGCAAATAAACTTATCCACAATGATCTTAATGTAAATCCAATAGTCCCCCGAATCTCTTCCCCTCTGACTCTCAATTCTGAGGCATCTGAAAAGAAGATGGCCTTGGGAACTTCTAACAAAGAACTTTTATTGAATTTATGTTATAACATATAGTAACCATTTTCCCTCAATAAATAAATGTTAAAAAAAGTAAATATTTAGACTAATAGCTGGACATTTTATTTTTATATATATTATTGAATTAAGAATTTTCAATGATTGTGGTCAATAATAATAAGATAAATGTATAAAATAATATCCAAGATAATAGAAGTTGCCTATAGAGACCATCATAACAAAAATATCCAACTATGAAGATCAGAATCAAAGGGAATAAATAGGTTTGAAAAATAAGTCCATAAGCTCAAGAAATGGCTTGATTCTGTAAATGACAATAGCTTCTTTAAAGAAAGAATATCCTGGAACAAACTAAAGGATGCTCAAATAGCAGGACTTCTATTTAAAAAAAAAAATTTAAAAAAAAAACTGAACTTAAAAAAAAATAAAACCAAAAGACGTTGATCATCACTTTTCAAGTGATAATAAATAAAAAAAATCACGAATGGTTCAGCTACAACTAAAAATACTTACTTTTTCAGACAAAGCTTTTAAACTGTCGATGAACCTCTCCCAGAAATCAGCGAACAGTGGCCTGTCTATTTTTTTTAGTGACTCTTTGGTACTCGCATCAACGCTCACGTATAATTGTGTGACTGGATCGAGATTTTTTATGGCATCTGGGAATTGAGCATTTGTCACCATAAACGTTGATATGTGCTAAAACAAAAGAATAAATTAATAAATAACAGATAGTTAAGTTACAACATTTTAAAAAATAACTTTTCCTGAAAACATAGCGAAACTTCCTTCCCGATCTCCATAGAGGATAAACATGTGAGTCATAACATAACAAATCATATTCAAATAAAAATAATGTTTGTGTAGGCTATAAGCTTCCACAATTCCAAAGATTATTTATCTTAAGTTTTTAAAAATCTTTTATCTTTTTTTAATCTATTTAGTCAAATTTTCAAAAATCAATATATAAATTATGTTTATCAGCCATCTCTATGGTCCATATCCATTTTTATAGAGAATAACAAAATATTTTTTTCAAAACATTGTGCTGTAATAAAAGTTCATAGCATTTATTACTGGTGATTTCAATAATGTTTGGAGATGCTTGTATGGGATATATTAAGTGGCAGGCCAGTATCCCAAACCGTAGTGTGTGGGTCATTTGCGACTTCACTGTCACCAAATTAAGGACAACTGGAGCATAGAGCATCTTCCAAATCAAAATTATCGCTTCAAAAGAAAGAAAACCACTTACAGAAGATAACTTCTCCTAAAGCGATATCAACATATTCACCAAATTTTCCTACAGTTTGCACTGTAAATTTTCCATAATGGAAATTAAAAAACATTAAATATTGAAAATGCACTTTATTTTCTTCTAATTTGATTCTATACAACACATCTTAAAAATACGTGAACTCAACCGAAACTAATACATGCAATTTCCTTGAATAATCCCTCTCCAAAGGATATAAACATTATTGACAAAATAAATAATGCTTCAAAAACAAGGACTTAGTTCATTATTGAAAAAAGCTGTGAACCTTTTTTTCACAGCCTAATAGATTTTTCATAAGGTCATCAAAATAATATTATAAACATGAGTTTATTAAGTTTATTTAAACAATCAGAAATATTAGGGTAATAATAGAGCCACCCACCTTCTCATGAAGAAGAGATACCAATTTATTTATTTCAGGATACATTATTGGTTCACCAACTAAAGAGAGAGCACAATGGCGGGCAGAAAGACCTTCCTCAAACTTTTCTTTAATAACTCCAGGAACACCTACAAAAAATCAAATGAATTGAGAAAATCAAGAACAAGCTAAAAATAATTGCATTTTAAAAATATACGAACCTTTGAACTGTTTAATCATCTTGTAATGGTTTTCTAGAGCACCATCCACAATTGATTTAGCATCATCCATTTTCCATTTCCACTCAGTACCTACGGGATTTGAATGGTGGCGCCAGCAAAAAACACATTTATTGGCACATGCGAGGCTAGGCGTTGCTTCCATACACCTGTGGCTCTCGATTCCATAAAAGGTATGCTTGTAGCAACCTCCTCTTCCTCTCAACATGGCCTATAATTAATCAATTAATTAATTTTAAATAAATGTATTAACTACAAAAGGCATTTAGATATGTTATTTTAAAAACAAAAACTATAAATTATATTGACTTAATTTCTTTTCTGAATTAGAGAGTCAGAGTTCTCAAAAGATGGACCACCAGATTCTTTCAATAAGTGATCAAGAATAGAAAGCAATACATATGTTATCGAAACCTAACTAAATATAGTAAAACCTGCCTTCTATAATCCGACCCTCCCACAGATTCCTGTGGGGTCCACAATATTTTTGCGAAATCCCTAATAGTCCAGTAAAATTTAACATTTTGGTATGAAGAAGGTCGGGTAGTTATGATTTATTTATATATTGTTACTGTTGTGTTTATGTGCTAAAATCCAAATTTTGGACCATGAAGCACCACAACTCATTAATTGGAAAATGCATCACCGAATGCCTCAAAACTTTTCACTTTTTCTACGTTTCAACAAAATATCAGCTAGGTTCACAATAAAAATTTTTATATCCAAAATTAAATTGAACTAAACTAAATTTTCTGCAATTTGAGTAGAAAATAAGCTGTGTAGATTAAACTAGGACTAAGATACAAGCTATCAAATGTTTTGAATTCTCACAAAAAGTGGCAGAAATATTTTCTGGTTTTGCTCTGTATGTCCTTAAAACCATCATTTAGACCTTACTTCATTATGAATGATGTTAAAGGTGAGTTAGTTTGCTACAAATCTAACAAAATATAGTGTAACTACGACCAATGACCTATATATAAATAGATGGCTAAAATATATCAACGCAAACATATATTACCCAACTTATCCAAACATTAGCTTATAGAAAAACTGATTAATTTGCGGTCTTTCCTAGGACTTATTAAACTAGAAGTAATTCTCAGAAATAAAACCTATGTCATAGTTTTTTGCATGCATTGTCAATATACCACATAAACACTAAGATACAAAGACTATACTCAACACAGATACTACTTATATTAATTTTACTGACATAAATCGTTCTACCTGTATCGTATCTAATACCCGAATAAAATGAAGGCCAAAAAGCAATACTAACTGATCACAAATACTAAACTAGAACGCCTTCACTATAAATGACTAGAAAAACTGTTTCATCTGAATAATAAATAAGTTAACTTTGTTCATACCTTAGTCCAACGACAAAGTTTTACACCAGAATGTGAGCCTATGAGTTTATAGCCCTGTTTTGTTAAAACTTGTCTCAAGGGAGGTGTTATCATTTCCTTTACACCATTAGGAACATTTTTTTCTTTTGATGCCTTTGCAGGTTTAACCAAATCTTCCACGTCCATCACATCATCTTCTTCTTCATCACTGCTTTCAACCAGAGTCTTCAAAATCAAACAAGAAAGCTTTAAAACAAATATTATAATTCTGAAAAATTATTGATATTAATGCATTTCCTGATGGACTACTAAGATGAAATACAAAAAAAATCTAACACTCTGAGATGTTGGGGCATTGGGCATTTCTATGGCATTCAACAACAATTTCGACCAAAACAAAAAGTCCTCATCTAAACCTCCATGTTTGCTATTGGAACTGTTTTCATCACCGAGGTATAAAGGCAGCATCCTTTGCAGCCCCAACTTTTCCAAATCTGAATCAACATTAATAGCGACCTTTAAATAAACAGAACAATTAAATAGAACTTATATGAAAATAAAAAACATAGCATAATTAATCATTCAACTTACAGTATTAAAGTAACCTTCATATGCAGAGTTACCAGATCCAAAAACCGAATAAAGAATATGTGTAAAGCTATTTTTATCAATCCTGAAGTCAGTTGAGGCTTCATTAAGCCATTTGCAGAACCAAGCTGCATTGTCAGGTGGCAAACCTTCGTTAACAGTAGGAATAACAAACAATAAAAGAGTTCCATGCTGCTCTTCAACAGCAAACACTTCTTCAGGTTCCAAAGATGACAGTTCAACAACAGTACACTGCAATTTTTCTTTCACAAGGTCATTTAATTTATTCACAAGCACCTAGAAAAATAATTCAAAAGTATGTTATTTCTATAGGTAAAGACTATGTAATATTAAATAAAATTGAGATGTTTGGAAAAAGACTCCATATAGATTTCTCCATGCTTTTATATTTATAAATATATATATATATGATTACCTCTGTATGTCCAAACTGTGTAGCATAAAAAATTTTCACAAGCTTAAGTTCATTTTGGTTATTGGAGATTCGTGACACTTCCTTTATTTCTAAACTATTATTGACTTCTTCATAATTATTTTCTAAGGTATTTATATCACCATTTTGTAAATTTCTATTCTCATTTAATGATCTACAAGGAAGAGTAATATTTTGGGACCTATATTCTTCATTATTTTGTCTGTATGTCTTGAAATATCGGAATATTAACATAGAAATAAACCCAAGCGAAAAGGTAAAAACCAAATTCTCTATCGTCAACAAAGTATGGTCAACATCAAGATTAATCATTGTATATGGTAAAATTCAAATCCCAAAAACTGAATAGAACCTGCAAGCGCGAAACCTCCCAACACGTGATGATAAACAATCAGAAAAAAAAGAACCAACAATCAGTAAAAAAAACAAAAAGTGAGCTATTTCACCCATTTTTATTTTTCTAATAGGTATCATTAAAAAAATAGTAATAATAATAAAAATAAAGGGTTTTTTAATACCTGTTTGTTTTTTTAACCAAGATGAAACTTGAATAGGCGCCAACCCAAAAAATAGTCTCTTTTCAAATTTTTTCAAACGGATTTCGTTACGAACAAAGTATTTCAAAAATTGTGCAACAAATTTACTAAATGAAGCGGAAGAGCATTAGAAGAGGTCACAGCTATGTACAAATGAATTGACACCATATTGATTAAAATTCTTTGTGATAAAACATCATTCTCAGTAATAAAATTATAACAGAAAATGTTTATAATATTATTTATAATTGAAGGGGTTTAGTGAATTACATGTAACCCTTAGTATAATTCTCCGTTTATCGATTCATTGAATAATTAAATAATAAATCTTTAAGGATTAACTTTCCATCTTCATTGACGTGGGAAAGTATGATAGAGATCCTGACAAAAATGTGAATTTTAAATTAAAATTGACCTTACTCCTACTTGAATTTGTAAAACATATTAATATCTAGTAATATTTTAATATAAACTATGTATATAGAACTGTAATGTAGTAATATATACATATGTTCCTGGAAATAGGAGACGTTATTCCGGAAGCATATAGAATTTCATTATTCAATGAATCAATATAAGGAGAATTATGATAAGTGTTTTAAGCAGTGATGTGTCAAATAAAAAAAAAAATTGCTATTATATAAAATAATTAACATGAGAGCTAAGCGATTTGACATATGTCTTGCAGCAGCAATGCTATTCAAGATACTTAAAAATTCTGTGTTGTATATGTTCTGAACCGAGTGGATCTAGAACATGAAAAATTGCTTTATAATTATAAGATATTTAAAAATAAATTTTCTTACATTTTTTTATCATTAGGGAGAACGTTTAATGATCACTTAATCATTTATTACAAAACTATCGCCATCATCAGTGGTATCCATCAGTTCCTAGGAACGACTTTGGATTTCGATTCTAGATACCGATTTTTATCTGATGAATCAATGGAATAGAGAATGGATATTTGGAATCGGCATATCCCTCCCCTCCCCCCTAGTCATGAGGAACTTTCAATTCACTGTGGTGCTTTGAGGGAATTGTAATCCCATTTATTAATTGGTGGAGAAAAACAAATCACCCTCCTCCTCCTCCTCCTCCCCCCCCCCCTCACCTCACCACCCCCAACACGGAAGTCTCGATATTTTTTGATGAACAGGACGGTGACCATCTCGAATTAACGAAAAATTAATTTGGAAAATGAAATACATCTATGAATTTATTGTTAGTGATGTCTATCTATGTAGTTATTGTTATTGTTGTGAATTTGTATATTATCAAAATTATATGTATTAAAGTGTTTACAAAGCGTATTTACAAAAATCAACCTTGAAATCAAGTCAAGAGGCAGTATTTGGTATCTTGCCTCACATGGTCATCCTTTAAATTTTAATTTTTTTATCCTACCACATTCCCTGATATCCTCTGTTACAAGGTAGTTTAAATTCATATATGTAAAGTTATGTAATAAAAAATATATACATAAGGTTCAGCTTAATGGGGAAACTCAAACTATACTCAACTATACCTGCAGAAAAGTAGTGTATAAGAATATACATAAACATATACAATAACTGTAGAGATTTACAAACATTAGAATCCATGAAAGGCCAGATGAAACGTAATAAAGCGTCAAAATTGAGAAAATGTGTTTTTAGGTTTTTTTTTGTTTTTTTTAGTTTTCTAAATACTGTTGATTACACAATTTAAAAAAGTTGTTGAACTCTAACCAGTGTATTTTAAAGGACGATTAATGGTTTTACAAGTTGAAAATAAAAATTATTTCGTTTAGAGCTATCGTTTTCAAGATATTATTAAACAGCAAGTCCCAACAAAATTTTTTTTGGCCCACTAATATTCCCTATTCACACCCTTTCGAGAGGTCGAACAATTAGTTTTACATTACATACATTACCTAGTTATAATAATAAATAAAACTTTTAACCAGAATTAATACAAGTATATACACTATATTAGATTATACTAGATTCCTAAGTCAACAGTTTCAGGTACTAAAGACCTAGAATTATCTGTTTAAGTAAGAGTTCTTCGTGGTCATTTTCACGTCCAATTTTAATAGGAGCATAAGCATGTATTTTTATATGTCCAACAAGATCTATATTGTCTAAGCCTATATCGAGCACAACAAATATTGCTACCTTGCGGTCGATATGCTTTATAAGACACAACATGCACGGTTAAGGCATACTTTTTTCAAAACCTTCAGCTACAAAAGTCAAAAAGATAAAGATGGAATCTTCATCTTCTAGCAACGGAACCTGCTATGTCCGTCCTGCTCTATTGAGTCCAGGTCAGCATTAATCTAAAAGGAAGTCAAGACCTCCTTGCCTGAAAACTTATCTATATTTTTAAAATAATTAATTAATTTACATGTTCTTCAACTAAGAGGTTTACGTGGGATCAGATAATAAAGTGTAATTAGAAATTAATCTAAAAGAGTGGCATGCAACTGGTAATAAATTTGATTGGTGTAAAATTAAAAGCAATATATTTTTAAACAAAGGTTGACTTGTAAAATCATAATTAGAAGCAGAAACCGTTTCCTAATTTTAATTATATAAGTGCTAAAAAGGTCATTCTAATGAATGGGAGATGCTATGATTTGGGTACGGCGCGTCAGTGGAAGTCGTGCTCTCAGAGCGATGAGGTGACATCATGACGACGACGACTGGGCTACATAAGAGCGGAGACATACAAGACTGGCTCAACAAGAAAAAAGACCTACAAATCCAAATCAGAAGGACAAGACCTCAAAAATATTATTCTGGCCCTTTATAAACTACCTTCCCCACCCTAAAAGGTCTAACCAACACGCCTACTGATTTATTGGTAGTTTGAGGTTGGAACATAACTTAGGGCGCTATAGGAAATTAACATTTTCTCAGTGATCTAAGCGTTTACCCATAATATTCTAAAGTAATGGATTGATACAAAAACTCCACTATACGGCCCAACTGTCGGTCAGTTTCAGAAAAGGGTTATGGATTCCCAGTTTTTTTGTTAAGGGATGTGAGGAGATAACCTACTGCATATTACGGCAAATATTTCTTATTCTTAATTTAAAAGGTATAAGTTGAATATATAGCAAACGCTAGCATTATCATCATTGTTAGAATCAACAGTTAAAGCATCTTCTATTGAGACAAAATGTGAATTCCATTGATCAGTGATTACCTCCTTCTTGGAAATATGAATTTATACATACTTATTCCTAATTTTGGAAGTTCAATTTGAATTTTATGCAATTCAGGTGAAGATGGAACAACAATACAGTTTTATCAACCTCATTTCTGGAAGAATAGATTAAATCTGAAGGTGGTTGGACTTATCCCAGTACTGGTACCAGAAACCATAAGCTCAAAAAATAAATGGTAATAATAATAATGTGTCATTATATGATAAATTAATTATTGTATAAGTTCAATGAAATTTCTTAAAAAGTCAGAAAGTAATTTTAGAAATTTTACCATTTGAAATTTTACCAGAAATTTTAACAGAAGTTTTACCATTTCTGTTTACAGTGGTTAATCTTGGCTTTTATATTTTCTATTGATGATTGACCACTAAAATTAGGTTGATAGTAGTTAGCCATATACAGTAAACACTAGAGGTGTATGTATATGATGGTATAGAGGGATCAATATAATTAAGGCAGATTACAGTAGATACACCTCTTCTATTAAATTTTTTTATTTGAAGACTAGTTTTAAATGTTAAACATTCATCATTAGCTTTTAAAACATATGAAGCATTTAAAATATTAGCACTTTAGTACACAGATTGCAAATAGGTATATATGCAAGATGCTATTATATACATACATACATACATACATACATACACATATATATATATATATATATATATATATATATATATATATATATATATATATATATATATATATATATTAATTTTTAAAACATGTAGGAAAAGAAATCAGACATGTTGATACTCACCAAAGTAGACAAAATGGAAGAACTTCTGAAAGATGTCAGGTCCTTGAGTAGACTGATTGTGAGTGTAATAGAAGGAATGGGGAGGGGTAGTCAGGTTAATGGAAAATTCCTTGGGTTTTCCTTATGACTGGTTGGTTTTTCTTTTCCTACTGTAAAGAAATTTAAAATGGAACTATTGGAATATTCTAATGCTGATAGCATTTAGAAATCCTTCCATTTTGCTTCTTTAGGTAAATATCAACATGTTTGAATTATTTTCTTACATTATTATTTAAATTAATATATATAATCCATATACCAAATGTTTTGAATTTGTTGTATGTTTTTAGAACTGATGATGATAGAAAATTCTAAACTAGTCTTCGAATAAAAAATTCCAATGGAAGTTGCAGATAATTCTCAATACTAAATATAAAGAGAATATACTTTGAATATATATATATATATGTAAGATTGAATTTTAAAATGTTACAACTATTTCTTTACAGGAATAGTTGCATACATGAACTTGGGAACCAAGTAACATAGAATATTAGGTAGAATGAAAAACAAACTGTTAAAAAATATTTTTTTTTAAATATATATTTAAATATAAATAATAAATGTTACATTTTTTATGGACCAATAGCTGAACAGCAATGTTCTCAAAATAAGTCCTATTTTAGAATTGCAAAATTATGTACAAGGTAGTTGAAATAATTATCAGATATGAAAAACATTATTTTTTATGCATTTATTGTTGGAAAAAAAAATTAAACGTTATTAAATAATAAAAGGTATTGACATTAACATCTCCATAATTCATATATTTTATAAATCATTATATACATTTAAGTATGGTGAGTACAGGAATAAATAAAATCCCTTCCAAAAGGGATTGCTGGAAGGAAAATACTAAAAATAAAAAATAAATAATAATAAATAAATAAAATATACAATATACAATAAAGAAAGTGGTCTAACAGCCAAGTAAAAACTGTTAACTTGAGTCAAAACTTTCAAGTGAGCACAGTGTTATCGACTCCAACTGGCGTTTGATGAATAGGCAGTTTAATTCTTTATCTTTTAAGTTTTAAGATAAAAAAAATTGAAGCCTATTACAATGGTTGATTGAAGACAAATTTCGACAGTAAATCAAAAGCAAATTTAGGTTGATCACTTGGAACCATGTGCCCAGCATCCCTCACTAAGACTTCAGAAAACCCTTTAACTGTCCTACTGTAACCAGCTAGCTCCCCATCAACAAACCATTTCTTACGAGGAGTGACTTTATACAGATCTGACCCACTCCATGACAACTGATTGAGGAAATTGACTGTGAGAGGGTAGGCAACAATGATGTCCAACTGCCCGCTGTAGAAGAGCACACGATAGTTTTCCAGAAGGACTTCTACCCAAGGCTTCACGGACTTACTAATGTCATCGAATAAATGTTTAGCGCTTACATCACCTCCTAGATAGGTCATATTTCCAACGTGTATTCTCCTTCTTATCTCGTCACTGAGAAGGAAAGTGTAATAGTTACAGGAATCACTTCCATCGTTGGCTTCATAGAAGTTATAATAGGCTTTGAAACCCGTGACGTTGGTAAAAAATGATGGGTAAGGATTATAGATTGTAAGAATTAAAGAATCTATTACATTAGTTGCTGAAGTATAATCTCCCTTTTGAATGTAGGAGCGAGTTTCGTTTTCTTTTTTGTGAAACACATCTCTTGCATTTTTATCAATTAAACCGATCTGGTAGAGATAATCACCATAAACTAACATGTTTTCTGGATCCGTCCAACCATCTCCGATCGCTATTCCCTTCAAGTTGATTTTATGAGTATTGTTTTTATTAGCGGTGTGGATTGCGAATGAAACTGCCGGTACGTATTTACCAGCGTAGGATTCACCAGTGACAAAAAAATCATTCTTTCTCAAATGCGGAAATAATGTGAAAAACTGGTCTAAGGCAGAATACAGATCTCTTCCCACATCGACCTGATTATTTGGATAACCTTGTTCATCTGCTGTGAAACTGAATCCTGTGCCGACTGGATTATCGATATATATCATATTAAACATCTTAGACCAAGCATATTCATTATATTTCATCTTACCGTTCTTGTCAGGGGTTATTGGTCCGTTTTCGCAAAACAGAGCAAAAAGTGATGAGCTTCCAGGTCCTCCTTGTAGCCACAGTACGACTGGAGCATTTTCTGGATCGAAGTCAGATTGTATGTACCAGAAAAACATGTTTGAGTTATATTTTTTGTTCACAGTCAGGTAACCTGCAAAGCTCGTGATGTTGAAATTCTGGAGATGAACCTCTGCAGCTGATTGACCTTCTAGAATCATCCCTGCTTCTATGAAAGGAGTCAAGATCAGTGGGTCCCCAGAAATTTCAGCATTTGAAACACTAGGGAAATGAGAATAAGTTCCTCTAAAACAGCAGCCATAGCCGAGGCTGAGGCAAAAAATGAAAAGAAACAGGATCTGTCTCATTTTATCATGCACTGAGAAAACGTGTAAATCGAACAGTATTTAAACACAGTTCTGATGAAGTCATATGATAAGAAATAATGATAGATTGTTTGTTTTTGTTGTTTACTGTCTGTTTTAAAAGCCTCAAAAGATAAAGATCTTCAGCACTCTATTGAGACAGAGTACTCCATAAATCAGTAATGTTTACTTTAATTGAGAGCAGAACACTATGTTATCAATCACCTTTATTTGTCTTAAATAAAAAATAAACAAAATTACTTTCTAGTTTCAATGACAATATGTGCATCAACGTTCAACAGTAATGTCTGATAATGGAACAGCAACTAAGCCAGAAAAAAACCGTTTATTCAGTTTGAAAATACATGATTTAGGAATAACATGGCTAATATAGATGGATTACTATAATTAGAGTATTTATAATTTTTTCCAATAAATAATGCTTAAATCTCACATATCAAGATTTATTGCGTCAAGATTTCGCTAATCAAGGATCAGAACATTGTGAAGATAGGGCACAACTTAATGGTACGAGAGGAGGTGTAATCTCAAAGCTGATATTACATATTATTCAACAACATCGTAAACAAATCAGTTTTTCTGTTGTGGTGTCAATTTGTAGTCTGTCTATAGGCCGGTACACACCAACTAGTATAAATGACGTGTTGACCTGTCATTTATACCTTTAGATGTGTACCCGCCTGCTAGGAATATAAAAATAACAAATTTTCTAATCAACTTTGTCTAAAGCTCACCAAGTTTTGGCTTGACAGATGAAATGTTAAATGATGTGTAAGATTTTGGTCAATTAAGTAGAGCCTTATATAAATACTTTACAAAACAATGACTAGTAAACCTAGAAGTGAGGAAGGAACGGTTAAAATGATAAAAATCAAATAAACAGTTTTTATTCGTCAAGTAATTACTCACATAGACAGACAATAGGACTTAGTAAAGCAGAATTGGAAAAAAAAAATCGTTGGAGAAAAAGTAATTTTTTTTTTTTCATGTTTTCCAAAGCTAATTTATTAAAATAAATTATAATCATTAATCAATGATATATCCGCCGTTTTGATCTATGTGACCTTTTGCCATTTTTCTGGTAAAACCATCATAATTCCTTCACATTTAAAGCCCTGAGATTTCTGGGTTAAAAACTGAACCAAGTGAATTAGAAAAACCTCTTTTGAAGCCAGCTTCAAATGACACAGTTCTGCAGAGGTCGAAATGAGTGGTAATCGGACGGGGCAGGGTCAGGGCGACATGGTGGATGCGTCAAAACTTCCCAGCCAAGCTCTCTCAACTTTGCCGAATCACAAAAGATAAGTGAGGTCTAGTATTGCGATGAAAGAAGATTAGTTTCCTGTTGATTAATTCTGGCAGATTTTCTTTAATCGCATTAGTTATTGGCATAATATTGAATTAATGTTTAATCCATATCTGAGCAGCTCATGAAGAATAATTCATTTCCAATACCACCATTTAAAAATAACCCGATTTAACTTCGTTTTAGCAATGATTTACAAATGAAAAATTAGCCCCTTTATTTTCTCAGGGTCGATTCATTTGGAAAGTATCGAGTCTTATATAAATGGTTCAAAACCAATGGTAAAGGCTGTATAGTCGATGAATAGTTCAGTGGCGACGCACAGTGGGGCCATTCGTTAATCTAGCAGGACAAAAGTCTAAAAGCGATCGTATGGATAGTGTAATTAATATTTTTTTCTGATCCAGAACAGCTTGATATGATTAAAACAAGGTTATGAAAGATTGATAAAACATTTAAAATTTTATTTGTGGCCTTTTGTTTTATTAAGAAAAAAAATTTCACAAAAGCTATTTATTAATTTAACGATGATTATATAAATTGATTTAAAAAAAATTAATATATCTACTTAATGATAATAATGTCAATATTATGATTGGAAAAAATTCCTCTGTAACAACTAACAATTTCTCTGAAATTTTGTACGGTAATAAATAAATAGAATTTATAATATATATAAATCAGGGCAATGTGTTATCAAACTATAACCTTAAACACTTTAATACTTAATATCTATCTTAAAACGGACAAAACTAAAGCAAATTATATTGTTTTAAACTAAAAAAAAAATTATAGTCTATAATGACAAATCACATTGAGATTATCACTCACTATCTTGTTCACTAAGTAAAGGTTTCATACTCATATCTGCGTCTGGTATTACAAGCAAATTGAGAACACTACTACCGAAAGTGGTATTTTTCTCATTGTCAGTTAGTGGTCTGTATGTAATAATTAAAGGATCAGACGAAATCAACAGATTATTCATAATGTTAGTGTTGTTTACTGTGCGAGACATTTTCCGAGACAAATTTTCCCTGTATCTTTTATTTTATTTTATCTCTCTGTGTTAGCTTTTTTGGACATCCTCTGTGAGTTGCCCAATTGCAAATTTTTGAATTATATAATTGACTTGACATATTTTTTCTTCCTGGGAATTATTAAAACTAAAACACCAGCCCGTAACGCTTCAGCCAATTCCAATCGCGCAACTGAGAGTGCTCCACCGAAACACAATTTTTGGTGCTCCTGATAAACGGGCAGTAAAATGTAATAAGTATATTCACTAAAATTAAATGTCCCCAGACACACAGGACCATAATTTAAGATCTACGTTTACATACGTAAAAAGTTTCAGATTAAAACATGAATATGTTTTTTTACTTGTAAACTTTTTAATTGGCCTACCGTCTGAGTATATGCCGTAAAATTAAAAATAAAATGTACTAATACTGACTATTTTGAATGCAATTCATCGTAAAACGTAAAAAAAATAAGAAAACTTATTACGATGTTCACTTTCGAGTGCTTGAAAGAATACTTACTTAATTCTTAAATCGTACATAATTAAAGCGGTATTAGTTCGTAATATCCTCCATTTTCATAGAGCTTTTGACTGGGTTAACTAATGGCCTTATCTTTCCTTTTATGTAAAATGTTCTATCAACTGTGACCTATCAAGTTCGTTATCCTTCGTTGAATAAGTATTATTAGCGATAGGGCGACTTTAAATCCACAAATTAGGATGAAAATAAATTAATTTCTTTCAACCCAAAACATATTTAAGAAACGCATATCATATCGGCGAAGTTACAGTAAAACTCACTTATGTATATAGCTGAAATTATCCAAATTAAATCATAATTGAAAACACAATAATAAATTACCAAATGCGTACAACCGATTGACGAGAAAATATTGTCTTAACTTCAGATGCAATTTATAAAGGACTCTCAACTCATAATAGACATTTTTTTATGATTAGTTACAGTGACACATTCAAGTGGCATTTTCGACATTCAACTTTATCATCGCAAAAAATATCAATGATTATGTCGTAATAAGAAACAATTCAAGCTGTAGGAGTTTGAAGTAGTTTCTTCGAGTAAACCATCAAGAAATCTCTTTTTAAGCAGTTCACAGACAAATTTAGGCCGTGAAGAAAATATGGAAGATGATTTTGAGTATAGAACTTTCTGGTTTTCAATTTCAAAGTTATCATCCTCTCACTAACTGATGTAACATTGATGACGTCATGAAGATGGCCGCTCTTAGTAATCAGAAAATAAGTTTTCTGGATATTTCTTTAACGATTGTCTTCTTTTTGAAAGCTTATTAATATTTCTCTTAAGTCTTTTAAATATACTTCTTCTTTTTTTTCGAAACAGTTTTGATGTTAGAAATGATAAGCTATGTATTATGAACATTTGTCAGATAAAAACATTATTAACAATTAGCACTGAGGTTTTATATTTTTAATTTTCATTGTTTTTGGCGAACTTTTTCTAAGACAATTCTTATTATCTCTTATTTAAAACATCAATTAATAATATAATTTTTCATTTGAAAAGTTAAGAATAGTGATTACTGTTATTTGTTTTACTGCACTATCACTGGGAAAATTATTTTAATAACATTTATATATAATGTAATGTTCCTTCATTCTTTAAAAGATATTCTAGAGAGGAAACTGTTTTTATTTTAAAATATCTTACACCTTCATCTACTTGTAATACTTAATAATACAATTAAGATATCTAAATAAGATACCATATTCTATTACAAACTAATCAATATTTCTTCTATTTAGGCATCATAAAGAAAAAAAGTTGGTTAGGGATAGAAAAAGATAACAGAATTATAAAATATATAAGGTTTAATGTTTTATTTTTAAAAATAGAAGAATTACACAAAATGTTAGCTTATTGAAATGAAATCAGAGTTCATCATTTAAGAATATGGCACATGGCACCCTTGTAATTAATAAAACAAGAGAGCTTCTGTATATCATATGCATAATATCTGTATATTATTGCATTAATATTTCATATTAACTAAAACTTCAGTCCAATTTTTTTAATAAAACAGGTAACTCTCAGTACACAAGATATGACATAGGAGCAGGGCTGCTGACAAGGAGGGAGGGGGCTGAATTCCCTGGGCATTGACTCTTGGGGGCCCCTGCTAAGGTGACCGCTCACAACAAGTGCTATTTTATATAAATGATTCTATGGCTATTTCAAATATTGTAGTTTATTAAAACATTAGTTTAGTAAAAAAAATAATTTTTATTCATGGTTGATGTTGGGAGGGAGGGGGCCCAGGCAAATATATTTGCCCCAGGGCGCGGGTTGGCTATCGCCGACCCTGCGAATAATTTGAACAGTGAATATGATTTGCTGAAGGAATATTTTTTTTTTCGATTCTAATTTTAATTGTTCACTTATTTTTTAAACATACTTTTTTTGCATTCAAGTAATCATTTGATCTTGTGTGAATGATACAAGTAAGTTTCCATTTACCTTTAATTCTTTTAAATATATTTAGAATTTCAGAGCCAATAAGAAAACAAAATATTTGTTTAGAGTCTTTAATTTTTATTTTAATTTTTATGCCATTTCAGCACACAAATAAAGGATCAATAAAATACCTAATATTTTTTTTAATTGACTGAACTATTATTATACACCAAAAGTCATTTAGAACCAGTAAAAAATCTACCTCATTTAAAAGAACAGAGCTATCAATGATTAATTGATATATATAGATAGATAGAGAGAGAGAGAGAGAGATAAACATATAAAATACAAATATATAAAATTAAGTACTTCCCCCCCCCCATCCTATTCTTTTCCAGTTTGATAGTCGCTGTGAATACATGTGACATGTAATTGTTTTAATTCAGAGAAATCACCAGTTCAGGCCAGAATCATTTTTTTGTTTCGAAGGAAGTCCAACAATGATCTTCAAAATATGAAATAAAATTGGTCTGGAAAGATATTAGAATGTTTTAAATAATTTTTTTAATACCCTTTTAATAATAGAAAAATAAAGGAAATCTAATCTAATTTATGAAAATCATTTTGCCCTTGACCTGATACCACTTGAATTATCCAAATTCCATCAAAACCTTTCCAACCTTCCAAACCCTCTTGCTCATTCATTAGCCAGTCCCATGCATCCTTATAATCTACCAGACAGATTAAAACAGCAATGGCCCCAATACTTCATTCAGGGATTCAGGGAGTTGAAGACTAAGGTTTACTGTAAATAAATAGAATTAAAAATTATTACAAATTATTGAGGGGACCCTAAACAAATTGGATTTTTAAGGAATCGCCCTGATTTTTTGTGGTTCTAGTAGTTTATTTCAAATTAGCGGGATCTAAAATTCAACAGGAGATTGTAAAATATAACTGAATACAGAAAACTGTGTATTGCCTTTAAAGAAGGAATCAAACTCAACTTGGAGTACAGGCTGATACATTTTAGAAATTTGGGAAGGAAAAAGGTTTATATTTAAAAATGAATCGAGAAAATAATATTAAACAATTAAAAAAAATGTACTTGAAAAAATGTTTATTGTAAATGTTATCATTACAATTACATTTAAAATGATATAACTAAAATAGGAATACCATTGGAAATACTAAGGAATAAATATTCCATTTATAAATACAATTTGAGAGGTGTATAAATAAAACTGGTAACAATTAAATAAAGTAGGTGGTAGATAGGAAGTAGTAGTCATAGCTCCAGTGAGATCTTTTTGGCACGTCTTCATTGCTACGTTAGTTTGGTCTCATCCCGTACACACTTCCGAGTGTTCTTCCCAGGCAGACACCTGCAACCATAACCAACCATAAATGTTTAGTCAAACAAGTGAATAACATAAGGTAAAGTAAGATTACAAATTAAAAACCAATAATGTTGCTACAATAATTTTATGGCTAGCAAAAATTTCAATAGATTTGAGGCACAGTTTCTTTTTTTTTTTTTTCATATTGATTTAAATAAAAATGCAAATAAAATGAAAACTAAATATTACCTGACAATCCCTACTGCAATACCATTGGTTACCGCATCCCGCACAAACAAACTGGGCGGACTTATGCCGGCAACCCTGGCATTGAGGAACCTCTTCGGAGCCTTCGTCAATAACAAGCCGGTCTCCACCATCGCCATCATCATCATCCTTAAGAAGAAAGAAATATTACTACAATAAATAAATTGTATTTCAGTATTTTTTAATTGATTTATGCTATTGTAAAATATTAATGAAATAACTAAATAGGAATATTTTGAAATGAAATATAACATTTCGGAAAAATCTTTGAAAATATTAATTAAGAATCAGTTTGCCTCAGAAATAACTTCAGTTTTCATTAATTCAGGAACTTTAACAAAAGTGAAGAGTTACATAAACAAGATGATGAAACTAAAATTAGACATACATGATTCACACAATAATTGAATAACTGACTGAGCACTCAATGAATATAAAAATCACAACATAGTAAGGAAACATAAATGAATAAACAAATGGAGGACTATATATACTATCAGTATATCTTACAAAAATAATGGGATTTTTTTTTATACAAATTAAAAAACATTTTTTGTTAGAATGCCTTAAAATGGCAAACAAAAGCTAATCCAATATGTCAAAAAACCAATATTCTACAAACAACTATAGTATCTCAACTATGTTTTTTAAAAAGAATAACAAGGGATGAAAAATATTTATAGAATTCTGAAATTAAATTTAAAATTTCAATCAATACCAGACTAAAAAGACAAGAAAATGCCTGTCATTTGGCATCTTCAAAATTGACTATAGTTGACGAGATTACGGATGGCTACTGAGTTTTAGAGAGGAAGAGGGGGGGGGGAGCGACATTGCCGGATCTACGTTACCGTAGCCCCTTTAGGCGTCAGGTTATTTTCACAAATTTTAATATATGCACTAAATTAAAACTTAACTACCTACACCACTTATGAACCTAACCGAAATTCAAAATAATAATAACTTATCTAAACTAATAATAAAACCAAAATGGTAAAATGAGATCGCAGAGAACTTTTCTATAGCAAGGCTCGATATTGAATGAAGTACTCAGTTGGAGAGCTGGGCTGGCAATGGTGCAGGCCCAGTCATTGGCTTAGGCCGACCACGCCTTACCCCCGCTACTCAGAGCCAGTGACCATCCGTAATCTCTGGTAGTTTAGACAAATGTTCAAACCTTCCGATTAATTACAAGAGACTCATTTACATGACAGTAATTAGACCTATTTGGACACAGGGAGTTGAGCTTTGGAGCTAAAGCATCCAATTTGTCTCGTACCTAATCAAAACAATCCAAAATCATATGAAAAATTCTTAAGGCTCCTTATTATTTAACAAATAAACTTATCCATAATGATGTAAATGTCCTATATGTTGCTGAATCAGCCCAAACCTTCCATGATAAGCTACAAGCCCCCTAATCTCCCTACTAGCTTTCCACTCGATTCTCAATAACCCTCAGAGGTATCTGAAAAGAAGATGGTCTCTGGACCTTCTAATATAGAACTTTTATTGAACTGTTACAAATAGGTAGTTGGTTTTACAAACAATTGCCTTTGAAGGTTGAAAAGCAACTGGATTAGAGATATCATTTAGTTTAATGATCAATACGATTAGAAATTGATGATTAATTGTCACATCTCATGGTATTTTTTACAAAAATATTAAATATCAATAATGGAAAATATTATAATGGTATGATCTATTGATATTTTAATAGCAGATTTTTTTTCAGTAGGTCATTACATTATTAAAGCTGTGAATTTGAGAAAATCCAATAATAAAACATGGCTTACCAATAAAACAACGTCTTCTTTATTTTTTACTGCTACAGGAGGGGTACCACTGACAGGGGTTATGGTTATTTCATTACGGTTCTTCTGCTGAAAAGAATGAATTTATTAATTATATAATCAATATTATCACTAATTGTTAAAGTTAAAATATCAGATATTTAATGAACAAGCTCAATAGAACAATGAAAAAAAAAAAAAAGTGAATGAAAGTCAAAGGAAATTGATATTGATCAATGAGATAGAGTTATAGTTTTATTAGTTACCAGCTCATTTATTTACTTCTACTTAGCAATATATCGGTAAGGCTACATCTACATTTGAACAGTATTTCTCCAGATCGGACATTGGGCAACCATCGAACAATGCCGGATTGAAAACAAACTCAAAAAAAAGTTTAAAGACATAGTGTCTACACTGGAATGGGCTGGAAGACCAATTACGCCCGATGTCGGGCTGACAGCTTTTCGGACCAAAGGAGTTTGGTTTCAGTCCAATTTTCATTCCAACAAGACACTAATAAAATGACCATAGACACAGAAATGTTGATTGATCTTGTAACAAATGAACCTCAAAATGTATAACCGAAAAAATAAAACCAATTTATGGGAATCCATCCATAAATTGGAAAGTAGTTATTAGTTAAAAAAAGGTAAATAAAAATATTAATATTTTTTTATATTACAACACAAAAGTAGTGATTATGATAATTTTTTATTTATGTAATGAATTTTATTTTTTGGTGCAACAGTCCTTAGAGCAGGACCAGAACCTCCTCAATAAGTTTTCTCCATCCATCTCGGTCCCAGACCTTGCGGCACCATCTGAACTCCTGCCTGACAAAAGGATTTGGACAAAAATAACATTCACTTGAGGTAAGCATGATGATATAGAAGGATCAATACAATTAGGAATGATGAATTAAATGCCACTTCTATTGAGATTATTTTATTTGAAAACTAGTTTCGAATGCTAAACATTCATCTTCAGTTCTAAAACATACAAAATATTTTTTTTCAACACATCAGTACTATGTTACATAGATTATATATACTAAAGTTTTTTTAAAAAAGATAAGACAAGAAATCAAGCATAGGCACTCACCTTCGAGGTAACTAAAACACTGAATTTGTGAGAAGTAAAAGGGGGGCAGGTAGGTTAAGTTTTAGATTTACAACGGGGTTTCCCTTATGACTCATTGGGTTTTTCAGTTCCTATGGGAAAAAAATTTAAAATGGGGCTATTGGATATGTTAATCTGATCATTTAAACAAAAATCTGGATCGGTTTTAAATGATTTTATTATTTCAAGTGATTCAAAAGTATTTAATTTTAGGCTATTTTCTACTTGATGTAATATTTTTTACTCCCGAGTCTTTATTAAATTTGTGGTTATTTTCATTTAGATGGATAGCGAAAGTGGAATTTTGGGTCTTATTAGTGTATGCTCTTATATGTTCATTTACTCTTTGATTTACTGATCGTCCGGTTTTTCCCGTGTATTTTGCTTCACAGTCATTACATTTTAATTCGTATACGCCGCTTTTTTGGAAAGGGTCTATTTTGTCTTTCGGTGAAGGGAAGTATGATGACAATGGTTTATCTATTTTAAATGCAGGGTTTAAACCTAATTTTTTTTAATTCTTTCCCGACTTTAGCGGATATTGGGCCGTAGTATGGTATCAAAATATATTTTTTAGGGGTAGCTTTATCCTCTGGGGGTGTTTTGTATATATTATTCATAGTTTTTTTATGTATTTGTTTTCTTAAAATATTATCGATTGTGGTTTTACTGTATCCGTTGTTGTTAGCTATAGTGTGAATTGTTTGTATTTCTTTGTTAAAAGTTCGTTCATTTAGCGGTATATTTAAAAGGCGGTATATCATGCTATGAAATGCTGCGAGTTTGTGTGTTAGCGGTCTCCTGGCATTGTTGTCTATAACTACATCTGTGTGTGTGGGTTTCCTGTATATATTAAATTCGTGTTGTTTATTGTTTATGGAGATTTCTTTGTCTAAAAAATTTAAAGTTTTATTGTTCTCTAACTCCAGTGTGAATTTAATTGAAGGGTGGATTTCGTTTATCCTGAATACGTTTATCATGAAAACCCCCAGAGGATAAAGCTACCCCTAAAAAATATATTTTGATACCATACTACGGCCCAATATCCGCTTAAGAAAATCTAAAGAATAGGGATGTATAAATAATGCCATAATTTTTCAAACGAACCTTTGTTGAAGACAATATGTCAGCTATGGACACCCTTGACGGCGGCCTGAAATGTGGAGGTGGAGCAGGAGGCCGTTCCGGCGCTGTCAGAAGTCGCGCCAGGGTGGGGGAGAAGGAAGCTGGCCTTGGCGGTGTCGATTTGGTCAGCACCTGGTGAAGGAGGGAAGGTGGCGAAACTGGGTGAAGGGTAACCTCCGGGTAAGGCTTCGCCCCGTTTGGCTTCACTGCCTCCTTCATAGCAGCTTCTTCTCGCCTACTTTGCTCCATCCCTACAATAAAGCAGCATAATGAATTTATTTAACAAATGGTATTACAAAGCTTATAAAACTAATAAAAATTTCATAAAATTGATTACTGTAAAATTGTTTATTAGAGATAAAATCTTAGTGAGTGAATCATGTGATCTAGAAAATAATAAGTTGATAATTCTTTCAACAACTGAATGATAAATCATTTCACAGTTAAAATAATATGAAGTGACTTATTTAAAAGAGTTTCATTTAAACAATTTAATTGAAGAGCTGTATCTAATGACTGGATGAATATTATATAGTGTAGAATGTTGAAAGGGATCAATAAAATAAATTTAGGTATTGTTTGATATCAACAAACCAAATAAGAACCAAACAAGCCTTACCCATATTGTAGACATGATCAGAAACAGTTCTGACTGAGGCACCAGTCCCGAGTGCCATATTTGCCATACTGATGAGTGATGGGTTTGATGAAAAACGTTGCTCAGCTGTACCCCGCACTCGTCGCCCTCGCCGAGGAGCACTCTCAGGGTGGCGTGACCTGTAACCACCACTACTCATATATAGGCACATAGTCTTAAATAAATTAATCATAATAAATTTCATATCTCCCGATGAGAACATGATTCTGATAACTTACACTAAAAACAGTAACTAATTAATGCAAGAGATAACAAAAGATAATTGTTGATTAAATAGAAATATTCTTTATATTTGATTTAAGAGGCAGTATTTTTGTTTTGATTAGTCATATTAAATATTCTGCACAGACAACATTTTGGCTGATTCAGTGCTGAGAGCAGGGATTTCCACCAGCAATAGTGCTTTGCTGATTTTTCAAGGAAAATGAGTAGTTTATCGCTTTTGGAAGGTCAAAGGCCATCTTAAGCCACTCCTTTCTTTCAAATTAATTTTCATCCTTTTGAAATTCAGTTTATGGACACTCACTTCCTGTTTAATCCGATATAAAGATTCCCAGGACACTATTTATATAAGATCTTCTTGAAATCTTCTTACCTTATAAATATAAGGTATATTGATATAGTAATATACAATTTATATAGACCTTTCGACAAATATTAGGTGTATAACTTATTAAAAAAAGACTAGGGAGTAAAAATAATACGTAATGTAGAAAATAGTCTAAAATTAAATATTTATGAATTACTACTCATTGTCAGTGAACACCAGCAATTCTGTATTTTTATAGAACCATACTGCTGCTGTGGCGGTCTTATTAACACAATATTAAGACTGTGTGTACAGGCCTTACAAGCTTAAAAATAAAATAGGAGTTGATAACCATTGAGGTAAGATTATTATTATTATTTTTTTTTTTATTGGGAATAGGAAAAAAAAAACTAAGTTGACTTGTTCTACGAAGACAACAGATACTCTATTGTTAACAGAACTATTTTATGAATGTACTGTTACTTTTTACTTTAACATAATAGTCATATATTATCTTAACTATTTTAACAGTTCCTTGAATTTAGATAGTTTTCATTTCAATCAAATAAGTCTTGAAAAATAGGTAAAGATGTACAAACCTGTAGTCATCAATAATTGACTTGACATCAACAATAGGTCCATTTCTGCCCTCGCGAGGGTTCATCCCCATAGAGTAAGGGCTCGGTTTAGGAAGGATAGGCCTTTGCTGCTTGCCAAGGCCATCAGGAAACCTTGGTCCCCTCATCATCATCATCATCTGATTATTTGGTACCTGTTACAATTAATAATTTAATAAATAATTTATAATGTAATACTAAGACTATAAATGGTGAAACAATTAATATTTTAAAACTAATTTAACATAAAAAAAATTATTTTATCAGAACAGGTATCTTAACCCTTTAACAGGCGATGTATCCTGGAGGATACACATATTTAATGCCTTTGCTCAATAAATGATGCAATGTCCGATGCACTATCCTACTCATTATCGTCTAATATCCTTTATTCAACCTTGAATTTTATGATATATATGTGGGGGGGGGGGGGGGTTAGTGTGGCTATAGCCATTTAAAGGGGGGGGGGGGGGGAAGAAGAAATGGATTCAAAAATCCCCGGACTGCCCGTTAAAGGGTTAATTAACGCAAAACAACTCATAAAAATATATATAAGGCAGGTAAAGAGAGAGTGGAAGTTATAATCAACAATAACTCAAAATAAAAAAAATCATTTATCAAGCTAAGATTATTAATTTTCTATCATGACATCAACATCCATCTGCAAACAGCAACTTATAAATCCTAATTGTTAGCAACATTATTATTGTTTGGTTATAATTAACATTATAGTATTTTCTTTAAATTAAAAAAATATTAAAAATCATCTTCTAATGTAAAAGCAAAAGCTCAAATAGATCAATCTGGTTATAAATTACGAAAAAAAAAAATATATATATAGAGAGAATTAAATAAATATAAAATATAATACATAATAAATTAATTAATCTTCAAACATATTTTGAAAAAAAAATTATAAATTGATTTAAAACAAGTGTTTCACTTTTTATTACTTGTTCTAATTTTCAGTCAACTAATATTAAAATAAATAAAATTTGAATTAGAATATATTGTTTTCCCCAAAGTTTTTATAATAACTTTTAATATGACATTAAAAGCAAATAAATAAAATTTTAAGGGGTATTTACATATCCTTCCATTAGAAGAACCCATATTTTTATAAAACAAATACAGGTTAATTGAACTATTGGTTGGTAAATAATCATTTATTATCATTTTTTTTATTTTGTGGCACTACCAATCATCAGTCGTGGTTTTTGCTAGCAAGGAACGCCAATCATAACTATTTATCACTGTTGCTCTGCAGCTTTTAATGCCCAGTAGGGTTTGTGCATCATCTGCAATCCCATCACACCATCTTTAACTTGTCCTACCTATCCCCCCATTTTTTTCTATATATCTGAGTTTTCGGCATGCCTCTGGGATTTTCATCTTCTGCCATCTTTATTATATGACCTGCCCAGCATAATCTGTTTAGTTTAATGAATTTAACCATGGAAGATTCCTTTTAAAGTTCCTTCAATCCATGAGTTTTCTCAAAATTTATCAGAATTCACAGCTTCATAGATTCAGTAAAGAATTCGACGTTCAAACCTTAGGAGAGCTAGGCTAGTTCACCAACTTTTTTTTTTTCACGGTTTCTAGTGAATATTAAAAATTTGTCTTTCCAAAATTAAACTTCATAGAAATGCAAAACATAGTTTTAATCATTTCTAAATGATATTGATAATTATGAAACCAAAACTTATATAATAAAAGATCACTGTTACAAATGGTTTTGCATAACAGTCAATAGTTTCATTTCAGCAAAAGTACTTAAAAATTATCCTTGTGATAGACAAAAATATACCTGCTTATCAGTTATGTCTTTGAAAAACTAGTTTTAGTTATACTTTAAATTAGCTAAAGCTGGATGTGGACAACTAATACCATTCAAGTTCAGTAGTATACATGCCAGAACTACATCTTGGACACTTATTTTGCTTTCCAGTTCATTATACAACTAATGATCAAGTTAATTTGAACTAACTTTTACAAACCTTTTGACGTACCTTATTGTTTAAATGCTCGGGGAACCTATCCGGAACTGGCTGCTCCTCAAGGCAGTGCATTCTCTTCCTCCTCAATAACCTCTCCAACATTTCTTCCTTTAGCTTCCTCACCTGAAAGATGTAATTTTTATAAGACCTATGTTGCCAATTATGATTAATAAACATAACAATAAATGGCCTATAAAAAAAAAAATTCAATATCGTACAATAAATCTAATCTGAGAACTAGTAATAAAATACAAAAATATTGTTATTGAAGGACTTGAAATCGAAAAATAGCAGGAAGCTTAAGTACAGATCACTGTGGGACTTGCAGAAAGTGATCACACTAACCGACTGATAAAATTAAGAAAAAAATGTCATGGACAACAATTTTTATTACATATGTAGGAAATACACACAATAAAAAATATGTATTTACAAATTAATTTAAAATATGCACAGTATGTTGCGAGTAAGAGTAGGATATTCTTCCACTGTTTAGAGGTTCATAAATACACCATTATGATGGTCCTGTGCTCATTAAAAAAAAAAAAAATTAATCTCTCGAATAACAAAAAATATGGTCTGAACACTTCAGAGGACGAAATCATACTAGAGATGGGCAAGTGAACAGTGAATCGATTCAATAGAACCGATTTAGTAAAATAATAGAATCAACCTTCGATTCCTTAAAAAGAATTGCGGTTCAGTTGAGTAGTGGGGGGAATTGAGTCTTTTGACAAGTACGATTCGTTCGATCAGTTTACGATTCTTTTTTTTCAATTCGTTCAATTTCTGTTGCAGGACCACCAATGATTCTTTGATTCCACGATTCGTTCAGTTCCTATGTCATCACGATTCTTTTTTTCTACGATTCGTTCGTTCAGTTTCTGCTGCAGTGCCACCATGATTCTTTTCTTCCACGATTCGTTTGTTCAGTTCCTACATCATCACGATTCTTTTGTGCTTATTCTCATCCCTTCTACGATTCACGTTCACTTGCTTGTTACCAACCATACTCAAGCCATTCTACCGACGCTTCTTCGATTGGTTAATTATACATTGAATTAGTAATATTATTAAAATACATTTATCACTGAATTCCTCAGAAGTTAGGTACGTTTTTTTTTTTTGTTTTTTTTCTATTAGCACCTATAGTAAAATAAAAAGAGATACTAATATTTGTGAATTAAAATTTGAACTATAAAAAAGGTAATCATATTTAAAACTCGATCACAAAATGCTTTTTTAAAATTGTGAAATACAAAACATTTCAACCAACTTAAAAGTGAAGTAAAAATAGTGACTAAATTAATGTGTTCTACCCTTCTGTTATAAAAGTAAAATGCAGGGGGGAGGGGGTGAACGAATCGAAGAATCGATTCACCTACGTTCAGTTAAATGTATTTTCATGGAAGTTGAGAGAAGGGGATCATATGGGGGATTATATTGGACATTCTTAGAAAAAGAGATGTTCTTGGAAAATAGTCTTCAAAATAGAATTAAGCCAAACTTTCTTCAGTTGTCCAGCTTCCAACAAAAAAACAAATAAGCCGTAATTCCGAGATTTTGAGAATGATCACAATAAACAGAATTGTGATAACAATAACTGGAAAAATGGTAATGTATGGGCCTGTTCCAAGCCATTATGATCACACCAAGTGGTTGATAATCATGCAAATGAAAAAGATTTAATAAATATAAAAAGGAAACTATTTCAAGGAATTAGTACAAGAGACACAATTTTAAGACTTTTTTGTTTAATGATTACCTTTTAACAAAAAATCTGTTGAAGCTAAGAGCGAAATAAAATTAGGGAGTCTCATGATAAAAACAATACAAACTGTAGATGAAATTTAATATACAATTCTTACCCTAAGAATGGCGTTCCATTCCATCTCTTTCGCAGCAGCCAGTTCACCTAGGCTCTCAATCTCTTTGGCTAACCTGTCAGAGGCCTCACCGAGGCTGTCAGGTGTAGTAGAAACCTCTGTTACAAACTCAGAGATCATCCTTTCCCTTTCGTCATCTACTGGAGTCTGAAACGTTCAAGTTAAACTTTCAGCTTTTACTATAAAAACAAACAATAAATACATAATGGCAAATATTAGCAACATCTAATTTTGTTAAAAACAATGAAACTTTTACAAAACAGTTTCTAATTAAATATATAATTAGATACAGTTACAAATTAAAATTTTGTGAAAAAAAAATAAAAAATTTACCTAATTTAATTAAATCCATTTTAATTTTTAAAAACACTGATGACTGTAGCTAAAATTTTCTGTAAGATACATGTAAAGTTGAACTATCTAAACTATGGGCAGAACTTAGCTTAGTCATAATGCACAAAGCAATAAAGTAAGTTCCTATAGCAATCTAATTAATTTTAAAGTCCCTACACCAGCCTGCAGACCAAGAAGAGTCTCATGCTGACGAAATGACAAGGGAGAGAAGAAAAAAAGAACCTTAATTAATCTAGCCTCAAATTATCTCTAATTTTTTGTCCTCAATGTACTTATAACAGAAGACACATGATTAAAACACTGGTTCCTTTACAAAACCTTCATTTATTTTTTGAAAATAAAGTGCATGGCTGGCAAGTCAGGAAAGAGGGAAGTTCGCATGTTTGATTCTTCTCTCAAATATAAGCTAGCTTCAAGAATGAATATTTGCCTCTACAAGGAAATGCCATCTCCATGTTTGTGAAATATCGTGAAAAAAGGCTGGGCTCGAGAGATTGAAGAAATCCAAAATCAAACCATTTTAAATCAGCTGCAGCCAAGATGGAACCATACACTCTGGATGAAAAAAAAAAAAAAAAAAAAAAAAAAAAAAAAAAAAAAAAATTATTAAGATCAAATAATTGGCATTGACATTAGAGATGACTGCAAAAGCAAAGACAGAAGCAAAAACGTAAATACGGAGAACAAGCAAAAATTGGTCTAAAAGGTGAGATAAAAAAAATAAAACATTGTGGAAAGTATATTAAACTAAGCTGAGCTAACACAGGATTCTACAAAGCATATATAGAATAGAGTAAAATGAAATTCAATGAAATGTATTTCATTAATGGAAATAAAATTTCCATGGAAACGTAGGATTAACTGGCTAAATGGTTACTTGCAGGCATCGTAAAGTCCAGACCTAGGGGACTGGATAGCCGAGTGAGTTGGGGCGTGGGTCTCAGCGTGCTCGTATCCAGGTCGTGGGTTCAAATCCCACCTGGGAGGGTTAAAATTTACATCATGGCAAATCCACGAATAAATCTTGACCTTCCCACCCTGGCTAGAATAGGTTGGTAACCTGTAGGATAACCCATCCTTCCTGCCCTAGTTAGAGTGCATAAAGGCGTTAAGGCCAAAAAACAAAACAAACAAGTCCAGACCTAAAGTCTTAAGCTCGTTTAATGTTCTTGGTAACAATTTTAATAATATAACTGTTTACTCTCATTATATTATTAAAAAAAAAAAAAAACTAATATATTATAATCAAATTGATATGAGGTATTCACCCTGGTTTCACGATTAGGAGTCTCCAGAGGAGTTGTTTCAGTCTCTTGGTCCACTTTATTACGTTTCCGACTGGAATCGCTTTCTTCACTACCGCTGCTACCCTCAGGTTCTGGCTCCTTAACATCTAAGCCACGTTTCCGTGACACATCTGGAGTAGGAGGAGGTGGGGAGCTTTGCGGTTCTTCCTCCTGCTACAAGTTAAGAATGTTAAGGTAATATTCAGAAATGATATAAATATAAAATAGGTTAAATTTAAATGAGGAAAACAGTCTAAGTACTTTTTTTTAATTTCTTTTTTTTAGTTAAGTAGGTTCTTGATAGTTTTAAGTGACCAAGACTACCTCAGACTATTTAAAACTCAAATAAAAATTCATGCATGAAAATTAAATAAAACAATGAGGAAAAGTAATCAAAATTAAAACTTTAAATCAAGTCAATGAAGTAAGAGTGGAATGCCTTATATGTCCTGATCAATCTAGTTCTTTTTGCATACTTGCTGCATAAATTTTTATTATTGTATATTGTTTGCTTTTGGTATATTTGCTGAGGGGGTGAATATCAATTTCTGATTAGAATCAGTAAGGCTATGATCACTGAATCTCAAACTGAAAGGCAGGAAATGGGGTAATTTATTGTGGGTTTTACCATATTAGCCCAGTTGGCTTTGGAAACTTATACCAGTAATAAAAAATGGTTAATGGAACATTTTCTATTAATTATTTGCATATATTTATTAATTAATATTCTTACTTTAGGACTAATTGGCCTGGATTGAGGCTTCTCTTCTTCTACAGGCACTTCTTTAGGAGCTGGAGCTTCTTCTTCCTCCTTCACTTCTTCTTTAATTTCAGGAGGAGGCATCTGTGCTTCCTCTTGATCCTCTTTGGCTGGTTCAACAGCCTCATTTTCCTGTGAAAATACGTAAAATATTAGTAAAAGATAAATCATTTCATACAAACATATATGTTAATCCAACAATGTTAGTTGAATAAAATAAAAATCTATATATACAATAGGTCACAATGACATACTTCAAAATCAATCAAATCAATCAATTAGTGATCCTTTTGATTAAAAAAAAAAAAAAATCATAGTACAAAGAGATTCTTCATACAGATAAAAAATGCTGGTAGAAACAGATTAAATAGATGATAAAAAAATATATGACCATCTGAACCATTTTCTAAATTCATTGAACACAAGAATATTTTACATCCAATTGATAGACTGGTAATGATCTTTATTACCTTAAACGATCAAACCTCACCATTAAAATATAGGAACTCAGTTGTACAAAATTCACTAATTATGTTTGGGTCAAAGAAAGATCTTCTGAAATCAACTCGCTGACACATCAATAAATCAGCCATGACTGACATGACACTATCGATGATCTTTAATTAGTTCATAAAAAAATAGATCCAGATATTTATTTCTTTTTTATTCAGTAATTTTTTTATTTGAATAATATTTAATTTATTAAATTAAAGGGTAACAAAAGTAATAAAATATTTTTAAAACAATTTAATTGATTGAAAATAATTTAACCATTCATAAATTTACTTCTAGTAACATATAATTTTTCTAATATGTGCTCAACCTGATATAATATGTGCTCAAAACTGAAGATGGATGATTGACTTAAAATGTAAATAAAAATACAGTAATTTCATGTTTGATTAACATTAACTCCGCTCCCCTCTCTCCAGAACCAAATTCCATTTATGATATATGTTTATAATATATAGTTTACAGCTGGAAATGAATTGGTTTTAGTTGTGAAACAAAGGTAGTGAAAGGTTAGGTTTTTTTACTGCTGATAATTTTGTCCATATAATGACAATAAAATGATTAAAAACAGTAATTAAATGGAGGATGTATTAGTAAGAGCTTTTTTGAAAACAATATGGATTTTTTAAAGAGATAATTGTATCACAATTACAAGAAAATAATAGCAATAGATTATGGATTGGTATTACTGAAATCTTCCTTTTCAAAACTATGAGAAACTTCAATATAATACCTACATGAATAGTATATATTAAATATCTATGAATATAGTCTTATTTCTGTTCAGATAATGTCAAGGAGGATCAGAAAGTAATGACAAATTTTTGTTACTAAAACAGACTTTGGAGAGGGAAATTCTTTAGTTTTTCCAAATAAATTTTGATAAAGGAAAAATTTTAAACCACATTTATAAGTAGTAAATAAACTTCATCAATATAAAGTTTTAAATATTAAGATTTTATTAAACTACTGACAAGAATGAAAACTGGAACAAAAAATAAAGTTTGCTTTCAAAAGAATGAACACTTACACGAGTTCTATATAAATTCAGTTCAGACTTCAATGCACAACACCTGAGTCTAGCATTGGTTGATTGAGGGATTTTTAAAGTGAATACTTTACGAACAACCATTTTATTTAATAACGGTCAATTAAAACAAAATTTAATCAAATGAAATATTCTTCAATAAATTTATAAACAAGTTTGGTCTATAATATAAATAAAACATATATAATGACTAAAAACATAGATGCGATTACGACTAGAAGACAAAAGAAAATAATGATCAAGCGTTACGATCGTCGGCCGAACTGTATACTGGCGAAGTCAAAAGAGCTCGAATCAAATGCGAAACAAATCAGCTGATAACGGCTTCGGAAAAATTCTGTTTCACGCTACCAAATTAATTTTAATTGTTAAGTCCTATAGTGTTATAGAAAAGGAATAAAATTAGTAAAAATTGATACTATGGTATAGTATGAAAGGCTCCAACAATAAATTGGGATAGTAAATAATGGTACAGAACATAAAAATCACTAGTTACTGAGGTTATTTGTTCGAGTTAAAAATAATATCAGCACTACTGTTATCAACATTCTTGAATTTATTTTATTTTACTTAGTACTTGTTTCTTTTTATTTTGTGGTTTTGATATTGATTTAGGACGTCTAAATCACTGTAAACAATTACGTCCCGACATTAAGATTATAAACTTTAAAATAATTTATATTCGTGTTATAGACAAAACAAGAACACAAATAAATAACGATGCAATTAAAGTAAATAAACAAAATTAAAATGTATATAATGTAGTCAACTATTTTCAACGAACTGTTTATTGTCAATGGAATTTATAAGAAAGCTATAATAAAAACACTTATTAATACCCTGAAAGAATTACTGTGTCAATAGACTAATTCTTATAAATAATGTCATATTATTTAAGGTATCTTTAATAATAAAAATTATATATTATGAAATGAAATATTATTACAATTACTATTTATTAAATTTATGTTTTTATTATTGTATTATCTTTATTGACTAATTCGACATATAAGTCAACTTTTTAACATTTCTTTCTGTGAACTAACTTTAACGAAGGTTAAAGAACAAGAATCTTTCTCAGGCAAGAAAGTAAAGCAGAATTTCGAATAATATATTGTTAATTAATTAATAGGTTTTCACAAAACTCACCACTAATTTCGCGGCAAGTTTCGATCTTTTAGAGGACCCTCTAGTTGATTTTTTTCTTCCTCTCCTACTAGGCTTCGAAATATAAGATTTACAGTTTGAAGCGTACCAGCCTACCATTATACCACGGAATACGTAGTTTCTGCTTTATTTATGAATAAAGTGAACTAAATTAATCTGATTATGCAAAAAAGACGAGGAGACTAAACTACGGAATCACGAACACCTTAAGAGGGCTTCGGCGAGGGACTAAACAGACTTCGATCAAATTTGAATCTGTAAGGGAGAGGGGGAGGGACATTAGCCCCACTGATTGTTGTGGCATTGCAAATATTTTTCGAATTTCCGGCAGGATATGACCTGGGTTATTCGATTTTCGTTAATGAGTGGCTTATTGTAGGGATAAACATATAATTTTTTTTATTATAACTTTCTGCGAACAAAGAAAACTTTGTTAGTTAACTATAAGGTAATCGCATTATATTTTAAATTATAATATCAATACTGATAAGAAGGAATAAATTATGACCGGCAACGGTAACTATCATGAAAACCTAAGCCTTTTTAAATCTTCTCTACTTTCTAAAACAACTGAGATCAGACTTAATAAAACCCTCATAAGGCCTATGTGACGTATGCAGCCGGAACATGGGCCCTTAGAGTAGCTGCAAATAATGATTTTAAAATATTTGGGAGAAAAATATTGCGCAAAATTTAAGGCCCTATTCGAGAGGCAGGGGAATGCAGAATTAGAACTAATAAAGAATTAAGAGAGGCATGTAGGGACGCAGATATTGTTTAGTTCATAAAGGCAGAGCGTATCGAGTGGTTATGATGAGAATGTCGGAAATGTCTGGAATTGAAAGAAGTTTACAAACATTGAAGATGAAAGTATTGGAATTATTTCAAAAATTGATACATCAACAGTAAATTATGACTATAAAGATACTAAGAAAAGATAATATTTGTTTAAAAACTAAGAAAAGTGGATTCTGAGAAGCCACCATTTCCAAGAAAGTTAATAATGTCAAACAAAGAGCTATTGTTGCATATGAGTTCACACGGCTGGAATCCTCGTACTGAAGTAACACATAGAAGTATTAATACACCGAAAGACATTGTATTAGTTGAATGCAAAATAATTAAAAAAATAAAATATGACAGTCAAGTATGAGCTGAATTCATAAGATATAGCCAACTCTGAAGGTTAAACACCTTGTGGACACAAACGACGGCCAAACTGCATTGAAAAACTAAAAAAAAGTGCAATTTTTAATTGTGAAGTTGACGTCTGTAAAAAATACAAACATCTACTTCCTATTCTGCAGCCCCCCTCCTCCCCACAAAAAAGTGATTTTTTTCTTTTAAAATTCCGCGATTATGTCCTAAAGAAAAGTTTTGACTAGGCTTAACAGGATATGACCGTTACTTCACGGAAAGTATTTTAATGATAGTTATCTTAATAGTTGTATTTGCATATGAAGTACTTTAGGATTGATCCTTTTATACCATCATGCGTAACTTCAGTGAAGCTATTTCATACTTATTACGAAGAAAATTTAACTTTAGGTAACAATAATAAACTAACCGAATATGTCAGTTAACTTGTGTTTTATGTTAGGCCTTGACGTCCTTATGCACTCTATATTATGGAAATAAGTTAATAAATAAAATACAAGTGACATGGAATGGTAATGGTCCAAATAGAGGAAACGAAATTTAAGCATAAACTATAAAAAACAGGTTGCTAATGAATAAATACAGTAGTAATAAGAAGAGGAGGAAGATATAAAGTTAACAGTGAACTAGGTGAAGAATGAATATGGATTGAATTGAAAATGCTTACCATACCGAAGAAGAACGAGCCGCTAAAGGTGTGGTTCCGCATGGAGCAGCCAGCTGCAGCAGCTGCGTCTGCCAGACGCAGCGGCTGGAAGCTGAGCACTGCTTCAGTTGGTTTTAATAGAAGTGTTGCAAGAGGGAGCAGCTGCGGCTGCAGCCAGAAATTTGAGAAGCTGGCTGCTGCGTTCGGACTGCTCTAGGGACCAGTCCAGACGCACTCCTTCGCGTCTGTAGTATGCTAACCCACATCACCAAAGTTTCTTGTACCATTTTAGACTTCTTTTTTTTTAAAGTCATACCGATCTATATGGTATTTTTTGAAAAACAATGCTTAAAATACATTACAGAATACAATTTTAGGGTTTTGGTATATTTAATATACATTTATAAATAATTGGAAAAAACCTCAGGTTGAAATACCACAATTTATATATATATATATATAAATTGTGGTATTTCAACCTGAAGTTTCATCCAATTATTTATAAATGTGAAAATTGTGTTCTGGAATGTATTTTAAGCATTGTTTTTCAAAAATACCATACAAAAAAAAAAAAAAAAAAAAAAAAAAAAAAATCTTAAATGGTACAAGAAACTTTGGTACCAATATATATATATAAATTTTCCCCTTGATGATTTCACAAAATATAGAAAGACAGTATATAAAAAAAGACAAAATAAAATAAAGAAAAGTCGCTGGAACCACAATTTTACTATTTTTTCAGACGATATCTAAAGTTCCAGTATTTTACTGTAAATATTTTATTGACAACCCTATTTTGGTTAAATAATTTTCATTATGTAAGATAATAAAAGTGTAAGTTATCAATAATCTTACATGATAAAATTAAAATTTTAATTAATTTAAATTAAAATTTTATTGACAGTAAAAAACTTAAACTTTATACATCGTCTGAAAAAGTAATAAAATTGTGGTTCCAGCACGTTTTCTTAACTCTCTTTCTATATTTTGTGAAATCATCACCAGAAAACGAACTGATGAACTTCCAGCTGCCGCGTTTGGAAGCTACGTGCGGAACCACCCTGAACGCTGCAGCTGCTGCGGCTGGCTGCTCCATGCGGAACCACACCTTTAGTATGATAGAAAACGGGAAGGAGCGCCTATAGCGGCAAAAAATTGAACTAATCAGAGGAGGCGGGAAAATTTGAAAACTAAATAAATGAGAAGCTTTTCATTTCATAATTACGGTGATTGCTCTACACAACAAAAATAAAAATAGTGTTTAACATAAGTAATTATTGAAAAAAAGAAGAAACAACTCTAAAGGATGAATTAATAAAAACTACAGTTAAATTCATTATAATTATAATGAACAACTTCATAATTAAAGCTGTTAATTACACATTGTCATTTGAAATATATATGTATATTTCATCCAGAATCGATATTTGGAATCGACCCCCATCTATCGACAAATATCGATTCTGGATTTCACAATTCTTGGGGAATGAATTGTATCGATAATCGATTACCCAAAGAAAGGATTGTTACCGTTTGGTGATATCTAATTATGCAACTATTATACATTGATTCTTCTACCTAATGATGAATAATAAAAAACAATATTCTTCATGTTTAATGAAAGATTTTTTATATATAATAAATATATATACATATATATGTAAAATAAACATATATATATATATAAATCGTTTCTGAAAAAAGTGCGAAAATTTTCATAATAAGTACCCTGGTGTCTGAGCTGGCAAGCACTTGCTGCAGGAGTCGGTGGGCTTACTGGACTGGAGTTTCGGGGTACCCGGTTTTATTCTGAAGAGGATCCCATTAAATAAGGGGTCGAAACCTCAATAAAGAGAGGAGAGAGGAGAAGGAAAAAAGGAAATGTATATATATGTATGTATATATATATATATATATATATATATATATATATATATATATATATAAATAAAAATAATAAATAAAAATGAAATTAAGAATATATTTTTAAACAAAATATTGTTAAATATAAAGGACCTATAACCCGATTATTGTAAAATAGTTATTTATATATATATATATATATATATATATATATATATATATATATATATATATATATATATATATATATATATATATATATATATAAGATTATTAATATCTTTTACATCTTATAATAAGAGAACAATTTTTCCATATACTTGACTAACACTATACGCTACAGAATCATATCATTCTTTTGAAAAATCACGCATTGCTACTGGAAGCCAAGCGTAGAAATTGTTGAAGATATGTATTCGCTATTGGAAAACAAAGAAATAGAATTAACATTTTTAACTGTCAAAGCTGAAGCAATAAACAATTTAATACGATCAGTTAACAGCACCATTTTATTATACTTCTTGGTTATGCATAAGATTTTTTGTGATTCCAGAATAAAGATCATTTTTCATTTCCTTAAATGCTAATAAAGGTGCATAGAACCCTGATGTAATATTAATACTACATCCAGAGAAATATCGGTGTTAAGTGAAAGTTGTACATTTACGATTGCTAAATTAATAAATTAAATGCTTTGGAGTATTTATCTCATTTTAATAATAGTTAATAAAATAAATTACTTTTTGTACATTATTTGAACTGCAATTGACTTATATTAATCTATTATTTATTATATATTAGTAGCGAATGGTATATTTTTTTTTTTTAAGGACAAACGTAAAGCTACTGATAATTTTAATTGATGGTCATTGTTGGGCACAATTAGGATCGCAAAGTTTTGCAGTCCCAAGTGTGTGCATTCTGGTGAAATTTGAAATTTTTTAAAAATCATATTAGCCATATTTAGATGTTCCATTTAACGGAAACATAAACATCTGAAATTTATACAACATCCAAATTTACACTCTGTACGTTAAAACCTAAAACCCTTCTTCAAGCGCTTCTCTGTTCAAACGGTACTCTTTTGACTGTAACTCAGAAACAACTCGTTCGATCCATAAAATATTATTTCCATCTGAAAGGTGGTTAAATTTAATATCAGGCCCCATATATTAAATTTTGTTGAAGTCCCGTAAAATACCCATTCTAACACGCTTAAAAAACACATTTGGCATATTTTTTCGCTATAACTCCTATACTAGGCATTTTTTCGATTCGAAACTAGTTTTCCATCTGAAAGCTTGTTAAATTAAAAGGATTATGTATAATATTTGCTGTATACTAATTTCTTTCTTGGTTTATTATTGCATTTAAATAGGATTTGGTCTGAGTTTTTAGCTTTCATATCGTTTACATCATGTAATAGCAATTTATTTTTAAACAGATGTACCAGTAACAAGAATCGAAAAATTTTGGCACCGACACAGCATCATTGTAACCATAAATTTCCATACATACAAACACTATCAGAAAGACTCAGAAAAACAATCACAAATAACCATAAAACGGACTACACTGTCACGTTCAAAAATACGCCCACCATTGAAACATTATGCACCAAAATCAAAGATACAGATAAATTGGAATTACAGTCTAATATTGTTTACGAAATACCGTGCGAAGATAGTTGTGGTAAGTCTTATTTGGTACATCGGAACAGTATCTCAAACTACGTGTTTATCAACATAAAATACAGTTGCACGTCTATAACTAAACAGCCGAATAAACCTGACCCAACAGCTCTCACCACACATTACAGGCAAACAAAAGATTCTCCAAAATTAATCACTATGAACAAAATAATTTTAGACGAAATATTAAAGAAATGATAACCATAGAAAAATTTTAAAATGGCTCAATAAACAAAAAATCAGACATTTTAAATCTCAACACCAGTTACTCCAATTTAAATATTCAAACCAATAATATACATCATATAAATAATTTTTCCTTTCATAAATTACACGGAAATATGGAAATCCCTTTTTGTACCTGCATCTGGGAATACCACCAGGTTTGAAAATCCATACCAATCTTAACCTAGTTTTTTTTTAAATTCCCCAGGTCAGTTGTATACTGTTATAATTTAGTAGTAGATACCAATATCATATCCACCAGTAACATTGTAAGTAGTTTCATACTCCTCCATATTTTGTAATTATATGTATTTAATTATTCTAACTGTTCTTATATGTTTACATTGTTGCTAACTTTATGTTTTGAAACAACTAGTATTACTTATATAATTTTATAGTAACCTGTTTTTCACTGTTATGAGAACGATATAGTATCGATACGTCGCAAAAATAGTTTTTATTTATTGACTGAACCTCAAGAACCTTACTAAACATATAATACATACATAGAAGTAATATTCAGTTAAATAGTACGAATATACAAATATTGAACTCTATTAATTTTAAATAGGAAAAACTCAAGAACTCCAACCCTTAACTAACCCTTCCAATTACCTCGGACCCTCTCCCTAGTTGTCAAGGATTATATAGTATGGAGCAAATCGGATTATTGTTTGCAATCAGGAACATGTTAGCGCATCCACCATCACCATCCCCTAACTTTGGAGTCGTTGATTTTAACTCCTTTAAATAAATAATAATTAAAATTATAATAATTACCATTCGTTATTATATAAAGGAAGACTATTAAATAATTTATAAATTTATTATAATAAATATGAATATTCTCAGTACATAATCAAGTCTTTCATTTAAAAACGCGATTTCCTTCGGTGAAGGCAGTTAATAAATAATCAATGTTAAGCCAAAAATATATGCAAGATAATAATTGGGAAAATGAATTGTTGAGGAAAATGAAATTCTCGATAAATATGCTAAAATAGTTCTATTATTAATGAGAGAAAAGGTTATCATAATTTAAAGATATAATAATCATAATAAGCATTTCCAATAATTTACTATTTACTTGTAAATAAATGGAGGATTAGAAAAAATCATAATTACCAAAAAAAGCGTTATGGACATTTGTTGGAATAGGATCATAATATGCATTCCTTACGAAAGAAAAGGAGTGATACAGTTAAAAAAACAATTGTTAGAATTTTTTTTTCTTTCTTGGACTGATGTCATAGCGAGAAATATGCCTAAAACAATTTATACACCTAGTCATATAGAGAGAAATGTGTAGGAGGGAAGAATGACGAAGAATTGTAAATATTAAGATCATGTTGTTCCTCTAATGTTAGATCACACTAAAACAAATATTTTTAATTGTACTTTTGGGCACCAATCCATCTGGTACTGGGATATATATATGCGTGTGTTACATTTAGAAGTAACACTTTTTGAGGTTGTTAAAAGGTTTGAATATATATATTCTAAAATGATGGGAAATATGAAAGATGACAAGATCAGATGTGGATTGGTTGATAGTAGGTGAATATGTATTGTAGATGTATAAAGGATTAGTACCATAAATAGTAAAAATAAGATGTGTTAGATTAAAAATCAATGTTTTATTATTTCGCTTTATTTAGGACCAATTAACGATCATGAAACTAGGAGGATGAACCAAAATGCGGGATACAGAGATCTTCGTAAGACTACAAATTAAGAAGTGGGTAAGTTCACATCAGATGAAAGCAGAGCAAGGGGGAAACCAAAGACGCTGATAGGAACAATATCCATATAACAGGAAGGAATTAACATGTACATGTAGTAGATAGTGATTTAGGGGAAAAAAAAATCAGGGCAAACTTATTTTACTCAATCCTAATCTTCACCCTCCATTCATTACATTTTTGTGAGTGAACGATGTAATAACCCTTTAGGGAGCGAGCAATGAGTCAGATTATGAAACAAATACATTTTATTGTAGATACTTAGACGATAAAATCCACTAAGGGTTCAAAAAACGAGACACTTGGCGAAAGTTAAACACACATTTGTTAATTTAGGGAGGCGTGGTACCTCACTGGGTAATTCATTGCCAAGCTCGCGTGGTCCGAGTTCGACTCCGGTTGAAGGGAGAAAGTTTATTTTGTGTTATTTTAGCCAAGGCTCGACTTCACGGTTGGGAGACCATCCTGGAGCACACCCAGCCACAATAAAATTGGGAAAAGACTTGGCGCTTTTTGGTCTTGCTGTACTGAAGTACTGAACCCAAGAAGACCCTTTTCATAGATTTAGTAATACAAGGTTTCTTTCGTTTTGTTTTTTTGTCAATTAAGTCCTATTTTTTACATCTTAGAGAAGGAATTTGTTCAAACCGAAGAGCAATGTGGTTTTACAGGAAGAAGATCCTGCATTGACCACATATTTACACTACGACAGATTTTAGAAAAACAGACAGAAAAATCAAAGAGACTAGACATGATTTCTATACATCTTGAAAACGCCTATGATAGCATCCCACGAAAATTACAATGGGAATCTCTTGAATAATCTAATATTAACTCTAATTAAGTGAGAGTGATAAAGAAAATTTATAGGGAAAACAAATTCAAAGTAAAAATTGGCTCACTGATATCAGGAGAGTTTGGAAACACTAAAGGCCTTTTTCAAGGATGTTGCATGTCCCCGACTTTGTTTAAGATATATGTTGATAGATGTCTAGAGAATTGGTCACAAAGATGCTGCAAAATGGGAATCCCAATGAAAAATACACATTTATTTTAGCTACTATTTGCTGATGACCATGTAATCGTTGCACAAGATGAATTTGATATTGCATACATGCTCAGAAAATTAACCGAACAGTATGAGAGGTGGGGATTTAAGATTAACTACGACATAACAAAATATATGTAAGTGACCCAGTTTTAAGAAAGTTAAGTAGTCAACCAATTCTGCTACCTGGGCACTATTCTCGAAAGCAATGGGAGAGCGACAGAGGAAGTGAAGAAATGAATAACCGATGGACGGAAAGCTATTGGAATGTTAAATTCAGTCCTCTGGAGTGCCAACGTATGTGTCATGTTAAAAAAATAATATATAAGGCCCTGGTAGAAAGCATTATGCTATACAGCTCAGAAACATGGCCTCTAAAAAAATTTCAAGGTAAAAGATTTTTGACTGTGGAGATGGATTTTTGGAGGAGATCAGCTAGAATCTCAAGGATTCAACGAATCAGAGAAAAAAAAATTATAAGAGAAAGAATGGAAATTAAGAGGAATATCCTGGAGTAAATGGAGGGAAGGAGACTGAGATGGTTCGGCCATATTAAAAGAATGGATAATGTTCGCGCCAATCGGCGCTCTTGTAGAGATGTATATTAACTCCATTCACGCCAACAGGCGTCTTTTTGAGAAAATCAAAATGTACATAGTCACGCCCTCTATCGAAATTCTGAAGTCAATTGGCCCTTTAGTGTTATAATAACTACCTAGAGGGCAGTCGATTCCGCCTCTCGGAATGTTCCCTACAATTTCTTATCTCCCGCATTATTCCTTGCTGGACTAGGGGTCATTCTGTCGTTAGGAGCTGAGCGAACCAGACTTACTTTTCTTTGCCCAAGACCCTTTGGTCTTCCTTAGTCTGTTTCATGCGCAAGGCTAAAATGAGCCTTGCGAATTTTTTTAACCGTGTTTTCTTTATGTATTCCAAAGACATTATATTTTCCCTTGCAAATGAGTGATCATCTAATTGGAGGATTTCTTAACCGATTATCTCAGCATCCAGAAACAAGTCAGCCACCGGTGAGTCTATTCGGGGCCCCAGAGACTCCAGAAAGATTCGGCCGCTTCTGTACATGGGTGAGTTATTTTAATTTTTATAATTGGTTTAGATATCTTCTAGTTCAAATTTCCCCAAAGTTGCGAACATTTATTTTAATAAAATTATATACAGTCCACTCTCCCGAGGCTGGTTCGATTTGTGAGGAAGTTGCCCTTCCTTTTAAATTGCATCAGGAAAATTTACAATCTTTGATCAAACAGATAGTAACAGAATATCCAAAATAGCTAATGAATGGGAAGCACAGGGAAGGAGAAGGAGAGGTAGGTCTCGCATCAGGTAGATAGACGTTGTGGCTGAAAGTATGGTGGGGACTAATGGAAGAAGAAGCGATGGACAGAGAGAAGTGGAGGGACCGCCAGAGGGAGGAGTTTGGTTGAAGGAAACTTCGAATAGCGAAGAAAATCCTTTCAAAGAAGAAATCCTATTTTTTTTAATTTTAATTTTTAAGAAATCTACGTCGATAACTAAGGTCGACTATTCAATAATAAAGATATTAATATATCTGTAAAATAATATCACACCTGTTTATCGATGCCGTTCTGGTGTTCTTCAGCAATGGGAAGAACTTCTTTGGCAGGGGACTGTTCCTCCAGGAGTTTGGCAAGATCGGGGGCGCCCTCCCCTGCCTTCTCCATGTCACCCTCCATCACGTGCATCCTGTTGTTCAACCTGCAACAGTGAAGGGACTTGTCACTCATGTTCAGGATAATATAGGTCATAACATACTGAATGGAAAGCGAAAGCTATTGGACAATATTTATTTTTTTTTGTAAGATTTTGTATTTCCTCATGCTGAGGAGAACTGACAAAGAAGAAGGATGTAAAACTGTTGTATATTTTAATTTTTTTTAGTTAGAATAAAATTGCCGGGGAAAAATGAAATTCCAAGTCATGGATAAAGTCCCTATTGGAAAACTTACAGTGAAATGTTGTCAGTTAAATGAATTGTTTATTCTTTTCTGGAACTCTTGTTAGCCACTTATCCACGCAGTTCGGCTTTATTTATACATATTAGTTTAGACGGACTGGTTATTAGGGATGGGTAGCGATACATGATATATCTTGATATTTTCTTCCGATAATCCGATATTTCTTTCTGACGATATATCGGTTTCTATGTATTATAAAAATATAAAATACAAATACATTTATTTAAACTAAAAAGTAACCAAACCTTGTAAAAGTGGTAACGTAACGACTTTAATTTTTTTTTTTTTTTATTCATTTTATTGAGAAAGTATTACAATATGCCTCAAAGAGGGCAAAAAGTAATTGGCTTGAAATAGTTATGTTCCTTTTTAAGTTGTGAAAAAAATTAAATTAACGAGATTGAACCAACTACTGCTGAACCCCTGCTCCCACCCAAAACACCTTCATATACCAAGATAGAAAACACTAAATCAACGTTGAAAGTAATGAAGTTAACTTCTGATAAACTTACTTTTTTTTTTTTTTTTTTTTTTTTTTTTTTTTTGAGGTATTTTATTGAATTTATATTGCAATCTGCCTTACTTCAAGGGAATAAGTAATATAGGTGACAACAAATCAATTCACACTAAACGTACCACTAAAATTTCTCATATTAGGGAAGTGGAAATAAAAATATATGAATATATAAAACACTCAATTCATATTAGACGAATTTGGTGGAGCAGGGGTTCGACGTCGTATTCTAAATTAGCTAAAACGATAAAATAAACACGAATATCATTGTAACGTGATTGGAATATTTAAAATTGTATTTCATAAAAAAATATATCATAATATATCGATATTTTTCTTAAGATACCTATCCCTACAAGTTATCGAAGCCTCATCTCGTACTTAACCAGATTTGTCTTAAGACGGACATCTTTTGGCTTAACAAGACTTTACGAGATATAAGATTTATGGTTTAGATAATATTATCGCTAACTATCTTAGCCTAATTATTATTGTTAACTTAATTAATTATAATTAGGATTGATTAATTGCCACTTCTATTGGGATTATTTTATAAGAAAACTATTAATTATGAATACTAAATCTGAAAATGAATGTTTAGCATTCGAAATTAGTATTCTAATAAAATAATCCCAATATAAGTGGCAATTAATCAATCCTAATTGTATTGATCCTTCTATACCGTCATGCGTACCTGAAGTGATTAATTATAATTTTTAATGAACAATTTATAGCGTTAAATTATTTCCCAGAATTTGTAATATCATTTGCTAATTAGTTAATTAATTATGAAATTATATTATACGATATAAGAAAAGCCTACTTCCAAGAACCTATTGTAAGTGATTCTATGAAAGAAAAATTGTATAAATAATCAATTTAGGCAAAAATGTGTACATTGACTCTTGGAAGTGGATTTAAAATATAATTAAAAAATAAGAAACGACGTATCTATTAAAAACTAAATATTCACAACAATATCTTATATAGCCTTTATACACTATTTTTCTTACTATTCAAATACATGGTGTCTACCAATTTCGGTTAACGCCAATTCCCAACTTTTTTAAGAATGTTTCTGTAAATTACCGACTATCGATATTTTAATGATCTTGCAATAAGAATACAAACAAATAAATCAATGCTTTTCTACTTTACACATCACAGTTAAACAATTTACAATATCTTTAATTACATATCATTTGATATTTCAGGTGAATGAAAGAACTGACTAAATTTGATAATTAAAATGACGAACGTGTTAGCAGAGCTTCAACAATTTTTTTATTCTTAGCGTTGCCCAATAAACCAAAATTCAAGCTTTGGGTGAATAAAATTAAAAAAAACAAAAAAAAAACTGTAACATGTAAGAAACTTAAACAATAAGATGTAAAATATAACAAGACTTCTATGAAAACTATAAAGAGAGGTCATTAAATATGAAAATTTTAGCACGATAGCAAATTTAGCGCTTTTTATAATCTTTCTCAAATTTACCATAAATTCTCGACTTATTCCTGACTCAACGAAATCCTAGACATATTTCCAAATTTCTCAAGTACTAGACTCCCTTAAATAGCATAATTAATGTTGAATTTATATAATAATTGAATTAATATAAGCAACTTATACAAACTGAGAGTGAAAAGTTCAAATTCGTACATTTTTAAATAAACTTCAAACAAGTATTTAGAATTACATTTTCAGTTAACATCGCCGACCGTGTAGAACTTTTACAACCGGATTTGTATTTTTTATAATACTCTCAATTCATTTGATGGTTCGTTCTAAATTACATTGTCACGGCTGTACCAAGACACGGTTATTTACTGCTATCGGGCAGTTATTAAGATAATAGAAATAATTAACAGAAAACCCTCTTCCATTACAAAACGTACCAAAGTGAAATGAAAATTGTAATTAGCGCAAGTCATCAATGGTTTTTATGCGTTACGACAATAAAAATAAATAGTTTATAATTATAAATGATTTAAGCTATAATAACGTAAGGAAAATCATTGAACTATCAAGAGAAAATGAAAGTAAAATAAAAAACATTAGAAAGTAATATTATCCAACAGGATATTTCTTCATAATGAAAGTTGACAAAGATTAAACTTACATCCGTAAATAATAACGTTAAATAAGAAACAGATAAAAAAAATATGGTCCATTTACAACGTTTTCAACAAGTATGAGCAAGCAAATCCCACAAAGAAATTCAGCCTTTAAATATGTATTGTTAATATAATTAATATTAAAGAAAAATAAAAATAAATTTGAATATTGTTATTCAATTGATACAGGAGATATAGAGGAATTGATTATGATAAATCTACATATCCTTAATTAAAAAAACAATATCCTTAACAAAAAAAATATTAAAAAAACTTTTTAGTGCAATAATTAAATCTTTTTATTATAAAATAGCGATAAAAATTCATGAAAATCATGGTACGATCAAGAAAATTTTTTTTTAGAAAATAAAATTCTCTCATGGAGCATTTGTAAATAATAACAGTATGAAAAGAAATTAAACTAGCACTTGGGAATAGCTAAATAATATATATATATATTCATATACACACACACACACACACACACACACACACACACACACACACACACATTTTTTTAAATCGCGATTTTAAGCAAATTGACAAGGTAAAGCACTTAAAAAATCTTATTATTTGAGGCTAATTGTATAAAACAATTCAGTTTTACAAACACATTACTTTTGTTTACATAAATTAATGTACGATATAATGGTATTAATAAAAATAAAAATATAGTGAATAAATAAGATAGTTGTGGTGTGAGGTGATATTTAACCATAACAAAAAAAAAAAAAATCAATTTATTTTTACTATAGCTAAATAAAGTACTTCCTTATTTTGGAAATGATTGAAAGAAATATAAAAAAAAATGTCATAAATCAAGAAACAAGTACTTATAAGTAATAATTATGTTTAACAGTGACTAGTTCACTTTTTTTTTCAGGATTATGATTCGGATATTCTGGCTAGTATTTAATTATTTGATATAATTAATATTACTTTAAGCTGCATAAAATTAGAAAATTTTAGATATATATGTAATTGTGTCAATTCTAAACGCAAAATAGAGCTGAACATTGTTACGACTTACGAATAGAGCAAATAATAATAACAGTATTTAAAGACAAGATATTTCAATAAAATTGGATCTAAATTTAGATCTGTTTGAAAATACACAGGGAGGATCCTACCATCGGCAAGAAGAAGACAATGGGAAAAAGATGGCTGCCTTTTGTTATGGAAATTCTGGAGGTCAGAGAGGTAAGTGAAACGCTTTCATTAGGACAAGGACCTTGCTTCGTGTTGGCAAATATTTCCAAGGTTCCCAGCCCGCCTCAAAGGATGAAAATAAGTTATGAAATAGGAGCTTTAAAACTTCTCATGAAATGGTGGGGTGTTGAAGTTTTGAGTGAGGCCAACCAAATTGCAACGATAAAAGTGTCGACGGAGTATTTATGTCACATGAATAAGGCGATATATTTTTATTGTATCTCTATAATGGTTAGTAATTATTTTTATTGCCTTGTATGTACTAACAATGTAAGTAACGGGGTATTTTTGTTTATATTATTATTGAACTAAATAAAAATAATAAGGAATAATTCTGATGGCATAGAAAATTCTTAAGGAGATGCAACAATAACAGTGGGTCACGAGCCAATCATCTATTCAGAAGAATACCGGAAATGGAATGAAGAACACAACTTGAAACTAGTGAGTCTGAGTAGGTACAGGATTGTACTCACGGAACAGAGATAAAGTACACTGCGGATAGATCGTTACAGCCCACATTAGCAACATGTCGGATATAGCGCTCTTATGGAAAATTTTGTAACAATATAAAGAATATTGAAAGATGTAGGTTGTTGGGGTATGCAGATATAGATACAAAGCTTATATTTATTATATTAAAACAAATTTTAATTTATAATACCAATGTTTGAATTGCATTGCAAGCTTTCATTAGGGTTTCAGCGAGAGTGGCAATCGGAAACTGTATCCGACTGCCCAAACAGTATTTCCCAACAAACACCTCATCAAAAGTATAGTGAGCATTGAAACTTCACGAAGGATTTCTGATTGGACACGTAAAGAATTCGTGGTAATTCTTCCGTTAGTCGCACTGCATCCAAGAGATATAGGCCAGAAGAACTTTTAATTCAATAAATTCCACAAATTTAGTATAATACTCCACTGATCGCTGTTGAACAGACCTAGGATTTCATCTGAACAAAGATATAACTTAATATCTACATACAATACTATATGCAATAAGAAACTGTTCAACATGACTTCTTAAACATTTACAAAACATACTCAATAAGAAGGTGATTAATTATAAAAGACCCATTTACATGACAGTAATTAGATCTATTTGGTTAGAGGGAGTTGAGCTTTGAAGCTACAACTAAACTACTTAATTCATCTCGTAGTATTCAATCCTTGCAATCCAAAATCCTTCGAAAATGGTTTACATTCTCCTTACTTTGTTACAAATAAACACATCCTTAAAGACCTTAATGTTCGATATGTCGCAGATTTAAGGTGAGGCGCCACCAAAACATGACATGACATGACTTGACTGGAGTACCAGACTGGACCAACACTGTGATTTTAATAGGGAACGGCGACACCGGGACCGAACTTGACTTGAGCCCGCTTCCTGACTCCGCAGGCGATCCGGTTAGGTTGGGTCGGCACAGGACTCAGGATCCCCCATTCCTACTTCCTTCCCCCTTATTTCATAAACATACCCTCGTCTGGTGGTGCAGGGCACGTGGCAGTGTTCCTGTGAAGTTCGTAAATCATGGACATGAAGAAGAAAAGTGAAAATAATTTTGAAATGTTCGTTCGAAAGCTTTGTAAACAACGTGTGAAATTCACCGTGCTTCGCTCGATCATTTATGTATGGAGATAACCACTTCCTTTGATAATTCAATGCACTTGTAATAAAATATCCATAATCGGAATCAGAGGATTCGGAATCAATGTCCAATATGTGTGCTTGCATATTGGCTTCTCTCTCGACAATACTAAAAAAAGGAGTTGGTCTTCTCCGATACTCAAGTCAAGTCAGGTTTTGGTGGCGCACCCCCACTCAAGTCTGGTCCGGTCAGGTCTGCTCAAGTCAACTCCGTTCGCGGTGGCACCTCACCTTTCGAAGATACTGGTTCCAGCTACAATTCATATCTAAAGAGTTTCTTCGAAAAAAAGCTTCGTTATCGTGTTATAGGTAAAAACACGAAAATAACCGGTATTTTGGGAGGTTCTTTGCGATTTTGGGTATGAAGCCAACGGCTGCCAAGGTAGCAGCAACCTCAGATTCGGGTTCAGCACCCCAAAAAAACATAAAGATCCGTTGGGAATAAAAGTTCGGCAGTTTTTTCTTCACCAAACCATTATTTTACTGGGCTAGATGTATTTTTTTGTATACAGTTGAAATTTCAATAAATAGATTTATATAAAACCGAGAAAAAATTTGGTCGCACTGCATCTCAGAGATTTGATAGTAATATTTTAGTTATATTACTTTTTTTTTTCTTTAATAAGTGTTGATCTAAAACAGTTACAAACAAAGTAACCAAAAAACATATTTAAAACTTGATAGAAAAAAAAAAATTGTATGGAAGTTGTAAACATTCCTTGAGTGGGAAGTTTTTCCCATTCTTTTTCCACAACTACGAAATCAAAAAAATGGTTCCTGCAATTGTTAAAATCAGAAATATTTCCGGCTAAGAGAAGGGATATAGCAGCCATGTAATATAATTTTAACTAAGGACATCGATCAAATCAAGCACTATTGAACTTAAGCTCTAAACAGTCCCCATAGGCTCATTTAGAACCAGTGGTGACGATTCAAGAAATTTGTACCTTAATAATAGGCTCGGCCTCCACAGTTAATACTCAACTATATTCTTTGAATCCTTTGTGAATCGACTTGGACAAAGTTATGCCAAGACTACCCAAATTAGCAGATCCGATTACTGTGGGGGGCTGCGTGGCCCACGGAACGGTCCCAGAGGAGGTTCGTAGAAGCGATTGAAGTTCTAAATTAGATACAGATCCATTCTGAGAACTGTGAAACAAGCTGCCTTCTAGGAACGGCTCCCTTCAATGAAGTCATAACTGAGGTGCATAGTGCTGAGGCAAAGATCTGAATCATCAATTTATGAGACGAGTCTATAGCAAAAATCGAGGTGTTCATTACTAACAATATAATTTTCTAAAGACTCATTGCAATAAACTGATATACAGTGAAACCTCACTAATCTGACTTCCGCTAGTCCGACCCTCCCTCCCGCGGATTCCAGGGGATGAAGAAACAATATATACATATACATACATATATACAATAGCTGAATCCCTAATACTAGTAGTCCAGGAAAATTGCATATTTTGTTACTTAAAATGCCGGGTAGTACTGATTTTTTGATAATATAATAATATAAGCAGCGTGCTTTTGAGTACGATAATCCAAATTTTCTTGAAGCGCCACCGCTCACAAATTGATGGCCGTGAATACTTCGAACTTTCCCCAAAATATTTGCAGCATGGTTTGGTTCTAAATAAAAGCTTGTTATAATCAAAATTAGATTAGACTAAATTGACTACAATTTGATCAACAAATATGTTCTGTGACTTAAACGGCGCCTAAGAAGTTTTTAAATTTTCGGAATCCTCTCAAAAAGTTTTTTTTTTCTCCAGTGTATGCTGTATACATTCCTAACAACAACGTTTAAACAATGTGAGGTACGCATGATGGTATAGAAGGATCAATACAGTTAGGATTGATGAATCAAATGTCACTTTTATTGGGATTATTTTAATAGAATACTAGTTTCGAATGCTAAACATTCATCTTCAGTTCTACAACATACAAAATTTTCAAAACATCAGAATTATGTGCAGTACATAGTGCTGTAATAGATATGTTGAAAATTTTGTCTGTTTTATAACTGAAGCTGAATGCTTAGCATTCGAAACTAGTAAACTCTATTCTAATAAAATAAACTCAATAGAAGTGGCAATTAATTCATCAATACTAATTGTTTAGAACAAGCTTCATTACAAACGATTATAAAAATGAGTTGGTTTGATATAAACTTAACACAATTCAGTGTTGCTATTGCCGACGCTTTTATACATATATATAGCTGGCTAAAACATTTCTATGCAAACCTATAAGTCTATTGATGAATATAAAGTACGTTTTTTTAAAATATAACTTTCAATATAATTTAAAAAAACATGTGCATCATCGAAATATCCGGTTAATTAGACCTCTTGGCCATTCTGCTCCACCCCTTAGGAGTCGGATTAGTGAGGTTATGTGACAATATTTAATTATGGAAGCGATTATTGATAAAAATAATTGGAATACAGTCAAATCTATTGTCAAAATAAATAAATATATCTCTCTTTCCTCTACAAATGTATTGGAGGAAAGCTCAGAAGAGAGGAACAGGACATTGATGGATAAATAACTTGACATGACGTACAAGAGGACGGAGGAGGAAACGTTCCTAAATTCCACTGGATGACGAATAGAAGGAAAAGCTTATAAAAATGTCGATAATGTATATTTAAAAATTGAGGTTCCTTTCAATAATTTTCCTTTTATTATTTACTTAACTAAGACTCCACATTGAATACAAAAGTTATAGTTAACATCAGTTAATAAGGGCAGTAATGGTTCTAATACACAATATTCTATTATATAACGTTTCAGCCAAACGACAATATGGAGATATTCCAGCTTTATTTAAAAAAAAAACATTGTTTCCTCAAAAAAGATTTATCATATATCTCCAACGGGTTGGGATAGAAAAGTGAGGTCTGCGGCCTTTTGTTACATTTTTGATCTAGTTTCACACAATTTTTTTTATACAATAAGATAACTAAACATACTCACCCTGTTTAAACAATTTATTAAGTTTTAATTTATTTTCAATGTACCTAATCAAATTTTCCACGAAACATACACTAATATCCAATGTACGAATTTATTCGTTGTTATTTTTATGTTATTTCCTTTCTGCATTGGCTATTTTTGATTTTGGAAATGTGCCAATGTTTGACGAACTACAAAGAAGTGGGTAACATTGTCTTAAAAGAATTGTTTTGAAACGTTTTGAGAAGTGGCATCCGTAAGTCGTCTCTTTGAAAGGTTTCTCTTGGCAGATAGGCAGTGTTCCTGCTCTATCGATGACTAACTATTTTAATAAATATAGTTAACTTAGTAGTTTTGTGTTATAATTCTTTTTTTATTTGTATTTGTTATTTTTCTTAGTGAATAATATTAATATTTGTTCTACGATTCCTAAAGTATGTCCTACATTTATTTTCCGGTCTTAACTTCCCATTTCCTGTATTTTTGGATATAGTTTTGTATTACTAGCATCATTACTGGATTTATTTATTTATTACTATAATTTAGGATTCATTATATTAGATTTTCAATGTAAGGTTTAAAACTCAATGATAATGAACATAAGCCTCAATTTTGCTAATAGCTTCTGAATGGAGATGATATTAAAGAATACTACTTTTTGCTGTGAATTTATGGCTAGATGGGTCTTTTTTTTACAGGGGAAGGCATTTTTACCGTTACATGTGGAGTATCGTTGGTTTATGTATATTTGTATAGCTGTCAAATAGTGTTGAAAAATCATAGTCGTTGGTTTATGTATATTTGTATAGCTGTCGAATAGAGTTGAAAAATCATAGTTTGCCGAACAGATTGAATAATGAAATAACAAAGATTTGTTACAAAATATCCTACCACAACTTCATCACGATATTCCACCTGAAGATCGGCAAAATATGACTTTCCAACACCATGGTGCTCCTCCACATTATTCGAAATGCCTTCCCCAGTAAAAACAGACTCAACTAGCCGTAAAATTCACCTCAAAAAGTAGTATTCTTAAACACAATCTGCATTTAGAAGCTAATGGCAAAATTGAGGTCTATGATCATTATCATTGGATTTTAAACATTACATTGAAAATCTAATAAAATAAATACTAAATAATAATTATAAATAAATGTAATAACATAAGATCCTCTGATCTGGTGTCGATTTATTGACAGTTTTCCTTTATTTTCTATTAAACAATAATGTTTTTCTTTGCTTTTTATTCCAATGAAGAGTTTATTATGTTTAAAATGCACATTTCCATTAAGGGATTGTCATAAAGTTTTATTTACACAAGTCACTGATTTGTATGCCAAATGAGAACACCACGTTTTTTTTGTTTTTAAAAGTAAATTTCTCCATGAAATTGAAACAAAATCATTACATTTAACATATCATTCGAAAGCTGTTTAAATTTGCAAGTTTTTTTTTTTTAAATTTGACGTTTTTTGGATAGTATTTTCGATAAACGGTGAGCGTTGAAGTAAGTACGACATTGTGATTTCCCCAAATAAGGTGAAGATCAAGCTGTTCTTTAGATAACTTGGTAAACTTGTTTGTAAAATTCAAGGCTACAGGTACTCAGCTATAATAGAAAATTTAATGCTAAATCCGAAACTGTGGTCAAAACTTGAAAAATATTTAAATAAAATGGAGGTATTACAGCTGTTATGAAAAAAAAACGTGGTTTCCTCAAAAAAAGTCTTTGATTTACGCTATATCTGCATTGGATTGGAGAGAAAGATGAGATCTGCGGCATTTTGCTACATTTCTGATCTAGTTTCACCCAATTTTTTTTTATACACTAAGGGATACTCACCCTGTATAGTTTGACAGCTCGTGATGGTTTACCTCTGTAAACTGTTGCTGGAAGAGATTTTAATTCTCAACTCTTGGCGCTCTTGAGAATTAAAAAGCATAAATTAAAATCAAAGTATGCGCTCCAATCGCTTGATTATAAACTGATAAAATATATGAAATATGTACAATTAGGTAGAGCTTAATTAAATTAAATTGATTAATTTAACGTATCGGTGGTTGTCGTAAAGAAATGGATAAGTCAGGAGAGCTTAAAAACGAGTTGAAACCATCGTCAAAGCAGAATTTTAATATCTGCGCTGTGAACAAATTTATAAGTTCTGCTTCTTAATAAGGATAAAAAATAAATTGGGTGGTTTAGTAGAGCTTTAAAGTTCATTTCCGTACATACAAATAGGTCTAATTATAGGCATGTAAATTAGTCTATTGTAATTAGTTGGAAGCTTAAAGTGTTTGTATAGCTAATATTGAAGTCGTCGAACACGACGAGCAGTTTCTTGTCGTTTTAGTATTGCAGGTACATACTAAATGATTTAGGATTGATGAATTAATTGCCACATCTATTAGAATTATTTTATTAGAAAGCTAGTTTCGAATGCTAAATATTGATGTTCAGTTCTAAAACAAAAAATTTTTCAAAAAATCAGCAATATGTTACATGGATTATTATTATTACACGCGAATTGACTACTTAGGATCACGCTACAACTTTATTTCCTCTTATTCTTTTTCATTGGCCTCAGTCTCCTCTGTCTCCAGTACTCCTTCATGCGTTCACTGGCCTGCTTCTTTTGATTCTTCTGTCCACGTTCGTTCGCTTCTCTTAGGTCTTCCTTCAGCATGAAACTCCTTCACTCTATTCCCAAATGTACCTCTTTCCAACATTTGGAACTCTGTAATGGTTAACTGTTTCAGGTTTTTCCTAACTTCTTTAATCTACACTGTAGTGGTTTTCTTCCTCCAGAGGTAGTTGAAAATCTGTTTTGTTAATCTGTCTCCGTTCATTCTGTACAAATGTTCCAGAAACGTCAACCTCCTCTTCCGCATAGTCTCTGAGATTCTTTCCACATTCTGATAGACTTCTTTGTTGCTTCTCAGTTTCCATCCATCTTCAGCTTGTACTGCACCCATGATGTTCCTTAAAATTCTCCTTTCCAAGACTTCCAGCTTCTCGAGGCTATAGTTCATCGATAGGCATTTAGACAGAGACATTAGTTATGAAGACGGTGTTGAAGTGCCTTATTTTGACATTCCAAGAGAGGCACTTCTTGAAAATAATTTTTGTTAGTCAATAAGCTCTTGTTATATGGATTATATATGCTTAATTTTTAAAAATGTAAGACAAGAAATAAAATATTTTATTAGGATTGATGAATAAATTGCCACTTCTTTTGGATTTATTTTTTATTAGAAAACTAGTTTCGTATGTTTAATATTCATCTTCAGTTCTAAAACATACAAAATTTTCAGAACGTCCTTCCTATAGGTTATCCTAGTGTATCCTTCTATACCATCATGCGTACCTCAAGTAATACTAAAAGAAGAGATAACAACTTTTTAAAGTTAATAAACTAAAAAAGAAATTCCTAGAATACGAAATATAATAAACAAATAGAGAGGAAATAGTCTTTATGAGATGCTTTTCTTCTGGACCAATTTATATGAATTTTCCCATTGTAATTCCAAAATAAAATAATGTGATAATATAATAAAAAGTGCAACAATTATTTCTCATAAGGAAAGGCAATACAATTTGTAAATGGAAGTTTTAAGACAACGCCCAACGGAGAGGAAGGAATACCTCAAGTTGAGGTCACAGAGAAGAGTCGAGTACGTCCTTCATAAGACGTTCCTGACCTTCAATTGAACACTCCTGACAATAATACTGATAACGGTGCAGAAGTTGGTTTTATTTAAGTTCAAGTTACTGAGACTGAATGAGATATAAATGATTGAAACGTTATTTTGAAATGAACGGCCTACTTTTAATTTTTCAACCTAATCTGTGAATTTATAAATATTTTTGTAATTTTTATGTATAATTTGGTTTCTATGATTTTATTAATATAACTAGAATCGACTATTTTCTACCTATCACTTGTAATATGATCGTTCTTTTTCTCAAGTTTTATAATTATAATTTTATCTGCTAACTAAACAATTACAAATTAGAAGGATCAGAAATATTTTATTTATTGTATTGTCCTCCCAGATCAGTAAATTAAATGAAATTTTGGATACGAAATGAAGATTTCGATAATCGTGTAAAGAAATAACTATTTTGATTGATATACTTTCTCACAACTACAACAAATTTAAAAAGATTTGTTAGAAACATCTAAAAAGTAAATATGGCATTGAAAAACATCAAACAACGAGCATTATCTTTCTAGACCAATATCTTAACATGGCTTATGCAACGTTTACGTTAAACGAATCAGAGTCAAAAACTCATCCAAATGTAATAAATGTAGAAAGGCAGAGAGAAACCCACCAATACATAATCATAGAAACCAACAACTAAAGAAAAAAATCTGTGAATATTTTAACCAATCGTGAGGATAAATATATTATTTAGGTATATTTGAAGGATGATGCAAAACGTTCACTGCTTGTAGTTGAGAGATGACCAGAGGCAGGCATTGTCGTGTTGCAAAATATTTTAAAACCAAAAACTCCATAAGCTCTGTCAAGCAGTAAACAGTAAAAGTTTGAGTTCTTTGTCTGAAATTATGAATAGGGATGGGTATCAATACACCATATATACATAAATCGATACGTAAGTTATGATAGATTGTTTTCTTAATATTATAAACTTACAAAATTCATCTATATATTTACTTTGTGACAGTGGAACCAATGTTGTTAGCTTGTGTTACACTTTTTCAAAATAGGGTAGAGGAAATAAGAAAATATTAAAATTTAAATCCATGATAAAAATAATAATAACTTCTGGTAATCGTTTTAACATGTTTTTTTTTAGTTAGAAGTGTTTTACAGAATTAATATTACAATGTGCCTGACCTAAGGGCAACTAATGTAGATGACAGAGAATCAACTCACACAATACGTACATTTCTCATATTAAGGAAGTGGAGATAAAAAAATATTGATAAGTAAAACAGTAAATCTTTGTTGGAACTGATGTTAACCTCTGATCTCTGCTAATCTTACATTTGAGAAAACCAGTGGTTCGATGTCCGTTACCTTAATTAGCTAAAACGATAAAATAAACAGCAACGTCATTGTAACGTGATGGTAATATTTAAAATTGTATTTCATTAAAAAAAAGGATGATGATATACCGATGTTTTTGGTCACCGATATTCTGAGTTCAAAATACGTCGAAATGGAATGATATTTTTATTGCAATAGCCATCACTAATACAGAAGAAAGCTCAAAATGCAAAACTCCTTCGAAATTCATCTAATTTAACATGCACGTCATTATAGCACGTGCGGTTTAAAAAAATGTTGATGGTTCCATAAAGCCAAATAAAGTCGTACGTACTAAAGAATGAAATATTAGAGTTCAAATTAAGGATTGTTTAAATTATTAAAAAGTTTCGTAACAATCTAATATAGAAGATTAAGTAGTTGTATTTTGAGTTGAAGCTTAAAGAAGGAACAAAATTGAAAAAAATAATCATAAGGTATAGTTGACTGTGATATATTGGAGATGTAGATAGAAATGAAAAATAGTTATTTATTTTTAACAGTAATTATTATTCTAAAAATTTTATTTTAAACAGTTATTTATTTTTCATTTTATGTTTATTCATTTTTCTTACTCATTCCTATGTTTTGTGGTGTGTGTTTATTCATATATTTTTACAATGTAGTCATACCTTTTGCTTGTTCTCTTCTCTTCTAGCCCTGATGAAGACTTGCAATGCAAGTCGAAACGTTGGCTTTAAGAATTAAAATAAAATAAACATTTTATTTTGATCTGCTGAGTATCTATGACTGCCTACCCTAACTATCTACATCTCCAAAAATGAAAAAAGAAAAAAAGAAAAGAGAATTAAGGAAAGAAAACAATTTCAACTCCTATTTAGTAAAAAACTATTCCAATAAATTGAAAAAAAAAACAGGTTATAAAATTAACAATTAATCTTATTATTAACAATCAATTAAGTTAATAGGGACTGTCAGTTTAATAAAAGTACCATTATAAGAACCGACAAAATTTCAAATAAATAATTATATCTTGGCATTTACTACTTTGACAGACATATTACATTTTCGGCCATTTAGAAAAAAAAAACTAAAAACTGTACGGACAAAAGCATACAAACTCTATTACCTACTACTGTCAAGGAGTCTTTCACTACGGCTAATATAATTTATAAATGCGTTTTAAGGACCACATTACTCTATGTAGCACCGATGTTCCTGCATCTGTCAAAGACTATGCCAAAAAGATTTCTAATCATTCCAAAGTGGAATTATTAGAAAAATCGTAAAGGGGACGGTATTAGAAAAGGAAAAGACAAAATTAATAAATGAACAGCTTCAAATGCCGACCAAAAAAGAAATTATAAGCCTAAAGTATTTAAATTTCCAATCAAAATAACCATTGTCTGGGAATAGCTTATTCAATAAAATTATAGAAAGTCCAGTTCCCCAACGTTGGCAGAAATATGTAACCACGTGTCATTAAATATTAGTTTTAGTTTTGGTTCTTAAGTTAGGCCGACCCAAAGAAAAGATGAACCCCCATCATCTAATAATTAATAAATGAAATAAAAAGTATCCAAATCTAAATTCATCACTCATTAATCCCTTAAAATGTAACTAACTCCGTTACAGTACAAGGAGGAAAAAGTAAAATATTAAGTATAACAAAACAAGAAAATAAGGGGCTATTAAAAAATAAATAAATAAATAAAACTGGTAAAAAAGGCAAAGATGGTGTAAAGAAAAGTAACAACGTAACGGTTCACAAATTACTACGCCTTTAACAGTCAGTCAACTTGGTGAGAGAGAAAGTGAGGAGCGGAATGTTGACGGATCGTGTTGGCAGTGGGCACTAGGTTAACGAGAGCAAACTTCCTCAATGGGTACCTCAGCCTTCAAAATATTTGCATAAATAGTTAAGATATCTACCAAAACCAAGTGAAGAGCCACCGCAATATAGATTATTCCGATTACATTACATCATTGTTTGAATATGTTTTACTTAAAGTATAATGTAGTAAGCTTTAACCGTAGGTAAACATGTTGAAAATCCAGAGTTTTGTGGGAATGAATCCATATGGAGTTAGAATGAGCGATGAAGTCTAATTTGGAGATGATTGGACTGATTTATAATTTGTAACAGTTTATCAAAATTAACATTCTTAATGGAACCTGCTAACATTAATTTTAGAACACCTTAACTAGAAAATATTTAGAGCGGTAAAGGATCCGTACTGTAGAATTTAGATGGCTGCACAACGTAGAATTGCCGGACTCGAAAACTATTTGATTTTATAAAAATAAAACCGGAAATAAGTAGTCGAAATAATATATAAATCTTAATGAAGAAACAAACACAACATCTAAAAACTCTCACCATAGTTTTATGTAACTTTTAACAAAATACTTTTGTGAAAAAAATAAAATTTAATCATCAGAATTTTTCATAATTATGAGTATAAGGGCATAATATACCGTAGGGAAATGATACATAGCCCCTACATCTTCTTCCTATAACTTTTTCTAGTTGTTTTGAAATATCCAGATATTGCTAACTAACACTTCTGTACATAAATCCTTCATCCAATGGACTAGATTGTATTTTGAAAAAAATATTGACATAACCCCTTCATCTACCAAACCCTTTAATTACAAAAATTTAATTTTTTTATTTATTTTTTTTTATTTTCAAGCTTAATGAATTTAAGAAACGCTGACGAAAGGAATCGGTAGAGAGCTCAAAGATACAGTTACAGAGAGGACAAACTAATCACATGCAATTAGCCCTGAATGAGACAGCTGATAACTGACATTTAGTAAATCACTGTAATCAGTAACGGGCTCAATTGAGTTCCAAGTCAGTCCGGCTGCTGGTAGATTAAATTCCGTTTGGGCATCAATATATCAATAGCCGTAAATTAACAGTTGTAAATTAATTAACAACAAGAACCTACGGCACAATAATAATAAGAGGGAATAGCTGTAAATATAGAGGACGCTGTCATTTTAGGATTATAATGGAAAAATTCAAATTGAATGTTACCAATTTTGGAAGAATTCAATAAAAAATAAAAAAAGTAGAAATTTTATGTCATAAGATTCTAAGTTCTCATACAATTTATCATACAAGTTTAGTTTTTAGTTTATTTACTACAATTAGTCATATATCGCTACTTCTCCCCACTTCTTCCGGTCCACGTCGGAAGACTCTGGATACCACTACTTCCAAATAATGTACAATAAATTAGATACATGATACCTTGGCCAGCCATCTCATAAGTGGACTCTCTTTTTTCATCTCGCTGCAGGATAATCATAAGAAACATTTTTAAAGAAGACACGTAAGCGACCAAAAAATTTAACTACTTTGCAGTCTAAACAAAATTAACAGATCATATAAATTACAAATAATAATCAATAATAAATCGAAATAGAAAAGCTTCATATCGAATAATACAAAGAAATGCTAACATTTATTAACTCAACATAATAAAATATATAATATATTTTTAATTTAGAATTATTTGTAACAGTCATTCGGAAAGAAATTTACACAACCTAGAGAAAAATTAGGTGAGAACCACTTCCACATTTCTATCAAGACATGAGCGGTTTGTTTGAGGCTTATGCTGGATTCACACGGTTTCATCTGTGATGATCATCCAGATTGATATAACCAAAGTAAATCATCCATCATCAAACATTTTCATCCAGTTCTTATTTTACCGTGGAGATTTATCCAATGTTGATGTCAGTCCTGCATTTTATAATGTCTCTGGTATCGCTCAAGAAGGCTAGGCTATGTGGCTGTATAGCCATAGAAGGAAGCTATCCTGCCATTCGAACGACAAAAAATAAAAACATAATTATCAGCACAAAAGAAATAAACGAGTACCAGGGTCCACACGCGAAGACAATTCAACATCCACTCAGAGTCAAATTCACACTTGTCACTCAGCGTTGGAACAAGATGAGTAATCGTTTTACCTATACAGGTAAAAGACTGGTCCACTTTCTTTCTATCCTTTATGTTATTATCATTTGTCTGTGTGTGTACATTTATTAAGGTGTAGGTTTTCTATTGTTCTATTATGAACTGAGAAATACCATTCCAAATCCAAAGTAAAAATTGTCTCACTGATATCAAGAGAGTTTGGAAACACAAAAGGCCTTCTTCAAGGATGTAGCATGTCCTTAGTTGACTTAGTTTAAGATATATGTTGACAGATGTCTAGAGAATTAGAAACGTAGACAGAAAAATCGTAAAATTCATTAACGCCATATTCTAACATCATGGTTCAGTAGTTAAATCTGAAGCAACTTATGCAAGTGTAACTCTGTTTAAGTAGAATACCAAAGCAACGACGGATAAAATCATCAATAAAAAAACATCTAAACTATGTAAAAAAATAAATAAAAAGACTCATCCATCCAAAATGAATCTCATATTGATTTTCTTTATCGTCCACTTTCGAAAATTCATCCAAGATGATCAACTAAAGTGACAAGTTTAACGTCCTTACAGACTTCAACAAAAGCAGGAAGTGTTATCTTAGACGTAATTAACCTATTCCAACGAGGTTAGGAAGGTGGAGATTCATTCCTTGGGTCAGCCACGAAACAAATTTCAACCCAAAAAGGTCGGATTCGGACCAGAAACGAAGAGGTTAAGATAATGCCAAAGTGACAACAACTTTTAGATCTCTCCTCCGCCGCTTCTACTGCTAATGTAGTAATGGCGAAAATATTATTCAGGAGTATATCTAGCTTTCTCAGTTCCTCATAAATATGACACTACCTAATGCCACTTGAAGATAGGAGTATTTAAATGATCCTACTTAATAGTAAAGCAACGACTAGAGTATAACAAATAAATAGTTAACTTATTTAATTAGCTAATTCCGCAACAATACACTAACTAGCACTCTTAGGAAATATTAAACATTAAAGATCCATTAGAGTAGCTGATTCACCAAATAACTAGCTTAAATTTGATAAATTAATTTTAATTCAGGACCATTACATTAGATGGATACTAACTTTTAACAAAGTAACTGGTTAGATCTGAACTCTGCTTTATTAATATCTCATGACGATGACATATTATAAATACAATAAAATACAGGGAATGGCTATGGAGGATAAAAGAAACAGGAGTGTGCCAATTATATTGTGCAAAGCTTCTGCGGAATTAAAGTGTATTTTTAAAAAAAATATTCTTCTCTTCTTTCTCTTCCTCCTTAGTGCCTTTCAGCGTGGAGGTGTAAAAAAAAAAAAAAAAAAAAAAAAAAAAAAAAAAAAAAAAAAAAAAAAAAAAAAAAAAAAAAAAAAAAAAAAAAAAAAAAAAAAAATATGTATATATATATATATATAAGTTGTTAAAATCTAATTACGTCGTTTTCCTTTTTAAACTTCATGATAAAAAATAATTTCTATAAGGAGTAAGGAAGAGCCGACCTTTAACCTTTTTGTCTTCAAGAGAGAGTCCAGGAAAAGGAACTGACGTCAGTGCTCACTCGTGGCATACCCAGGATCAATAATGATCATTAAAATATTAATATAATTCTTTCAACTCTTTGTCGACGATAGACTTCAACAAGACAAATATAATTTACTCCTTACCATCATGATCATCTTAAGCTTATCATACTCAAATTTTAACCTCTCCAGCCACAATACTAACTCATACTATTATATAATAATAAATAAATAAATGGCTAAGCGAACCCGAAGGTCCGATGCCGACACCACCACTGACATCCCTCCAATCAACTTCAAAAACCAAATCCCTCTAACCAAATCTACACCTCGGCCGTTAACCCTACGGTTCAAAACTGATTATTTTTTTCGGAATTCGTCATTAATAAGCCCAACGACTCTACATAGCCATTTTAACCGTCGCAATGTTATTACCTGAACAGTACCACATTGTGAAGCCTTTTAAATTCTCCCGTTTCTTCATCCTTTTTTGGGCCAAATATTCTGCACAGTGCTTCATTTTCGAAAACTCCATGGTGTTCGTACTCCCTTCTTGAAAGTTTTGAGTTTGTTAAACCATTACAGATTCAAAAACTAGAAGTGATAATTCGAGAAATGACAGCAAATGACCTTCAAGGAAACAATACGCTTTCCAAGATAAGGCAGGTACTGAGATATCAAGAAATGTAAAGAAGTCTGAATTTTAGGAAGGAAATTATTTAGTTTTTAAATATCATATCATTTAATCGTTGAGGAATTATATTATTACTAGACTATTTTTTAAAATGAATTTTGCTTATTTATTCGTCTGCCTATTACAATTACCATAAATAAGCAAAATTCATTTTAAAAAAGGGTCTGACATTATATAATTCCTTAACGATTACCATAAATATGATATTTATATGACAATCTTCTTATGATGTTTTCTCTGTTTCTCAGATATTTTTCATTTTTATTTTTATACGTTTCATTTTTATCTTCATACGTTACTTACTATGTGTAACTTTATCGTTCAGTCAACTTTGTATATAATATGTTTTCCTTTACTGAATGTTTATATATGTGTAATATACATATATTTGTTAATAGATTTTTTTTTCTTATTTCATTATTTTATTTAAAATATTTCGGCCAGATGTGATTTATTTTCTGTCATTTTTTTTTTTTTTTGTTGTTATTCCTAAGGGACTTAGTACCGGAATAAAATTTATTTAAAAAAAAAAAGATGAATAACATCAAATTCTGCCCCCATAACAATACATAATCACTTTTTGATATGTGTTAAATAATTTTTATAGGAATTCCTCTATTAGAGATACCATGTTACCAATTCACATAAACTTGTCGTTGTAAATAGTGGCATTCAGGAAATAATCATCAATAACTGCTGATACGTATGTTATCGTTTATTACCATTATATTCTAATTTAAAAAAAGACATATAACTATTTGTTTATTAACTCAAGGAATCTAAATCAATAGCCAGAACACAATTTACTAGCTTCCTATTTTCTATCCCTAGGCCATTTCAACGGTATCTCATCTCTGACGGACCTTCAAAAAATCTTTCCTCTCATCTCGTCCAAGAAATCTTCATTCTAATTTCCTGTCTGGCTAATATATTATTTTCCCCCCCCTCTCTTCCTTTTCATATCGATTATCTTAACACTTAAATTCTCGAAACTCCATTAAAACTAACCCAAACCTCTAGTTCATTCATTACCCAATACCACACATCCTTATGATCCTCATCTTGTGACTGTGTATAAGCACTCTTGCTTAACTTCCACTTGATTCTTCTTGTGACTCAGCTGAGAGCAGTGCTAGGATCTCTTTAAACCTGGCTTGCCCTCCCAAAGTGGGGGAGGGGAAGCGTGGTTCGATGTTTCCGTAAATTGCATGATTGAATTCAATTTTTTTTTCTCTAATTTAGTTTATTCGTTTCTACAGTTATTATCTAAATTGATATCATATAATACATTTTATTTTAATTTTTGTATAGTTAGAGGAAAAAATGGTAGCAGGAGGTCTGAAGGCCAGATATATCGCGTGAGATCTGCCAATTTAAAAACATCTGTGTACTTGCTACTTCATGGGGTACCTAAATTTAGGTCACTTTAGGCCTCTTCGACGGACTTCCTCGTTTGTATAGCCAAAGTAGCCTATAGGTTTAACTAGCTGCTCGAGATTCAATTGTTTCTTTACAACAAACGAAGATACAAGCTGTGATACCAGCTATTAATCTGGACAAACTGTAGACTCTTTTATAATTATATGTAATTGTTCATACGATTCCCATTTCGGCTATGAATGTCACAGTCACATATCAACCCTTCACCTAGCAGCTACAGATATACGTTATGTTTTTTTCATTTTTCCAAGTACAAACCAGTCTTGAAGTTTGAGTAAATATTTATAAGTAGGTAATGCCTGAGTAGGGTGAGTAAAATTTAACTGCCTTCATGATGGCAGAACACAGACACACTTAATTAAATGTCAATAATTATAGTTTGGAGACAAGAGGTTATTTCTAAGGATCCCAAAAATAATTTTATGCTATGTTAAACAGGGCGTTTTAATGCCCAAGTATCCATCAATAGTGACCTTGAATATTAATAGCACAAGACTTCTTAAATAGACGTAAATAACGTGCATTCGGTTTTTCTCAGTTAATAATCAGGCTTACACAAATAATAATTAATTATCCTGAAAGAACCCTAGTTATAGTAACGGAAATACCAGTTTTAAGGGGTTAAGTGGTACTCAAACGTTTAAGTAATTTAGTTGTGTTTTTTTTTAGTATCACCTGTTATTATATACGAGGATAAGAGAAACCATAAATCTGAAAGGGAAAATATTTTCAGATTTTCCTGGAAGAGACCTTAATAGCGAGTAGGGAAACGGGGGCAAGGGGTTCACTGAACTGTAACTAGCCCAGCCAAATTCTTCCGTCACCTGAGGCCTTCCAGGCCAATGTTTATGTAGGAGATACTGTTCTAGAAAAGTCTATCAAACCACAACCAAGGATGTTTTAATTTTATTTAATTTAATTCGGTACATTTTCATAACCATGCTTTTAAAAAACAAAACAATGATAGAATAACCATTAAGAATATATTAATTTGTTTAAAAAACAGAAACAAAATAAGGAGTCATTTAGGTATAAACGAATCAACATTAAAATCTGATTCTCCTTTAAGCAATAATTTTCTGAATCAACGTTTATATTTTCAAGTTTCTAGAAAAATATTTTACAACACAATGTTATACAGTAAAATCACTGTCATCATGGATTCGAACAGGCTAAATATTTATAAGTAGGTAATGCTTTAAGCTTGTAAAAGAACATGTAGAACTATAAACATTGCATTCTGACATGACAATGCAAACGATTGTTCCAGAATGACTAGGGGGGGGGGGGGCAGTGGTAGGGTTGTCTGGTTGTTGAACCAGTTCATATTCTTGTTTATTCATCTGTTTTATTCATAAACAATGTGGTCAACAGTATGCTTCAACAGCCAGATTTATGGCTTTACAGGGATCGTTAGCAGGCCTAGGAATGTCAAACCACGATCTAGTCTTGACAAGTCATTTCAGTGTTTAGCCAAGAAAGATTTAAGAAGTGTTTAACTATAAGATACTGCAAGATCTACAGTAAATTCATTAGGCTTTAGTTGAATTCGTCGAATTTTCCACTGAAGTCGTGAAGACTGAAATAACAAATTAGCTTAACTACAATTCAGAAGGTGTAAGAAAAGTATGGAGTAAACGAAATGACAAGATAAGATCTTAATTTATAAAAAGTTGTTAACTATTCTCCAGGAGGAAATATAAAACAATCCTTACATATTAAATGACTAGGAATAGATGTTAGACTTAATTAGGTTATAAACCCAAGTTATAAGAAATCTGAAACCCATATACTTGAACATAACTGGAGACGAAAGTTAAAGAAAGATACAAGGAACTGGCTAAAGATAAAAAAGGGATTTGTTGCAACCGTTACGTAATTCATATGATAACCGAGTCATGGTAACCACGTGGAAGAATAACAGATCTGATAACTGACAAATGTCTTGCGTTCTTTAGAGGATGGGAAGTCCAACATTTGATCGAGAGGATAAAGTCCACAAGATCCAAAGTCCAGAGGCAATATGTACCGGACCCCGAACTAGAGATAAATCGGATCTATGTGACGTGGAGAGCAAACGGGTATGACGTTCTCAATAACGTAAGAGGGCCAGGGATGAAGAACTTCCTATCGAGGTTAGACAAACAACCGTTTTATCATTGTCTAGGTGTGGTTTAACGTTATCAGTTACTGATAAGATTTCGCTAATTTCACAAATGGTTTCGCCGCATTCTAGCCATGGGACTCCATTTAACATTAATCAACTCGGGATTTCCTGCCTGTAGGGGCAACAGAATCTTCAGCCAACAAAATTAATCCTAATGTTTAAATAAGTTCACAGTTAAGATTTAACAGTAAGTCGGCGATGAAATAAAATTACGGCTTCAACCTCAAAGGTAGCCATGGCAACCGGATATACCCTCGGGCATTTTAAACCCGGTTTGATAACGATTCTAAGGGAGCAAAAACTTAAATTGAATATAAATAGAATGAAATAAAAACGAAAACAGCACTAAAAGGGCACCTATATTTCATAGTAAGTTATAAAAACATTAAATACTCGTATATGGTATATAAAAAATATATAATTACAACTTGAGAAAATTATATTGAGAAATTAATTAAAAAAAAAAAAAATTATAGGTCGATTGAAGAAGTTAAAGCAACTCTCTAAATCGTTTAACTGGAAACTGCCGTTCATATAAAAATTGTTTAAATATTTAATAACCATAACAACCAAGGGGGTAAGTGAACTAAAAATGCCAGTCGATTAAAGCGCGTCATGTAGAATCATACGCAACAAGTGGAACATCATATATATTTTTTTAATGGATAGATTAAATTTTTATCAATTGATTACTCACTTAGATTCGAATTTGGCCTCAGGAGACGATTCGTAAGCAGTCTCATAAGTGTCACTGTCGCTCATATATTTAACAGGGACGGCGATCCAGTCACTCTGATAGCGGAGCGAACATGGGAAAGTATTGGGAAAATTTCACTTGCACTAATTCACAAGACACTAAGAGATCCATCGACATACAACTCGACATAATCGACATCACTATCATTGACAGACTGACCATGGCAAGGAATAGCGAAGGACGAAGAGAGGGGATATCGATGCGACTACTGCGCAAGCGCCTCCTCAAGGACAGTCTAGGGGCTCCGACCCCCGTCCCCTAAGGGCGGGGGATACATAAGAATAGTAAATATATTTTTTAATAAAAAATAAAAGGAAGTATTTTCTAGAATTCTGAATAAAACACATAACCATAACATTAAAAAAAAAAACTACAGAAAAGTCTAAAGGAAATGCCAAATAGAAAGCCCGCAACACATTACATTCCCCGCCCTTCAGCGAGGGATACTCAGGTCATAACTTTTTTTAAACTGTATTCAGTTTATTTTTAGTCTTTTGATATTAATAGAAATACTTTTTACATAGTAATAATAATAATAACTTTATTTGTTAAAGAACATGTTCTTGTACAAATGTTTCAAAATATAAACAATTGTACATACTTCTTCTGAGTCGCTGACCGCACATCTTATTAAAGTTTGCAGTGTAAACAAAATATTACTTCCACTATAATACATACTAAACATTATTAAAATCTGTTTTTGGTGTGCATAATTTTACTTTATTAATTCAAAATTAATAATAACAGAGCAAGTAACCAGTCAACTGGTATGGTATGGTGTATATCTTAGCTACTGATAATAAAAATAAGACTTTTTTCATAGTGTAAAAAAATTAAACAGCTCACAGAAGTTTATTTTAAAAATAGTGAAATCATTTTTCTATTCAGTTTTATAGATGCAAAAGGGAAAACACATTTCATGCTTTTGTAAATTGTACTTCAATTTCTTTAAAATTTTATTTCTATTCATTAAATATGAAATTGTTGTTATGGTATTTGATGAACATGTCATTGTAAAAGTAGAGCTAAAAATGTTCAGAAAAGAAATGAATAAAAGTATTAAAATTTATTATTTCTATGGAAAGTCTCTAAATATGAATGGAACATCGATTTATGATAAAATGGCGATAGTAAAAAGCCAGAGAAGCCACAAATAAATGGCAAGGTGAGAGAATGATTTAATTGAAAACTAATAATATTATTGGTAGTAAAAATTACAAGGGATGTTAATAAATATAAAGGGCTACATTATAAATAATCTATGAGTATAAGATATTTATTTTATGTTTAAAAGTGGTAAAGAATAATGACATAAACATCGCTGCAAGGTTTAGTATCTTGTGGTAAGTGTATTTCGCGCGGGAGCAGGGGCAAGCCAGCCCGACATCAAGTCAAAATTGGCCTTCATAGTTTTGAATTTCAACAAACATTAGTAATGGTTCAAAGCACTACCTCTAATTCATTAAACAAGCATCACTGATACCCTCACAAAGTGTAAAGACTGAGTCCACCCTAGTCAAGTTAAATACTAAACATTATGGAGAGAATTAAATGAAATTAGGCAATAATGGAATAAGTTACTATTATTAGAACGAATTAATATTACTAAGATGTAGAACAATAATACAAGTGTTCTTTTCAAGAAACAATAATAATTACAAATAAAAAGCTCCAGCATTTTCTCATAAATTTACGACCTGTCATCGATATAATTCCAATATTACATTGTATCTTTTGCCTCTTTAAGATAGAAACAAGGCGCCAAATATTATGTTTTGGGGTTTAGTTTGCCTCTGTAGTCGTGATTTGCCTCAAATGCATTGATTATATTACATAAAGTTAACAATGGGACTAGGGAAATGCAAACAAAACACGACCAACAGTTGAATAACTAAAAAAATACAAAGCTATTGAGACCTTCTTCGATACTAAAGAAATTTCTGATTTCTTCGAATAATTCTAATATAGGTGGTAAGGTTATGGAAGGGATGTATGATCGGTGGGAGATGATGTATTCAATTTAACGTATATTTCACTGAACCCTGTTGAACAGATAACGCTGTATAGGTCTTCAACTAGACAAACCTTTAACTTGGAGTCTTCATACATGACTAAAACGACAGGAAACTGCTCCTCGCTTTCGACTCCAACATTTACTAGACAAATGTTCCAAGCTGCCGATTTACTATAAAAGACTCATGACAGTTATCATACCTATTAGTACTTACGGATTTGAGCTCTGGGGATCAACTTAACCTTCTAATTCTTCCCGGATCCAATCCTTACAATTCAAAATCCTTAGAAAAATCCCCAATGCTCCTTACATTGTCACAAACCAACTTATCCATAAAATCCTTAATGTTCCATATGTTGCTGATTTAGCCAAATCCAGATAACTATCCTTTCACAGTGAGCTCCATTAACACTCAAATCCACTAGTCTCTCAACTTGCTTCGCATTCTTTTCCTCATAATCCTTCGAGGCGTCTGACAAGAAGATTGCCTAGAGACCTTCTGATAAAAAACTTTCATAAAAATGACACTAACTGGTGGGTGGTTTATGTTCATTTGTCTACACATTTACTGGATGTATATGCAATATAAAATCGTAAATATAAATAAAAAGATAAAGATAAAACAATTTAACGCCCCCAAAATGTCGGCATAAAAATAAAATTATAACTAAATGATCCCTCTACAAAATACAAATTTAAAAAAATGTACTAATTTCCTATAAAAAATGAATGAAATAGGGCACGTAGAAAACAGCAGGATTACATAGGATCTCTTTACTTGATACGTAAAGACTATGAAGTTATTTTTTTTAAATATTTACAAAATAACAACTCAGTGGATACATGAGGTCTATTTATTTTAATTCTATTGTTGCTTTTGAACTTTTCGTTTTTGTAGCAATCATTGCCATTAATATGACTAAACATAGATCAGTCTAGGAATTCTAATATAACCTTTAAAAGCGGGAAGAGGTTTGGTTGCGAGACCCCAAAGCGGAATGAAAGTATTGTACACTCCAGTCTTGATAGTTACCGATAAATATGAACCGGCTAAAATATTATTTTTATTTTATAACTTTTCATATAATTGATTCACAGCTATCTTACGCATAATCATATAAGAGAATGAGCAGGAAAGCAAGAAGGAAAAGAAATTATGACACTTGAGGAATGATGGAGAGCATGTACCCTTGATACCATCTTTTGACCTCAAGGTTATATTTTATAAAATAACTGTGTATACGCTTATTTGTAATATAGTTTAATTAAGATAATGTTTAAAATCGATTTTATTTCACCTTTCAACTACAATTTCGTTCGGATAAGTAAAGGTAGTTTAGGCCCGTTCACCTCCGAATATTGAGGGCCTACAATATATAGACAGTTCGGATGCATTATAAATTTATTACATTATTTTTTTTAAATTATTATATATTATGTCCTTTTAATGATATTTTTTTTTAGATGAGGAAAGGATGGAAAAAATCCCTATTCTGAAAAAAAACCTATGGTATATCAGATTATGTATGATATTCGTAAATAAAAAAAAAAAAATTAAAAAAATTAGTATCAGTAACGGGGGATCCTATATACTGGCCTTTGATAATCAATTTATAGGACAAGATTATCTTAGAACAGATGAATTACTTGCCATTTTTATAGGAATTTGAAAAATAGTTTCGAAAGTTCCAATTCGAATATTTATCATCAATTCTAAAACATACAACAAATTTCTAAATATCAGCACTTTGCTACATTAAACTTGCTTTAAAATGTAAGACAGGAAATGAAACATGATGGCGAATGATTAACATTCGAAACTAGTTTTCAAATAAAAATAATTCCAAAAGAAGTGACAATTAATTCATCACTCCTAAATGTATTGATCCTTCTACACCATCATGCGTACCTCAAATAACGTTATCTTGTTTAGGTCGGATTATTTTGTTAAAACTTTTAATAATAAAAGCAACCGGAGTGTAAATAACAAAAGTTCATAATTCAATTTAAAAACGAGCATACCCGGACACCCGGAAATAATAAACCTATCTATTCAGATGACCAACAGACACTCATTAGGAAAACTAAAACTAAAATCAACCAACCTCTTGGTTTAATTTCAGAACTTCATAATAAAATTGAACTTTCTCTAATAAATTTGTAGAATTTCAAAAAGTCAATCATCAAAAAAATTTTCTTTGTCAAAAAGGATTTTCTTTCTGTTGCCTTCCAGCCATTAGAAGTCAAGAACTCGCTGGTTTGGACTATCCGTGACGCATAAAATAGTACGCACGTAACTCAGACCATAACTCACAGGAAATACCCACCACCTGTCAATACTTCAAGATCTTTCTTAGCTGTTCCTGATGAAGTCAATAGCCCAAAATTCCATAAATACCAAAATAATTAAAACTTGAATTATAATAATGAAACTAGAATTTCACTATTCAATTTATAAGTAAATATTTATTAGTAAAAAAAAAAAAAAAAAAAAAGTACAAGCTTAACACAGCTAACTTCACGATATCGATTCCTTTGATGGAAAATCCTGAATTATTAAGAGCTGGAATCCAGTTTATTCCAGAACATCGACTGAAAAAGAGGGGATAATTCTCAGAAATGTGAACAAGAGGAAAGTTTCTAAGAAAACTTTATATAACGTTATTTTATTATAACATAACAAGAATTTTAGTACTAAAAAAAAGATTATAATTTTCAAAAGAAAAAAAATTAAGTTAGTTCAATCAAGCCATTGCTATTAATCCATAGTAAAATAAATTCTAAAAGGTTACAATAAATAATACAAATTATAATTAATTTATTAAAAAAACAAAGCAAATAACCCTCATTAATGTAATTTATAGTTCTTAAACTGAATTTTTATTTTCTTAGCATGTAAGTTTGTTTATAAAACATATTGATAAAGTTTACATTTTGAAATATTTTTCGTCTTGTCACACAGAAAATATCGTAAAACGTCATATCCTTATACATATATAATAAACAAAAAATTCTACGAATATATATTAAACTGTTTTGTTTAAAGTACTGGAAAAATACTTTATTCCGGGATACAAGTATTCAAATAAATATTACATATATATATTTCAGATATAATAAGCAAAAACAGAAATTTTATATACAATTTTAAATAACTCCTTTGTTTGATTCTTTCATTTCAAGCATTTTCCCAGAATCACTTACCATATATTAATCATTCGATTACAAAACTTCCTTTCGCTGGTTAAACCTATGAAAAATATAAAACAGATCCGCTGTTGTTTGTTGTTAAGTATTTCAACAAGGGCAGGTAGGAAGGAGTAACCTACAGGTTACCAACCTAATCTAACCAGGATGGGATGGTCAAGATTTATTTTATGGGTCCGCAAAAAAATTAAATTTAACCCGCAGAGGTCGGATTCGAACCCCCGCTTACTTACAGAGAGCGCTGACTTGCTTGGTCTTAGGGTCCTCATTTTCTGCAATAAATATAACGCAAAATGATTGATAAAAATATAAGAAGCAACCAAAGTTTTTTCGAGAAAGTACGGGGGAAAATGTCTCTAACCGATTCCGTGAAAAACTATATTCCCTCACAAAAAAAAAAAATCTATATTATTTGATTTTACTAGGAATTAAACAAAATCAACTGCCGTAAATATTTTTCCTTCAAATTCTTTTCTAAATAATTCATTTTCAGATTAAAATTACTTAGGATATACGCTTTGAACTAATGTTTCTGGGACAATTTTCAGACAATCGTAAATTCCAAATAATCTTTAACTTAAAATAAAATCGAATTAAAATCATTTAGACTTTTTTTAAAGACAATAACATTACGTTCTTTCAATATAATAACATCTACTAACTATTTAATTATTAAAACATCAAGCATTATTTAATTTAAATTTTATTTAATAATAATTATAACAATTAAAACGTCAAACTGAGTGTTACTTAGTAATTAATTTTTTTTTCCTGATAAAATAAATATCCATATGATTTTATTATGGCCGTTAAACTATACAATGCGCTGGCAATCCAGGCTTTTCAAAAATAAGGTAAATTTTTTCTTTTATATTTCGTTCTGTATTTCAGGCGACTTAAATTGGAACTGGCCCAAGTCTTATAGGTACTTAAAAAGTCCAATGAAAGGAAGGACGAAATAAAAATTATTTATTTAAAATTTATTCCTAATCAATATTGATTAAAAACACTAGTGAAACATCACAGTAACGTTATATATCCTACATTAATATATTTTTTTTAAATTTAATTTTGTATCTGCTTACAATTAAATTTATTATCTTAACCCTTTTTTTGTTGTTATTTAAATGAGATTTCTCGCTAAATGTCACTGTTACTTTGTTCCACATAAGCTAAAACTAAAAACTGAGATAAGAAGGATTACTACAATTAGGGTTGATGAATTATTAACCATTTTTATTGGAATTTATTTAATAAACATTTAAATTTGTTTCCAGGAGGAACATAAAAAACTAACCAGTGATAGAGAAAACCTAAAGGACTGGCCATCTAATTGACTTGTTTTCACTCGGTCTGATCTAGGTTCTGTTATGTTTAGAAGACCTTTAGACCAGTCAATAAACATATTGAGGAGTGCATGAAGTATGCGATTATTTTTGACCTCAGGGCTTCGTTCGTTAGGAGCAGTCAAAAGGTAAACATACTAAATGTCTCCGCCCCTGGGAGGTGAGCTAACGGTGGATGGGGAGGAGGGGAGAAGGTCTAATTTTTGGGGTTTTGGGATTATATCTCGAAAACGGTGGACTCTAGAAAAATATGTTTAATTAAAAATTAAAGCAAATTAAATTTCCAATAAAATTTTTTTAATAACTATTTGTCGTATTTTAACGGTTTTCGAAATATACGTTATTAAAAATCAATAACTTTGGAAAACAAAATGTCAGAAACGCATATACTTATAAGTTAAAGTAAATTTAATGCGCTAAAACTTTGATTCTGACATTTTTTCTAAGAATCGATCGTGGAAAGCAATAGAAGCAAATCTTTGACAAAAAGTGAGGAAAAATTCTTTTTTTTTTTTTTTTCCCTCGAAAATAACGATTTTGAATAATGTATATGTTGAAAACCGTAGGTAGTTAGAAGATAAACGTGCTGAAAGTAAATTTAATGCTCTAAAACTTTGATCCAGACATTTATTTTCTTTGACACTATCAATCGAGTAGAGTAGTGGAAGGCACTAGAAACAAAGGTTTGAAAAAAATTTAGGTTCCCCCCCTCCAAAATTACCGATTTTGAAAACCGTTGATAGTTCGACAAATATGTATAAAATAATTTTTATAGGAAATTTAATTATCTTTAATTTTCATTCGAAACATATTTTTCTAGAGTCTACCGTTTTTTAGAAATTATGGAAAAACCCAATAATTGGACCTTCTACCCTCCTATTCTCGAAATTCCCGAAATTTCGAGTGGTAGACACCCTGTAAGTTTTAGAGCAGAAAATGAATGTTTAACAAGACACTAGTATTCGAATAAAACAGTACCAACAGAAGTGGCAAATATAAAGTATAATCCTAATAAAACTATTTATTTAATTTTTTTTTTTGGGGGGGGGGAATTATAATAATATTTATTATCCGAATAGTATTTTTTTTTTTTTGGATCTTTGTCATCAAGCTAAACGTCTCTCCAATATTGGGGAACAGAAATGAACAAAATAATCATTCAGTTATCCACTTAAAGTTGTGACAAGATAATTCTGGAGGGTTCTAAGCATAAATATTACACAGTGTCTCCAATACTTTATCTCACAGTTTTAGAGAAGTGTTTTCCTTCATTCTGGTCGAACGACAGTCGTTCTAAGCCTACGCCCACAACTTATTACTTATATAATGAATCAATAGACAATCTTAAATACATATATAACTATATTTACCTTCTAAAGTGCCCCCAACTCCCAAAATATCCCCTGTCGAGCTCAGTAATTCCAACCATCGGGAGAAGAAAAATATTTCCAACACTACCGTGGGCAAGAGGCGGGTACAACTGGCGAAGCAAAGACAAGGCAAGGACGAAGAGTAGGGTGGAAAGTAGACCGCCACAGAGAGTGCAACGACTCTACATTTTGGGTCAGGGACATCCCTCATGAAGGACTAACTAACTCTTTGGCCTCAGTGGCGGGTATACACTCCAAAGAATATCTATTTCCAACCCAGCCAATGCCACGTTTACAGTTAAGAGATAATAAAAAAAGAAGCGTTAATAAATTAAATTTAATTATAAATAAATCCAAAATTAGATTTTAAAAAATAAGGATATAAAAAATTATATTAATGTGGTATATTAATGTTATATGGTGAGAACATTACTCTCACTTAAATTAACACTGATTAAACATTTATTTTAATTAAATTATCTTTGTCATTTTTAATTAAAATTTTCGGTACTCCTAAAGAGGGGTGGTTAGGGGCACACTCAGCCTCTACAAAATGGGTACCCTTAAATAGGGAAAAACCTGGCGGTTGAACGTGACTTGGGACAAATCTCCTCCTTTCAGAACCGTTGGCCTAGTAACAGTACACCCTTACCAAAGTACTGAACACAAGACCCTCATGGGTTGTTAGTGGTACAGGGTTATTTATTTTATGGTTTAGCTAACACATTTTGTTCCTACCCAAAATAACTTATCGTTTGGGCTGTGAAATATATTTGCATATTTCTCCGACCCAACAGAAAAATCTAATATCAAAATGTATATATTTATAAGCATTCGTAATCAATTTGATTTACTTTTATTTTGCATATTTTAAACTGTGATTGTAAATTTACCTACATATCCGCCATATTTAACATTTGAAATTATTTTTGTTTCTGAGCAGGCAAAAAAATAAAATAATAAAAATCGAAAAAAGCTATGGGAACTCCTCCTCCCACCTTTCCCTCGGCTTATGAATGAGTTCGTGTTAATTTCTCGTTCTCGCTCCGATCAAATACTTGGAATATAACTTCACTTTTCTTTTTTTCCATCTCCCTACAAACAATCCATTATCCAGCCTCTAAACAGCGTCCACAAAGACACATCATTCGTTAACTTTTTATATGAAAATCACTCTTGCTAAGGCGATAAATCTTGTGGGAAAGTGAGTTCTCAATTCACGGTTTGTGGGGAATGAGTTCTCTATGGGAACGTGAGTTATATATTGTTTGTTTTGATAAAATTCTATCAAAAACTGCACGATTTTCTTTGACAACACATAAAACAGCATAGCACAAATAAAACAAGGTGAGAAGTCAAAATTTGAAGAAAAAAAAACGTTTGTAACAGAAACTGCCACTGGGATTTGATTAAACGACCTTTTATTATTATAATTTATTTAGCTACTACAGACGTCGTAAACAAATATTTTTCAGCCGCTCATTAAAGTTCCTCTTATAAAAAAAATATTAAAGTTAGCGATGATGGAGTTGATAAATCATGGGACATAGGTCCCATCGCTGTTAACAAGCGTTTTTTTTTATAACTCTAAATTTACTGCTTTCAACTGAGCGAATTCACTGAAACTAATTATGTTTATAATTCTCTATCTGTTACACTTTAAAACAAAATATATGAATTATAAACCAACACAAATATTTACTTATAAAAACAATCTACTGATATTATAAGTCGGTATGATGCAATACTGCTCAAGGTGTTGACGCGGAGCAAAATAAGTATTATATAGAAGATGCCAACGTTACTTTCGCTCTAGTCACAGATAAGGTGCAACAATATTTTCCAACAAAATAATAAAACAAAACAAAGTTTTAAATAACTTCGACTTTCATGGGATCTTAAATATCTAATTTATTACGTCATCTATAGAAACATTAACTCATATTTTTCACACATCTATTGTACATTAACTCTTATTTTTCACACCGACCTGAGTCAATAAAGGCCGAAAATGGGTTATAGAGTGCGTTTTTTTGTAATCTTAGGTTTTTCTAGATAAATCAGCTTCTAAATAAAAAAAAAATGTATTTTTTGATAGGATGAATAGTTTTATATAGACTAAAGAGTACCGGAAAACGTGTTTTCGCGGAGAAGAACGACTTACAGCAACTAATTTTGATTCTGGGACTCTCAGTGTAAGAATGAATCATTTAAGTTAATTATTTACGGTTAATTAGAATATGTAACGCGTATTCTTACTTGGAGGCATTGAGTTTCAAAAAATAAGAACACTGCTAAAAATACCACACTTTACAAAAACAAAAAAATGAATAAACAATACAATTGGTATAACTTTTGACAGGTTGAAGATAAATTGGAATATATTTACATTTTTTAAAAGTAAATTTAATGCTCCACATCATAATGCCTTTTGCCATAGGATGAACGTTTTAGGAGATATAGAGAGCGAACGTGAGGTAAAAATAGCTTTTTCGCAAATCTTCATATTTGCTAAGTATATCTCGGGAAAGGGTACGGAATATGAAAAAAATGTAAAGAATACAATTTGTAGAAAATTTAATTAACTTTTATTTAGTAAATGGTTATGTTTTGCGTACGGTGCACCGTTTTTGAGATATGAGCGAAAAACCGGGAATCTTTGACAAAATTGAAACTTTCAGCCCTCCTCCCTCCTATTCCCAGGCCCGAAAAATCCAGGACTTTTAGTATGTTAACTTCTCAACTAACCTGAACAGAAAACGCAATTTATAATCCTTTATTGACTGGACTATATATTGTATATCGAGATACTTCGTTGAATGTTTAGGAAATTCCAGAGCAGAAATTCCCGATTTCAACATTAGTTGCAATATAAAATGGGCATTATATAATAAGCAAGCTCAAAAACTTTTTTTTTTTTTTTTTTTTTTTTTTTTTTTTTAATAAGAAACTAACGTCAACCTGAAGTACGGGGAAAACCAAGAAACTTATAAAATACAATAACAGTATACTATACTACAATATTAGTCCCATATTCTGTCCATCCGTATATTTTAATGGAGAACAGCTAAATGCTTTTCAACAGATAATTGTTGTATGGTTTTATGTCAACAATAGATTCCACACTCTTACGAGATAGGAAAAACATAAAGCTGCTTACAAATAACAATTAAAGCTAATTAAATTTACTATACAATACTTTATATACCTATTTGTCGAACTTCCAACGGTTATCGAGATATACGTAATCATTTTCGCAAACAAATAATTTTTACCTCACTTTTTGTCAAACATTTACTATTAGCCTTCCACGATCGTTTTTCAGAACAAATGAAAGGATCATAGCTGTAGATCATTACATTTACTTAATTTCATATATACTTATCTGCCACTTGAAACAAATGTTTGACATAAATGTTACCTCACGTAAACATTATAAGATTTAATTAGTTTTCGGAAAAAAAATCAACAGAGCACAAAATGACCGTTAGACCAAATATCACAAATATTTTTACAATTATATTCACTTGCATGAATTCAATTATATTCACCATGGCAAAGAACCATAAAATATACCGTATAATCAGTACAATTAACAACGAATTATTCATGGACCAATGGAAATTATTCCGTTTCTCACAATTAAGTTGAAAATATTACAGAGAAGGTCAGAAATATAAAAGATAAAACAAAAAAAAAATAAATAATAATAATAAAAAAAAATACAACAAAGAAGAAAGGATAAACAAATATTAAATTTAAACTCACAGATTAACACTATTTTCAGAAGGTCGAATTCTGTTCAAGGGTGAACGCAGGGAGAATTTAAAATTCAAAAAAGCAAATCGAAAAAGCAAGAAAGTAGGTCGGATACCATAATACAGATTTTTATCTAATTAGAATTCTTTCATTAACAACTAAATTAATGGTATAATGAAAAAGTTCTATATTTATTTTTTTTTAATTGTTAAATGTTAAACTGATAATTACTTTATAGCATAATCTATTCATAATAAGACTTGGTGATGAATGTGGGGAGCAAGCCTTGGACTAGTCTTTATTGTGAATATTCCATACAATTTTATTGCAGATGTAGTAGTCCAGGCAACGAAGGAAATTTAGAGGAATGAATTCATGTAGAAGCCAATTTTGGCACAATTGTATGGGAAGGTGTCCTTAACAACATACTAAAAGTACTGGGGGGGGGGGAGGTGAAGCTAAGGGTGGGGGGGGGGGGGTTCGCTCTAAAGGTCATTTTTTTTAGTTTTTCGTTTATAACTCGAAGACTCTTGCCTCTAGCGAAAATGTGTTTATGAACTAAATTAATTAACATAAAATTCTTTACAAAAAAAATTCTATACATTGTTTTGCTGGGATCAATGCTTATGGAGATAAAGCGGGGGGTATAGAAAATTAAAAATAAAAAAAGAAGTTTTTATTGTTAAAAATGATATGTTTATTGTTAAAATTAAAATGTTAAGTGTTATAAATGAACAATTTATTATTATTAATCAAATGGTTATTGCTAAAAAATCTTTGTTGCTAAAACTAAAATGTCCATTATAGTACAGGGTAATTAGCATTCGAACCTAGAAACTAAAAATAAAAAGGTTTGACTACAGGAAATTGTTCACAAACCTTAGCTCTAAATGTGGTAAAAAGGTTTCTTCGTAATAGCGTCGGGTTTGGGCAGGGGAAGGGAAAAAGTATTGAAAATTGTATGTTTTTAGCAGTATGATACAATAACTCGGAAATCGTTACTTTCAGCACATTTTGTGTGCTTCATATTATTAAAGCTAAGGAAATTTGCAATAAATTTGGTTCTATTCATTTTCTGCTCAGATCAACAGTTTTAGAACTGCGGAGGAGGAAAAATAGGCAAAGTCGCACTTTTCCTCGAAAAAACGTTTGTCGGTACTCTTCTGGTTATAATTCCAAAACTATTTGTCCGTTCTAAAATTTGTTTTTGGCATCTAAAAGCTGGTTAAATTTACTGTTAGACTCTATACATGTATATTTCACGGAATTTAATTAAAATTTGATATACAGGATCTGAAAGTAAATTTAACCAGCTTTAAGATGGATAAAAGAAATTTGGGATCAGACAAATAGTATATAATATTTTTTGTAAAGAATTTGATGTTAATTAATGTAGTGCATAAACACATTTTCGCTAGAGGCAAGAGTCTTCCAAGTTATTAACAAAAAAAAGCAAGTACTAACTAAAAAAACAAATAACCTTTAGAGCGCTCCCCACCCTTAGCTCCATCCCCACTTTACTTTTATTCCAAGCAACGAAGGATTTTTAGAGGAGTTAATTCATGTAGAAGCCAAATTTGGCACAGTTGTAGGGGGAGGTGTCCTTAACAACATACTAAAAGTACGAGGGGGTTTCGATGGAGCTAAGGGTGGGGGGCGCTCTAAAGGTCGGTTTTTTTCAGTTTTTCGTTAATAACCCGAAAACTCTTGCCTCTAGCGAAAATATGTTTATGTACTAAATTAATTAACATAAAATTGTTCAAAAAAAAGGTTCTACATATGTTTTTTCTGGGATCAATGCTTAAGAAGATATAGTGGGGGGGAAATGGAAAATGTAAAAAAAAACACGTTTGTATTGTTAAAATTTATATATTAATAGTTAAAATTCCAATGTTTATTGTTACAAATGAATAGTTTATTATTATTAATTGAATGCTTATTGCTAAAAATAATTGTCGTTAAGCCTCACATACTTATTATAGTACTTGCGGTAAGTCGCACTTTTCCTCAAAAACACGTTTGTCGGTACTCTTTTGGTTATAACTCCAAAACTATTTGTCTAATCTCGAATTTCTTTTTTTCATCATCATACCTGGTTAAATTTATAAGGAGATACCATATATTTAGTTTAAATTAAGTTACGTGAAATATCCATTCCACCTCGCTGAATTCCGCGTACTGTTGTGAAATTCTTATTTTTTCGGAACATTTCTCGTTTTAACTCTAAAAATATTTGATCGATTCCGAATTTCTTTTTTTTTTTTCTTCGAGGTTGAATTGATATTTCACGGAATGTAATTAAAATTAAATATATGGCATCTGATAACAAATTTAACCAGCTTTAAGATGAAAAAAAGAAATTCTAAATTAGAGAAATAGTTTCGGAGTTATAGCCAAAAGAGTACCGACAAACGTGATTTTGAGGAAAAGTGCGACTTACCGCAAGTACTATAATAAGCATATTAGGCTAACGACAATAATTTTATTTTTAGCAATAAGCATACAATTATTAATAATAAACTATTTATTTGTAGCACTAAACATTAGAATTTTAACAATTAATATATAAATTTTAACAATAAAAACGTGTGTTTTTTACATTTTCTATATCCCCCCCACTATATCTTGTTAAGCAATGATCCCAGAAAAAAAATGTATAGAACCTTTTTTGTAAACAATTTTATGTGAATTGATTTAGTACATAAACATATTTCCGGTAGATGCAAGTTTTTTTTTTATTTTATTTTCGCTAGAAGCCAAAATTGGCTTCTACATGAATTATGTCCCCCTATTCGGCCTTTTTTGGTCTTCGTTGCTTGGACTATTTAGTACTTTTAGTATATTGTTAAGGACACCTCCCCCTACAACTGTGCCAAAATTGGCTTCTACATGAATTATGTCCCTTATTTGGCCTTCGTTGCCTGGACTACAGAAGAGTTTCTTTGTTTTCAATTGATGTTGGAGATCTTATAGAGTCGATTTTGCAAGTACAGATTGTAAAAAAAAAAATGTTGAGTTTATTATACAGCACTCACAACCACAATCACTACTACGGCCTTATATTAATAGATTTACAATAAAGCCTCCACTGAATCGACGGTCACAGTACGTTTTTTAGTATGAAATTGAATTTGAATAGAGAAAGGTAAAAAAGTGACATTTTAAAAAAAAAATAAACATTTAACATTACATACATCGTAAAATTTATTAGCTAATACAAATAAGTTTAACAGAAAAAAAAAACACTATAATTAATTATATGTTCTTTATTTTTTATTATTTATAATTACTTTTAATTCACTAATTGATAAGATTCCTAGTAATATTCAGAAACTATGTATTAAAATAATAATCAGTTTTGTAATTAATTTTTTTAATGACAAATATTTAACAGTAGAACCTCACTAATCCGCCTCTCACTAGTAGGACTCAACTCATAATCCGACATTCTCGCGGATTCCCGAGTGGTGCATGGTACATATTTTAAAGGGAATCCTAAATATTCTAGTAAAATTGTAAATTTTGGTGTGCAAAAGATTGGATACTTTTGATTTATTTATATATTGTTAGTGCTTGTGAGCTATATTATAAGAGCTGCCACCCACTTTCAAAACTTTCGATATTACTAACGTTTCACTAAAATATCTGCTGCACAGTTGGTTCTAGAGAAACCGTTTTCATGTTCAAAAATTTAAACTAAATTGTCAGCAATTTGAGCAGAAAATAAATTCTCTATCTTAAACGATTTACACACGAAATACGATACCAGCTTTCAAATTTTCGGAATTCCCTCAAAAAGTGGTGGTAATTGGTTTTCTTAAAAACGACTTTCAGAGCATACTTAATAATGAACGATTTTAAAATTGAGTTAATTTGCTATAAATCTACCAAAATATTGAGTTACTACGGCCAATGCTTCTATACGAAATAGC